>CM041780.1:209559427-209923634 GCA_023374045.1 Limonium bicolor
ACATTAGCGATGGCCGCACGTCTGACAGAGTCCTTTGGTCTTCTCCTCTTGTTGTAGTGGGATAGCCAGTGTGCGCAGCTGCGGAGGTTAGACCTGTTGGTGGGGATCCCCAGCCAGTCACAAATAGCCCACCAGATCCTGCAAGTAGTCCTGCAAAAAAAGAAAAGGTGTCTGCTTGTCTCTGGAGCTTGCTCACAGAGCCAGCATCTGTTAGCGAGGCTAATGCCCCACGATTGCAGTTTATCACATGTTTTTAGTCTATCTTTTAGAGTAACCCAGAGAATGAACTTAGCTTTAGGGAGCACCCAGGTCTTCCAACAGATATTATACCAGGGAAAGTGCCTAGAAGGGGAAGAGACATCCTGGTAAATTGTGTTGACTCGGATGCGAAGAGGGTAGGTGAGGAAAAGAGAAGTAGCGTCCTGAGTAGAGCCGCACTGCTTGATCCACCAATCTCTGGCCCTAAGGATGGACTTCCATATCCACGGGTCACCCCCACTGGGAGTGACGGCCCAGATGTTGAAAAAAAAAATCGGTACTTCTTATGATGTAATTGTGCATTTGTGATCTTATACATGTTTCTAACTATGTTCTATATATACTGAATGCAGCACATGTTAAAAATTATAGCGGTAATCAGAAGATCATTCAGTGGGAAATCAGTGTCCTTTCCATTATTAAGAGTAGGACAATTATGCGTACATAACTAGATTTTTTAGACCAAGGCTGCAAGCGCGGTGAAGAGAATGGAAAACACGACTTTTCAAACATCAGAGTACAAACGTTCCTCCCGACAAACCATAAACTAACAAGCTAAAATCCAAATAAGAATCCATCTCTAACTTTCCAAAATATCAAACCAAACCATCTGTCAAGCACCGTGGTTGGGTCGGTAGTGGGGTGATATCCTAGAATCATAAGTCTTGGATTCAAAACTTACCCACCACCGTATTGTGAGAAATATTTATTTAGAGCCTCAATATCACTCTTATACTGAACTTTCAGCCACTTATAAAAAAAATCATACCAAACCACCTGTAACATATTTAACTTCCATCAATAAAGGCATATGTCTCCCTCGAGCATAATTCACCTTTTTTTCTTCCAAGTGGGTATGTTGAGCCCGAACATAATGCTCTTTTGCATTCTTATCTTTTTTTTACCTTTCTTTCCTACAATTGTTGTCTTTGACTTAGATGATGTTTTAGTTATTGTTGTGTTTCTTTTTGAGCTCCTATGCATTTTTTTAACATACCATACCTTGTATTGATACTGATTAAGTACATGAGTTATCATAGTCAACCATAGATCGAGAATAACCTTACAAAACATCAAGCACATCCAAGAACCATGGCCACAACTGCTCACTAACCAGTCTTGGAGAAACCGTGCTCAGTAGCTTTGGGCCATCATACAACCATCCCTATTGAAACCATCTTTGATGACTAAGGACTATGTAATATAAAGTAGCTAAACAAAGGACTAAGGTCCATGTACTCTCACAACTATCAAAATACAGATCAACTAAAATAAGACAAGAGGATATCAAACACTAACTAACATGTCATACTAAGATGCAAACAAGTAAATCTTTTGACTTGAAAATATATATTAACTAAGCGACAAACTAAGAACATGATTATCAATAGTTCTTACGGGTTCTTAGTTTTAAAAAATAAAGTAAAAATATGAGGTGTAAATGAGATGAAGGAGAGAGATTAAGAACCCATGAGAGAGGGTTCTTCCAGAAGAACCCTTAAGAACCCAACTATGGGCCCCACAAAAACTATTATTCCAATCACAATGCTTCACATATCCACATAGCTGAAAGAGAAAAAAAATTAAAAACTAATATGTGAGTTCTCTGATATTGTTAAAAATTATATATGGTTCTTAAAATGATGTGGGAGAAAGATAAATATGAGAGAGAGTGTTAAGAACCCATTTTGAGTTCTTTAATAATCATGCTCTAACATCAAGACAGATAGAAAAAGAGAGAACTCTATGTCAACAACCCAAAACTTCTTGCACACACACGTCACCTCAAGAAGCAGCACCATCATCATCACAAACCGTTCACTGGCAGCCTTAACCCAAACCCGGTACGTCTGCAGCTGTCGGCAACCGCCGCCACCACAATCTACACCTTCTGTTTCATGTGCACAGAGTCCTTCAGCATTATGGTCAGCCCTGCTGCAACAATCAGAGTATACATGGAGAGAGTCTGTCTCAAACAAAGGATCTGTCTGAAGCTTTGTAACAAACTGTGATATTTTCGATCAGAAAGTGCGTGTTCAGAAGTCTCACTAGTAGAAAAAAGATTTTAAATGACGCACTTTAAACCACGGTTAATCACATAACCATCATTTAAAAGTTTTAAACCACGGTTATTAGAATAACCGTCACAAAAATTCTTGGCGGGAGATTTTATACCACGGTTCTGGGTGGAACCGTCGTATATAGCTTAACGTGTTGCATTTTATACCACGGTTCTGGGTGGAACCGTCGTATATAGCTTGACGCGTTGTATTATATACCACGGTTCTGTGTGGAACCGTGGTATATAGCTTGACGCGTTGTATTTTAAACCACGGTTTTGTCAAAACCGTCGTTTTTAGTCGTGGTCAAACAACTTTAAATGACGGTTTCTTGGAAGAACCGTGGTATATAGTCTAAGCGGGAATTCAATTTTTTGGTGAAATTTAACGCGGCTCTTTCTCTTCTCTTATTATATATATTTCTCTCTCACTGTTTTACAACCAACACTGTTATAACCCAAGATTTGGTTATATTTTATTTAAGTTACTATGGTTCTTTAAGTTGGTTCATTTTGGATTTAGGACATGGACGTCCTTCTAAATAAAGACATGGGTAGAAGGTCTTTCTTCTTCCCATTTAAATTCTGGTGAGATTAACTTAATAAACTCTTATTATTTTTTCCTTTCCTTCTAATTACCCTCACTTCTAGCACGTTCTCACGATCGTTCACGCTCCTCTCTTCCTTGCTCTCTCTCTCTCTTCTCTCTCAAAGCCGTTCTTTCTCTCGATCAGTCAAGCCTCACTATTCTACTGTCGAGGTTCCACTACAGATTGCTAGTCCTTGCGAATTGCTGGTTTCTTCGAGCGTTGGCTTCAGTCCCGTTCTTTCTCTACTGCGATTGGCTCCGTCTGTGTGTTCGACGTTGGATTCAGTTATTCAAAATCCTGGAATTGCATTTGGTCTGACTTGCTGTGTCGGCGTGGTCGGTTGCTCTGTTTCGGATTTGAGATTCTCTGCTGTTCAGACCGGGTTTCGTCTCTGCTGTTAATTCGAGGTAGGTGGCTTTCAGATTCGATCCGTGTGTTCAGCCTTGGGGAGTTTGGGTTCTACCAGTTAATTCAATGATTTGATCCTGTGTTGGTGTGTGTCTTAGTCTGTTTAATGCCTTTCAATGGATTAAACCCCCAAGGTTGTTTTGTAAATGTGTGTGGGATTTGGATTGGTTTTTTGTGCCTCTGTTCGTTTGAATTCGCTTCTGATTTCTGAGGTTTTCGGCATGTCCGAACTTCCGTCCGAGCTTTGAAGTTCGGACATGCCCTTCTGCGCTTAATCTTTTGAAAATCTTCGCTGTGTCCGAACTTCCGTCCGAGCTTTGAAGTTCGGACACAGCCTTCTGTTCTCTGATTTTGGCTTCGACTTGTGTCCGAACATCTGATGTCCGGACACAAGTTCGGACTCTCACGTCTGTTTTCCGAAGAACGTCCGAACATCCGTCCGAACTTGGATGTTCGGACACCTCTGGCTCTTCTTCTGTTTTAAGGTTCGACTGGTGTCCGAACTTTGAAGTCCGGACACAAGTTCGGACATCTGTCTGATTTGCCTTCTGAGTCTCGACTTGTGTCCGAACATTGATGTCCGGACACAAGTTCGGACAGGCTACTGTTTTGGCCATAACTTGCTCGTTTGAGCTCCGTTTTGACTTCTGTTTGCGGGGTTGGATTCCCCTCTGATTTCCAAGCTATCTATGAGCTTTCTGGTGCCTTTGGTGCACATATGCTTATCTGTATTTAAGCTTCTGTTTTGGGACCTAGTTATCTCTGTGTCTGAGCCTTTGGATGGCTGGTTACGCTGTCTCGTAGCGCGCTATGTAGGATCCTTCTGTTCACGGGTGATGTTCCCGTTCTGTTCACGGGTGTTTACACCTGTTCTGTTTACGAGTGAGGTTTCCTCGTTCTGTTCACGAGCTGGTTGCTCGTTCTGTCTGTATGCTGTGATCGCTAGTGTCCCACTCTGTTTTCTGCTTCTGTCTGCTTCTGCTCTGTTTAGTCCCTTAATGATTGGACTTCTGTTTCTGATTTCTGATATATTTGTGGATCTTGACTCCTTCTGATTTGTCAATATTCTGTAAATGTTTTGAGCATGCTGGTTGATGAAGTTGGTCATCTACTGGGCATAGTTGTGTGCTCATTCCCCTACTTCTAACGCTTTTGCAGATTGATTAGCGAGGATCGTCTCCCCTCAGCTTCTGGAGTTTAGCTGCTTTGTTTTTAGCTTCTTTTGAGACTTGTATTGAATTTGGGCCTTTGGGCATATTTGTTAGCTTCCGCTTTTGACATCTGTTTGGTGGGTTCTGTAATGACTTTTGGGGATGTTTTAACTCTCTCTTTATACTGTATTTAAGTATTTCGTTTGGGCCTTATTTGATTATCTGTTTAATTCGTTTATTAGAGCCTTGCGTTATTATGTAATAATACGCGGCGTGTAATACCCCTAACTCCTAGGCCAGTGTTTGGGGTGTTACATTTAGTGGTATCAGAGCTCTGGGTTCTAATCTGCTGGGATTTTAAGTTAGCCAGTCAGTCAGAATGTCAGTGTTAGTGTCAGTCTAACTGTCTGCTGTTGGACTTTCAGAATGCCGCCAAGGAGAGCGAATAACCCTCCAGGGAATGTTGCTGATGCTGTTCAGCAATTCATGACGCAGCTCATGCAGACCATGGCTGCAGGGGGGTCCAGCTGGAGGAGGACCAGCTGGCGGAGCAGGCCCGGCTGGGGCAGATGCTGGAGGGAGGAATGAAGGCGCTTCAGGAGTTCATGAAGCTGAAGCCGCCGTCGTTCGATGGGGCAGGAGACCCCCAGGAGGCCAGCCACTGGTTGTCAGAGGTGGAGGATTTGCTTCGAGTGATGGGCTCTGAGGAGGAGCAGAAGGTCGACTTCGCCACCTTTCTGTTCAAGGCCGAAGCCAAGGAGTGGTGGAGGTCAGTGATGGGGAAGTTCCCACAGCCTGGACGTGGGAGCAGTTCATTGGGGAGTTCAACAAGCAGTTCTACCCCGACGTCTACAAGGATCAGCGCATCCTGGAGTATAACCGGCTACGCCAGGGCCGGGACATGAGTGTGGAGGAGTACGTCCGCAAGTTTATCAGCCTATCTAAGTTTGCACCTGAGCCTGACGAGCATAGGAAGGCCAGGAAGTTTGAGAGTGGCCTGAGGCCAACATCCGATCTGCTGTGACGCCGCTGCGTCACAAGACCTTCAGGGACGTTGCTGATGTCGCCCTGCTGGTAGAGGCGACTTGAGAGGTCGCCAGTCTGGAGGGAAGGACCAGAAGAGGAAGCAGAGGTCCGATGACAGTGATAGGAGGGATCAGTCTGCTTCTCAGAAGAAGCAGTCTACTGGAGACCGCTCTGGGGACCGTTCGCGAGACAGAGGTGGTTCGTCTTCATCAGCTCCCGCTCCGAAGTGCCAGGTCTGTGGCAAGTTTCACAGAGGTCAGGACTGCTACAGGAAGTCCGGGGCCTGTTTTAAGTGTGGGTCCATGGGCATAGGATTGCTGATTGCCCTCAGGCTGAGAGGAGCAGAGGTAGCTCTGGAGGTGGAGCTGGAGGATCTACATCTGGGTCTAGAGATCGAGACCGGGCTGAGCAGAAGAAGCCCCAGGGCCAGGCCAGAGTGTACGCGATGGCTGGAGAGAGAGACCGATCGACTGACAGAGTTGTCACAGGTATTCTCCAGCTGTCATCTCGTTCTGTTTTCTGTTTGTTTGACTCTGGAGCCACCCACTCTTTTATTTCTGCTGAGTTAGTGGGTGAGCTCGGTTTGCCTGTGTGCCTCTGGGTGTTGAGTTGTGTGTGCATAGTCCATTAGTTAGGGACTCTTCTATGTTGTTGAATTCTGTTTGCAAAGATAGTCCTGTGTTAGTCAGAGATAGGACTCTGTGTGCTAACCTCATCCCGATGGAGATGACTTCTTTTGATGTGATTCTGGGCATGGATTGGCTTGCTGCGCACCATGCCCATATTGATTGTGCTGCTTCGAGAGTCACTTTTGAGGAGCCGGGTCAGCCCCGTCTAGTTGTAGCAGGGAATGGACTCCCGTGCTCGCCGCCAGTCATATCTGCGATGCAGGCGTTCCGTTTTCTGAGGAAAGGATGCCAGGGATATCTGTGCTACATCCCTGAGGTTCGCAAGGATGCGAAGTTGGAGGAGATTCCAGTGGTCAGAGACTTCCCCGACGTGTTCCAGGATGACGTGCCTGGGCTTCCCCCTGTCAGAGAGGTGGAGTTCTCGATCGAGCTCGCACCTGAGACTCAGCCCATTTCGAAGGCCCCATACCGGATGGCGCCTGCTGAGCTCAAGGAGTTGAAGGTCCAGTTGCAGGAGCTGCTGGATAAGGGCTTCATTCGCCCGAGTGTGTCGCCTTGGGGAGCGCCAGTGCTATTTGTAAAGAAGAAGGACGGTAGCATGCGGTTGTGCATTGACTACAGGGAGCTCAACAAGGTTACCATTAAGAATAGGTATCCTCTCCCGCGCATAGACGACTTGTTCGACCAGTTAGCAGGAGCTAAGGTGTTTTCGAAGATCGATCTGAGGTCGGGATATCATCAGCTGAGGATTAAGGCAGACGACGTGCCTAAGTCCGCTTTCAGGACTCGTTATGGACACTACGAGTTCCTAGTGATGCCATTCGGGTTGACGAATGCGCCGTCAGTATTTATGGATATGATGAACAGAGTCTTCAAGCCGTTTTTGGACCAGTTCGTTGTAGTTTTCATCGATGACATCTTGGTGTATTCCAAGAGTGCTGAGGAGCACGAGGAGCATTTGAGGACCGTTCTCCAGACTCTGAGGGAGAACGAGTGTATGCGAAGCTGAAGAAGTGCGAGTTCTGGCTAGATCAGGTGGTATTCTTGGGACATGTGGTCTCCAAGGATGGTATCTCCGTGGACCCGGAGAAGATTCGAGCTATTACTGAGTGGGCCAGGCCTACTAATGTCGGAGATATTCGTAGCTTCCTTGGACTAGCGGGCTACTATCGCAAGTTTGTGGAGGGCTTCTCCAAGTTGGTGATTCCGTTGACTCGTCTGCTGCAGAAGGATGTGAAGTTTGAGTGGAGCGATGCCTGTGAGCAGTGTTTTCTGGAGCTGAAGAAGAGGTTGACTACTGCGCCGATCTTGACTCTTCCGGAGGGGACCGAGGGTCTTGAGGTTTTCTGTGATGCGTCCCATAGGGGACTTGGATGTTTCTGATGCAGCATGGGAAGGTAGTAGCATATGGCTCTCGTCAGTTGAAGCCATATGAGAAGAACTATCCGACCCACGATCTGGAGCTGGCTGCGGTGGTCTTTGCGTTGAAGATTTGGAGGCACTACTTGTATGGGGCAGCGTGCAAGGTGTATACGGACCATAAGAGCCTCAAGTATCTGTTCACTCAGAAGGAGTTGAACTTGAGGCAGAGGAGATGGCTGGAGTTGTTGCACGATTATGATTTAGAGATCCTCTACCATCCGGGTAGGGCGAATGTGGTTGCTGATGCGCTCAGTAGGAGGGGTCCGTCTGGGACTGTTTGTTTTTGTCCGGTGTGGAGAGGTCTGCTCAGGAGTTGCAGCGCATGGGTATCTGGGTTGTCCGTCCAGAGAGGTCTGGGATGTTAGCAGCACTGCAGGTTCAGCCTACCTTGATCGACCGGATCAAGGCCAGTCAGGAGCTTGATGTCAGTCTGTGTAAGATCAGAGAGAGTTTGTCTGCTGGTCAGGAGTCCGAGTTCCGGGTTTCAGAGGATGGCTGCCTGAGGTTCAGAGGCCGTGTTTGTGTGCCGGCAGACGACGCGTTGAGGCGTGAGATCATGCAGGAGGCTCATGGAGCTCCTTACTCGGTACACCCAGGAGGTGAAGATGTACCGGGATCTGCGTGAGACTTCTGGTGGAGCAATGAAGAGGGACATCTCCGACTTTGTATCCAGATGTAGGACCTGTCAGCAGGTCAAGCCGAGCATCAGAGACCAGCTGGTTTGCTTCAGCCTCTTCCCGTTCCGGAGTGGAAGTGGGAGAGCGTCGGTATGGATTTTGTCATGGGACTGCCTAAGACTCCGAGGGGTTTCGATGCAGTTTGGGTCATTGTGGACCGGCTCACGAAGAGCGCTCACTTCCTACCTGTCAGGAAGACTTTCAGTTTGCACCGTTGCCAGTTGTACATTGATGAGATAGTACGTCTGCATGGGGTTCCGGCTTCGATTGTGTCTGACAGAGATCCGAGGTTTGTGTCCAGGTTCTGGCAGAGTTTGCATCAGGCTTTGGGGACGAAGTTGTCTTTCAGTTCAGCTTACCATCCTCAGTCAGACGGGCAGACAGAGAGGACGAATCAGGTCCTAGAGGACATGCTCAGGGCATGTGTACTCGACTTTGGGGGCAGCTGGGATCAGCACGTGGCACTGATAGAGTTCGCGTACAATAGTTTCAGACCAGTATCGGGATGGCTCCGTTTGAGGCCTTGTATGGCAGGAGGTGCAGATCACCCATCTGTTGGGATGATCTGAAGGAGAGAGCGTGATTGGTCCAGACTTGGTTCAGGATGCTGTGGGCAAATTCAGTCTATCAGAGAGCGTCTGCTTGTGGCTCAGAGTCGTCAGAAGAGCTACGCCGATCAGAGGAGACGACCTCTAGAGTTTGAGGTGGGCGATCATGTGTATCTGAAGGTTTCTCCTGTGCGAGGAGTCGTTCGTTTTGGGAAGAGAGGCAAGCTTAGCCCTCGTTTTGTGGGTCCTTTTGAGATCCTAGAGAGGATCGGACCGGTTGCCTATCGTTTGGCTCTGCCTCCGTCTTTAGCAGCAGTGCACAGTGTTTTCCATGTTTCGATGCTGAGGAAGTACATTCCGGACCCATCTCATGTGATCGACTTCAGTCCGCTTCAGTTGAGGGAGGACTTCACGTTTGAGGCAGTTCCTTTGAGGATTTTAGCGCGGGATGTCCGCAAGCTCAGGAGTAAGACCATGCCCTTGGTGAAGGTGCAGTGGTCGGGTCAGTCAGAGGAAGAGGCGACCTGGGAGGTCGAAAGCGAAGTCCGTTCTAAGTTTCCCGCCCTTTTCGAGCAGTAGGTATGTTTTAATTTCGAGGACGAAATTCTTTTAAGGGGGAGGTGATGTTATAACCCAAGATTTGGTTATATTTTATTTAAGTTACTATGGTTCATTAAGTTGGTTCATTTTGGATTTAGGACATGGACGTCCTTCTGAATAAAGACATGGGTAGAAAGGTCTTTCTTCCTTCCCATTTAAATTCTGGTGAGATTAACTTAATAAACTCTTATTATTTTATTTCTTTCCTTCTTAATTACCCTCACTTCTAAACACGTTCTCACGATCGTTCACGCTCCTCTCTTCCTTGCTCTCTCTCTCTCTCTCTCTCAAAGCCGTTCTTTCTCTCGATCAGTCAAGCCTCATATTCTGCTGTCAAGGTTCCACTGCAGATTGCTAGTCCTTGCGAATTGCTGGTTTCTTCGAGCGTTGGCTTCAGTTCCGTTCTTTCTCTGCTGCGATTGGCTCCGTCTGTGTGTTCGACGTTGGATTCTTAGTTCAAATCCTGGAATTGCATTTGGTCTGACTTGCTGTGTCGGCGTGTCGGTTGCTCTGTTTCGGATTTGAGATTCTCTGCTGTTCAGACCGGGTTTCGTCTCTGCTGTTAATTCGAGGTAGGTGGCTTTCAGATTCGATCCGTGTGTTCAGCCTTGGGGAGTTTGGGTTTACCAGTTAATTCAATGATTTGATCCTGTGTTGGTGTGTGTCTTATGTCTGTTTAATGCCGTTTCAATGGATTAAACCCCCAAGGTTGTTTTGTAAATGTGTGTGTGGATTTGGATTGGTTTTTGTGCCTCTGTTCGTTTGAATTCGCTTCTGATTTCTGAGGTTTTCGGCATGTCCGAACTTCCGTCCGAGCTTTGAAGTTCGGACATGCCCTTCTGCGCTTAATCTTTTGAAAATCTTCGCTGTGTCCGAACTTCCGTCCGAGCTTTGAAGTTCGGACACAGCCTTCTTTTCTCTGGTTTTGGCTTCGACTTGTGTCCGAACATTGGATGTCCGGACACAAGTTCGGACTCTCCGCGTTCTGTTTTCGAAAAGTCCGAACATCCGTCCGAACTTGGATGTTCGGACACCTCTGGCTCTTCTTCTGTTTTAAGGTTCGACTTGTGTCCGAACTTTGAAGTCCGGACACAAGTTCGGACATCTGTCTGATTTTGCCTTCTGAGTCTCGACTTGTGTCCGAACATTGATGTCCGGACACAAGTTCGGACAGGCTACTGTTTTGGCCATAACTTGCTCGTTTGAGCTCCGTTTTGACTTCTGTTTGCGGGGTTGGATTCCCCTTCTGATTTCCAAGCTATCTATGAGCTTTCTGGTGCCTTTGGTGCACATATGCTTATCTGTATTTAAGCTTCTGTTTTGGGACCTAGTTATCTCTGTGTCTGAGCCTTTGGATGGCTGGTTACGCTGTCTCGTAGCGCGCTATGTAGGATCCTTCTGTTCACGGGTGATGTTCCCGTTCTGTTCACGGGTGTTACACCTGTTCTGTTTACGAGTGAGGTTTCCTCGTTCTGTTCACGAGCTGGTTGCTCGTTCTGTCTGTATGCTGTGATCGCTAGTGTCCCACTCTGTTTTCTGCTTCTGTCTCTTCTGCTCTGTTTAGTCCCTTAATGATTGGACTTCTGTTTCTGATTTCTGATATATTTGTGGATCTTGACTCCTTCTGATTTGTCAATATTCTGTAAATGTTTTGAGCATGCTGGTTGATGAAGTTGGTCATCTACTGGGCATAGTTGTGTGCTCATTCCCCTACTTCTAACGCTTTTGCAGATTGATTAGCGAGGATCGTCTCCCCTCAGCTTCTGGAGTTTAGCTGCTTTGTTTTTGCTTCTTTTGAGACCTTGTATTGAATTTGGGCCTTTGGGCATATTTTGTTAAGCTTCCGCTTTTGACATCTGTTTGGTGGGTTCTGTAATGACTTTAGGGGATGTTTTATCCTCTCTTCGATAATACTGTATTGGAGTATTTCGTTTGGGCCTTATTTGATTATTTGTTTAATTCTGTTTATTAGAGCCTTGCGTTATTATGTAATAATACGCGGCGTGTAATACCCCTAACTCCTAGGCCAGTGTTTGGGGGTGTTACAAACACTGTCGAACAAGGAACACATATATGCTCTGCAACTCTTCTTCTTCTTCAACTCGCGGTAATTTTTGCAACCCACCGGCGAACATGCTCTGTGCCATCTCTTTAACTTCGCAACCCATACTAGAAAACAAGGAACACATGATGCGCCTCTTCCACTCACTGTAATTTTTGCAAACCTAACCGGCGAACAAGGACATGCTCTGCGCCTCTTGTTTTCACGGTAATTTTTGCAACCCACACTAGCGAACAAGGAACCATGCTCTGCGCCTCTTCTTCACTGTATTTTTGCAACCCTAACCGGTGAACAGAGCTCCGCCCTCTCTCATTC
Organism: Limonium bicolor; assembly: GCA_023374045.1. NCBI lineage: Eukaryota > Viridiplantae > Streptophyta > Magnoliopsida > Caryophyllales > Plumbaginaceae > Limonium > Limonium bicolor. The sequence continues at coordinate 209,571,173 of CM041780.1, forward strand.
TCTTTCACGGTAATTTTGCAACCACGACGAACAAGGAACATATGCGACTTCACTCATTATTTTGCACCCTAATTCGCAAACAGCACAATAATGCGACTTTACTCATTATTTAGCAACCCTAATTCACAAACAAGGAACATACATGTTCTGCCTCTTCATTCTCTTCTGTCTGCGCTCTGTTGAGAAATTACCATTGAAGGTGGCGCCGCTAAATCGCCGTGAACTGAAAAAAAAATTCACAGACTATAAACCACACGGTTTTATGTATAACCGTGGTTTATTGTTGATTTTATACCACGGTTTTAAGTAAAACCATCATTTATAACGCCCTTTATACCACGGTTCAGACTCCCAACCGTGGTATAAAGTCAATGAATACTCACGGGAGAATGGGTCTTAAACGACGGTTTCAACCAACCGTGGTTTTTCGCTTACTTTAAACGACGGTTATGAACCGTCATTTATAGCTATTTGTAAATATACGACGTGAGCATAAACCACGGTTATTAACCGTGGTTTTTAAGGAAAATAGCCGTGGTTTTAAACATTTTCTGCACTAGTGTCTCCAACGTTCGTTTATCAACGTTCAACTTCCTTATGCCTCAATACTCGGTGTCACAACCTCAAAATAAGTTAGGACCAAAATTTATGGGCAAAAACAGTCAGATCCCTTATTTTTCAGTAACAGACTCTGCCAACAACTCCAGAAGCCTTGGTATATGTAGCACTAAGGAATTCAATTATCATTTGCGCTTTTTGTCTGAACCTTGTGAGCACACTGAGAGAACTTTGTATGAGAGATTGAGAAAAACCACTTGTCACTTTCGTTGGTCTTTTCGTTTGAGCTTTACTTCATTATAACTATTCTAGGGAGTTCCTAGTTTGCTTTCACTTTTCCCTTGACTTGATTAGAAAATTTGTTGGATTTGTGAGAGTACTTGCTAAAGTAGGTCATATATACTTAGTAAGCAATGTATATTGTTTTATTGATTAATAAAAGAAGTGTATGTTGAGTATGAGTATTTGTCGTCTGACTCTGTCCATTAAATATCAAAACAATCTGTCCAAGTCTCACAATCTAGACAGACTGTGTCAGCCCCCATCGATCCTACAATTGGTATCAAAGCCTCGTTCGGCTGACAATATCTTAACATCATGGCGGATCTATTTGTAAACCAGAATAACAAAATGTATTTCGAGCATCCAAGGCTCACTTCAACAAATTATGATCATTGGAAAAATGAGATGGAGCAACACTTGGAGTCCGTCAACTCTGAGTTATGGGAGATCGTAATAAATGGAGATGCATTTTTTCCTCCTAACCATAGCCAATGTAATGCAGTAGAGAAAAAAAGGCATGAGCTAAATCGTCAAGCACACCGGGCCATATACACATGTCTCTCTCTTCCTGAACAACATAGAGTCAATCATTGCAAGTCTGCAAATGAAGTGTGGTAACTCCTCCAGGCCACTCATGAAATAAGCAGAGAGCTAAAGAAGTGCAAAGCTCAAGAACTTGGGATGGATTACGAAAGCTTCCTTCAGAAACCTGGTGAGTCCCTAGAAGATGTTCTTAACCAATTTTATGAATTAACCTCTGTCATGCAAGAACTCGGTATCCTTCCAGACAAGGAGAATGTTCTCCATAAGCTTTTTGACAACTTGAGAGAGGAGTAGAGGAGTGTAATCTCAACAAAAGCTTCAAAGGACTTATCTAAGTGGAACGTTCATGATCTGGGATCCTCTCTACTATCTCTTGACAAATACAAGAAGAATATCAAAAAGAATTTGATAATACTTCTGCCACTTCAAATCAAATTGTATCTATTTCTGACCAAGCTTTGTAGGCAAAGACTCCTTCGGTCAGTCACAAAGGAGTCTACTTTACTAACGATGCTACTTGACAAAAAGCCGATCTGGTAGATGTAATTGTTGAAGAAAGTGTTGTAGAAACTATGGAAGACTTCGTCTTCATAGTAAAAAATATTAGAAAATTTATGCAAACTCAGCCAAATCGACATAATCGGATGTAGATCAACACTGGAAGACAAAATGGAACTTCAATTACATGCTTTAATTGCAATAAGCCAGGACACTTCAAGAAATATTGTCCTCTTCTTAAGAATCAATACTTCAAGGCACATGGACAATCATTATATTACTTGTGAGTGTAGAGTGTAGGATGGGGCGACTCGGACTTCAATGATCCCGACACAGAGTCTGCCGGTCTAGTTTGTCTAATGACACATGAACAAGAGCACTCAATGATACCAAACAATGAGGTAATGAGATCCCATCTCGAAACTGACCTTTATCGTATTACTCCAAAAGGATTTCTCACTCTTATTTCTAAAATTGTGACTGCTACAAGTACTTTGAAAGCAAGATACACCAAACAAATTTCAGATCTAACATCTGAGCTTGAAGAATCTTGTATCATCATTGACTCACTCCGGGAAGAGGCTGACTATTCACAAACTCTTGCTTGCTCTATGCGATTGGATCTTCAGGAGTCCAGGCTTCAAGTTGAGTCCCTTGTGAGGGAAGCTAGTACTGCTAGAGATTCACATCACAAGGACAAGGAAGAGTTGGAAAGTCAGGCAGAGTCTCTCAAGGAGGAGCTAGCTATTATATGTGAAAATTGTTATTCCTTGTAGAATGAGATAAACAACACTAAATCTTAGAACAAGAATCTACGATCTACTGTCGATCAACTTAATAAGAAAATCAATGAGAAAGATCATGCACTTGCTTTCAAACTAGTCAATTTTATTAAATAAGTGTTGCCCTTTGAATTGCCAGAGTGGGTCAGTTCCAAGATACAAGAGGTAAGTAAGGATCGGGACAGCCTCCGACGAGAAGTCAAAAGACTCTCTCAAGATATAGTCAATCTTCGCTTGGGAATAGGCTCCACTCTTCATAATCCTGAGTGGCATACTGATAAGTATAAACTTCATAAATGTTCCAAAACCCAACAATAAGCACAAACGACAACAAGATAAAGAAAATTTTGATTTTTGGAAACAAGTGTAGTCGCAAATATGTGAATCTACCTCCTACTAAGATATGTGCTTATTGTGGAAGCCTTGGACACAGAGACTCTGCTTGTGAGAAACTACGAAAAGATCTATCTTTTAACACTATAAGACTGAAGTTTATTCTAACACGTGCAAAACTTAATTCAGGTCGTCAGGGGGAACCCAAGTATATCTGGGTTCCCAAAGTTAACAACTGATTTTCTTTTTTAGGTGAAAGCGAGCAAGGAATCCGATTTTTGGTATTTGGATAGTGGATGCTCCAAACATATGACTGGAAATCCCAACAAGTTCAACTTTCTTTCAGCCTACAAAGGAGGGAAGGTTACTTTCAGAAATAAAAACCCAGGAGAAATCATTGGTGTTGGCTCAGTAGGTTACCCTTCACAGTTTAAGGTTGAAGGAGTTCATCTGGTAATTGGACTCCAACACAGTCTTTTAAGCATTTCTCAAATGTGTGACAAGTTTAATTTTATGCTTTTCTCATCCCAAGATTGTAAGGTTTTTGATGAAAGAACATGTGATTTAAAAGCTATTGGACAACAGGAAGGTAACTTATACAAGATCTATCTTACTTCTTCCACTCTAAATAACCAAGTTTGTTTAAATGTACACACAAGGAACCATCTGTTGTGGCATATGAGACTAGGGCATGCGCACCACAAGATGATAAACAAGTTGAGAGGAAAAGAGTTGCATGGTTATTGGTCAACCTGAAATCACTTTCGACACAAACTATGTCTGCAAAGCTTGCATAATAAGAAAACACATCAGATCATCCTTCAAGAGTAAGAACATTCTTTCCACATCTAACCCTCTTGAATTAATGCATATGGATTTGGTAGGGCCAATGCGTGTTTAAAACCGGAGCGGAAAGAGGTATATCTTGGTGATTGTCGACGACTATTCGAGATGGACTTTGGTAGTTTTTCTTCATTCCAAAGATGAGACTTTTAATGAATTTGACAAACTTTTTAAGTTGCTTTCAAATCGTTAATCTACTAAAATCAAAACCCTGAGAACTGACCAGGGAACAGAGTTCGGTAACCATTTGTTCGATAAGTTTTGCAGGGACTATGGCATAAGTCGTCACACTTCATCGGCCAGGATGATAGAACAAAATGGGATAGTCGAGCGCAAAAATAGAACGCTGGTGGAGATGGCTTGAATAATGCTCATCGATAGTCAATTAGCTTCATCCTACTGGGATGAGGCAGTTAACACAGCGTGCTATGTCATCAACCGAGCCTATGTTCATCCTCAGCTTCAGAAGACTCCGTACGAGATCCTACAACACAGGAAGCCCAACATACTCCATCTACGGTGTTTTGGCTGCAAATGCTATATCCATAACAATGGTAAGGATAACTTAGGTAATTTTTCTTCAAAAAGTGATGAAGGAATTTTTCTCGAATAATCTTCCAAGAGTAAGGCTTATCGTGTCATTAATAAACGCACTCTTTGTTTGGAAGAAAGTCCACGTGTCAGGTTTTATGAACTAGATAACATTGAGTCTTCTACTGATGAACTATATTTTTCTCCTGATGGTCTCTTACCGATCCTTACACTATGTATGTCTCAGTCATGCATATCCAGGATCATAATTCTTCATCTCCCGACAATTCACCTAGTCCTTCTGACAAAGAGACTCCATCTCCTGAAGCACACACTCCTTCGGGCTTCAGTCAGATGACTACATGCCTAATTTAGAAGACTCTACTTTCTCTGGCCATACTCCAGCTAAATCCCCACAATCACACGATGCTCTCACACCTTAACCACATTCCATATTTAAGCATGCATCCTCTCATCCTCTTCATAATCTTGTCACACCTCTTGACTTAGGAGTCTCTACCCGTAGTTGCAAACGGTATTTTTGATATATTAAAAACTATGAAATTAATCCTAGAAATTAATAAATAAAATAAACCTATGGGTTGCAAAATAAATCCCGGTCACTGTAGTAAAGCGTATTTGTCAAGTAACCAGGGTATCGAACCAGGGGACTAAGCGAACAAATCTAATCCTAGCAAAGGTTATAAATTGGGGAAAGTTGTAAATTAATAAAATAGAAAACAAGAAGAAAGTAACTGAGAATAAGATAAGAAAAACGGAACTCCGGGCTTAGGTGGTCACTCCTAGTCAAATCATGCAGATCTATCACCAGTTGATTAGGGATTAAGGTTCGGCAAATTCTAACAAGTTTCTAAATGACTAAATCCTAGCCAAATAAAACTCTCCTGCATAGAACGCGATAAATCAAATCATGAATCTATCACAACAAGTGCAGAAGGATTAAGCGCACGAATTAAAAACGCATCTGAAGGCTAAACTCATCAATCAGAAAAAGTTTTCCACATACTAACAGATTATAATGACCTAGCTATCAATCACCGATCAGATTTTGACAACTTTTGCAAAGCTAAAAATAAAGTAGCAAATTTTATTGATAGCGCAAACAAGATTTATAATCTGAAACAAACCCTTGATAGATCTCAAATCAACTGATAGTAATTCTACAAAACCCTAACTATTTACAACCACCATTCCCCGGAGTTTATTCCCTTAGCCGAGCATAGCAACAGAAGAAACAACAAGAGAATAAGGTGAAGAAATCATCTCTGAGTTAGTCTGAAGATCTGCAAGGAGTCAGGTTGAACGAACTGCAGAAATCGGAGCAGAAATTCTCTTCCTGAAAGAGTTGCACGGCGTCGCCTCTGTCTTCTAAATGTCTCGCGTATCCCTCCTCTCTGAATTCTGCATGTCCCCTTCTGTCTCACGCACGCTCCTTTAAATAGAATTTTTGGACATAAAATACACTTGTCCGGCTAACCTGTCCGGGTCACTTAGCCGGACAAGAGATAGAGTTATCAGGCGAGATATCTATCGTTTATGAGACGTCCGGCTCTACATCCGGGTCAGATAGCCAGACGGCCTGGCTGGACGAAAATATAATAGAAATCCCGCGGTGCTGCACTCGTGGTCGTAAATATTTCTGTCCTTCTAAGCACGTCCGGGTCACAGGGCCGGACACGTCATACAGACATCTTAAAGCTTCAAATAGTGACATTTTGGGTGCGCCCGGGTCAGTTAGCTGGACAGGAACAACGCGTCCGGGTCACTTAGCCAGACAGAGATCCAGACGTGTGTAAAAAATTCAATTTTGAGGTGTCTAGACCACCCGTCCGAACCATAGGGTCGGACGCAAGTCCGGACATGTGTATATTTGTGTTCATTTTCTCCACAAACTTCGATAGGGTCCAGATTCTTCGTTTGAGCTCCGATTAATTCCCCGTTTGCGATGTTGGAAAGCTCTTGAGGAGATCTATGTATTTATACCATCATTTCCTGCTTTAAATATATAAATTGACATCAGTTCTTACCCAAAGTAAGATTTATGAAAAGCATAGGATAAGTGTGAGAAAGCGCATAAAAATGTTGCATAAAATAATAATTTAGCGCCTATAAAACCATATCAATTTCACACTTATCAGTAGTACGGCTGCTAAAAATCTTTGTGTGTTTCCAGCTTTTATTTCACTAACCGAACCCAAAAATGTAAAAGAATCCTTGCTTGGCAGTGACTGGGTGGTAGCTATGCAAGAGGAACTAAACTCCCTAGAGAGACACCATGTCTTGGAATTAGTACCTCGACCTCTCACTAGCAAGCAAACTTGATGATGCATGTACCATCGTGAGAAATAAGGCTCGTTTAGTCGATCAAGATTACAGCTAAGAAGAAGGAACAAACTTGATGATGCATGTACCATCGTGAGAAATAAGGTTCGTTTGGTCAATCAAGGTTACAGCCAAGAAGAAGGAATATATTATAGGTCTTTCCCAACAAACTTGATGATGCATGTACCATCGTGAGAAATAAGGCTCGTTTGGTCGATCAAGGTTACAGCCAAGAAGAAGGAATATATTGTGATGAAAGTTTTGCACCAGTTGCACGATTAGAGGCTATTCGCATACTGATCGCTTTTTTAACCTACAAAAGCTTCACCCTTTATCAGATGTATGTTAAGACAACCTTTCTTCACGGCTTTGCGGACAGGGAGGTTTATGTCGAACAACCCCCGGGTTTTATAGACTTCGGTTGATGATGTGATATGTTTAATGATGCAATGTATTTAATGATGCTATGTGTGATCAGGCTTATGACGAGCCTAGGGGTAGAGTGATGGTAATAAGGGCTTATGACGAGCCTGGGTTGAGTGATGGTAGTTAGGGATTCTAACAAGCTTGGGGTAAAACGATGGTAGTCGGGGCTTATGACGATCATAGGGTTAAAATATGATAGTCAGGGCTTATGACAAGACTGGGGTAAAATGATGATAGTCAGGGCTTATGACGAGCCTAGGGCTGGGTTGTGATTATTGAGTGGTGATCAGGGCTTATGACGAGCCTGAGGAATTTCAAGTGGTGGTGGTCAAGGCTTATGATGAGCCTGGGGGAGAGCGATGATAGCCAAGGCTTATGACGAGCCTAAGGTTTTTGTGGTGGTAGTCAAGGATTATGATGAACCTCGGGTTGAGTTCTGCAACTACGGTGTTCTGCAATTCGGGTGAGTTCTGCTACTCGGGTGAGTTATGCTACTCAGATGCATTCGGCTACTCGGGTGAGTTCTGCTACTCTGGTGCTCCTAGTTGGACTTCAAAGGGACTTATTGCTATTCTCCACCAACTAGGGTGTTAGGATAACTCCTAGTCTTTCAAGGGGACTTATTGTCACTACCCACTAGTTGTTACTTCTTAAAAGTTGACATAAATAATGAGGTCTTATTGTCCTTGCCCCACCAACTTGGTGAGAATCTATATCTCAAGAATCTATATCTCTGGTGAAGAATATATATCTGGAGAATCTATATTTTCAAGGTGAGAATCTATATCTCTGGAGAATTTATATCTTTAAGGAATGTGTATCTTCAAGGTGAGAATCTGTATCTCTGAAGAATCTGTATCTTTAAGGTGAGAATCTGTACCTCTGAAGAATCTGTATTTGTTAAGGTGAGAATCTGTACCTCTGAAGAATCTATATCTTCAAGGTGAGAATTTGAATCTTCAAGGTAAGAATCTATATCTCTGAAGAATTTGTATCTTCAAGGTGAAAATCTATATCTCTGAAGAATCTGTATCTTCGGTCGAGAATTTGTATCTCTGGTTTTGCACTAAATAGTCTCATACTAAAAGATGCTACAATGCAATGATGCAAAGCAAGTAAGTTTGATGTAAAAGTTGTGTTGACTCGACTGTCAAAGTTGAACTAAATTCAAAAGAGTTAACTATGCGTTAAAGAAGTGTAGACTTTACTGTCAAAATTGGTGGACTCGGTGTAACAAACGGGGTTGACTCTAATGTCAAAACAAGATAAATTTGATTATCAAAAATGAAGTTGACTCGTCGTCAAAAGTGGTGTGATTTATCTGTAAAAAAACAATGTTTGATCATTTATGCACAAACAAACATCTTTCTCAAGTTAAGCTCATGGAACTTTAATTTTTTGACATGGTTTTTCATACTAGAACTTTGTTCTTTTGAAATCGAGCATGCTTTTAGGCTCTAGTATATATGGTATATGTGGTGGTTAGGGCTGATGAATGGTGGTCAGGGCTTATGATGAGCCTGTGGTTTAGGATTTTGAAGGTGTGGTTTAGGACTTATGATGTGCTTGTGGTAGTGGATCTCAAGACTTATGAGAGGGGTGATGGTCAGGGCTTATGATGAGCCTGGGATAAGAGAAGTTAAGGGTTATGGTGTTTTTGGTCACCTTCAAATCGTTGTATCCATGAGAATTGTTGAAACAACAATTGCCCTCAGTATTTCTTTGAGTAATATAAGTTAGAAAGGTTCGTGACAATCGATTAAAAAGGTCGATTGCCCCCAGTATTTTCTGTTAAACATGTGAACAAACCTCGTCCCCATGACTTTAAGGCTTATTTGATGTGGTGCTTTTTCTACCTACACTTCGTGTGTTTGGTGTTTTCACTCATCCTCACTTAAAATTGTAACCTCGTGATAATTGAATTCGATGATTGATGGATTATGCGTTCGATCTGCTACTTTCACTTGATTAGACACACGATTATCAAATCAGAAGTCTTTAAAGCATATAACGGGGCCATGGGGTGTGATGAAAGACAAAGGGACCATGGAGGAATATTTTGGGTTACGTGGAGCTTATGAGTGACCAAAGCTGCAACTTGCGACTTCTTCTGGATTTGCCTTCTCATCCTTTCCTATGGAGTTTCCTTGCTACTTTGGATTGACTTACTTCAGGCTTTGGACTTCGAACTTTTGGAGTTTGTCTTTCTCACGCGGTTGGTTGCTGAGAATTTGAGTCTTTTTGGATTTTCCTTTTTCATTCTTCTTTGAGGTTCTTGTGTCTTCCGGCTTTTGTATTGTTTTGAATTGTTACAACTCGTCTTCTGGGTTTTTGTATTTCTCGGTTTTGAACTTGTTTTGATGCGAGCTCTCTTGATCCTGGGTCACTTTGGGGCCATTTTTAGATCTTTTTCATCATACTTGTTGCAAGATTGCTTCTTCTGGGTTGGAGTAGTCATTGTCTGAGAGTTGGGCTCCTCGTTTCATTTGGTCACCAGATCAGATATTCACCATGGGCTGGCTTGTTTTGTGGAGTTTAATTATTCAAAAAGAAGGATATGTATATGAAAGGCTTTGCGGGGGTGCCTAGGGTTTAATGTTGGGATTTCACAAGCGTTTTGGCTATGTGGTGGTGTACCTAGGTGCTTCGTCATTCCTAATAGTTGTGTGCCCGTTCGTGTTACTTTTCACGGGTCAAAGCGTAAATCTACAAGCTATCTCTTTCAGTGAGAGTTATGTTGTTTACCTCGCCTTTGTATGTGGCCTCACTGAAGTCATGTAAAAATGGCATGCTCGTTCACTCATGGTTTTTCCACTCAAGGCGCCCTCGCACTCTTTTCACTCAGAGAGTTTTGTACAAACGTTAGAAAGAAATTTCAAATAAACGGTCCTAACTCAGATTGCCCCTAGTATTGCTTCGGGGTTTTCAATAATGATTTGAAGGTTTTGTTTTCATTAGTTCTATAGGTTACTTGAATGCTTTGGGAATGGGTTGTGGTGTCTCGCAAAGCATGCTCAACTTCTCGGAAACAAAAAACAAGTCTTTATGTTACATTGCCAGGAAATGATTGTTTCATGAACTCTCGCCATAAAAGACATTTGAAGAAAATTGATTTTGATAAAAGTTGATGTTCTTGAAAAGAAATATTATCATGTATTTTCAACTTAACGAGTTTTGAGCTTGAAAAAGTCATTTTCTTGTGAACTTGAGAAATAAGATGAATAAACAAAACTGATGCTTCTTAGTTGTTCATTTCAAAACAATAATTTCTTGAAACTCTTAAACTTGAATTTCCATGAGGGATGCATGAGAAGTTATGTGGTAGAATGCATGTGAACCTCAGACTCCGTATCGAACTCGAATGTTGTCGATTTATATGGCATTTGAAAGACTCGAGCATTGTGTTGTGTCATCGGGAGTATGCAGAGATGACTGTGGCCTTCTTCTTCCATCTTCTTGTCCGCAACAAATGGATCCAATGAACTTTGAGTAGGCTCTTGGAAAGTTTGAATTATGATCATCTTTGGACTGTGAATGAGACACTTGGGCCTTAATCTCTTCAAGCTGAAAGCAATGCACTTAGGCTAGAATTCTGTGAATGGGCTAAAATGTGTTTGGACTGAAAGCAAGGCAGATGGGCCGGAATTCTTTGAGTTGTGAGTGAGGCACATGGGCCTAATTGATTTATAGATTGTGAATTGGTGTCTGGGCCAAAATGCTTTGAGTTAGGAGTATGGCACTTGGGCCAGAATGTTTGTGGATAGGCGCTTGGGCCTAAATGTTTTGAATTGAGAGTGAGGCTCATGGGATGGGTGCTTTAAGAATGTGTTTGGGCTGAAATGAGGCACATGGGCCAGAATGATTTATAAACCGCGAATAGGTGTACAGGTCTGGATACCCTTGGTCTAAAGGCTAGACACATGTGATAGAAATATGAATGGACCGAGAGAGACTTTAGAGTCCGAGTAGAACCAATTTTCTAGTTTTGAATTATTTCAAATTCAAATGGATTTATTTTCTAAGGGTGTAACACCCCTACCGATAATCCTTCCATTATCATCTAGTCATTCCCATAATTACCTTACTCGCAGCGGAATACTTACCTACTCCCGGCGGGTGATACAACGCCGTTAGCCATCCAAGACTAACAAGGCTACTACTACTTACAGTAACGGTCTGACGATTAGAATATACCGAATACAGATTAAGTTACCTTACAATACCAAATACTTACTTACACTTTGATTACCGAGTATCTAAAGTATATGAATTACATTCCGAAACTATTCCCAAAAATTAAGAGTTTACACATCCACTCTTTTCTATCCAATCATAATTCATTATCCAAAAAGGGGTGTACCACATGGTACACCGGCTACCCGAAAAGGCCTTAGCCGTGTACAACTCGGTACACCATTCCAATATACTAACTACCCCAAAAGAATTCAAACCGGTCCTTACTTGACCATCACGCCTCGCGGGTACCTGTAGAATAAAAACATTCCCCCTAGGGGGTCAGCTTACGCTGCATATGATAACCGCATACCCCGCGTGCTAGCGAGGGTACGCCAACTATTTGGTCGAATACATGCGGTTCGTTTCATTCATACATACATACATGCTTTATACAATACAATTCAATACATTCATTTCGCAAGGCATACATACATTCAATACATGCAAGGAAGACATTACAAGTCAACCATTCATACTTACCGATACTCACCGCATTACGGAGATACGCTTCTCCAATTCATACAAAGGTCTTGTTAGCTTCATTACACACCCGGGTTAATCTGGAGTTCAATACTCTTTTACTCCAGGTCAATGACTTACAATAGTCAAGACCGATACACATACAATACTTACTTCTTACTTACTTTACTCAAGTCAAGTCGGTATGACCTCCGGGCAGGGATTACTACATCCCACCACCGGGCTTTAGGGTGGCCCACTAATCCAGGATGCTACCCATTCAAGGGAATTGGTCCATGGAAAAGATTACAGCCAGGATTCGGATCCAACCTCTTGTGTTTCCTTATCCTCACGCGTGGCCGAAACTATATCGGACTTCTACTCATTCCATTTTACTCATTACTCAAGTTAGGAGTTAGATGGTTAGGAATTAGTAGAAGTCATTACTCCATACCATACATCAATACACTACTCAAGTACACATTGATTACACATACTCTTCATCCTCATTCATACATTTCATGAATTATACAAACTCATTGTTCAACAAGATACAACAAGAACAACATAGTTCAAACACAATTAAGTGCAATAAAAGTCTGATTCGTGCATTTATCTTATTGGTGATCACATAAGCACACAAATCGGGGTAACCAAGTTAGGATACAGGGCATGAAGAAATCATACCGTTCACCGTAGTATTTGTACTACCAGATTCCTTCGACGTTCAACTATTTGGTTCCTATACATACATGAAGTTGTGTGATCAATGGTCTATTACTGATCCAACTTATTCCTTCATTAATACTCTTAATGTATACTTACTATTCCTTTACATTCATACTTGATTATAAAACCCGTTTTTCCCTCATTACCTCTTATTCTTGCTTTCTTACTCATGTACTTACTTTCTTACCTTTACTACTTCATTTGTAATGTACTACTACATATATATGCATACATGTGTATAGGTGATAAGTGTCAAAATGAGCATGTTTTATAGGTGTATTTTCATGTTTAATATTAGCACTTTTCTTGCTCATTCCTCCACTTCGGTTAGTTTTCCTCTAGTTTATGTTTTATTGTTATTTCACAAAATTATTGGTTTAACATGAGGAAAACCAAGCCGGGAGTGAAGTAGTCAAAGAGACGAACGTGTGGACGCAAACGGCTCAGGAAACAGAGTCCAAATGAAGAATCTAGAGCCGGTCAAAGTTTGAAGGAAAATGGGCCACGGTCAAGGCTGCAACCGCCCCATATCAGGCGGTCACCTCATACACAACCGCCTGGCGGTCCTCTCACACACAACCGCCTCTAAAGAGGCGGAACCACTAGCGGACGTCTCACTCTTGTCCGCCCCATTACCACGCGGACTCCACACACGGGACCGCCCAAGAGGAGGCGGACTCCTCACGTGCAACCGCCTAGCGGTCTCCTCACTCTTGTCCGCCCCGTTACCACGCGGACAACACTACCATTACCGCCACTTATCAGGCGGACACTACACACCAAACCGCCAGGCGGTCTTCGACGCGGTCAAGACTAAAATAGACGCCGGACTAGTTTTCTTCTTCGCGCAGTCGTCGTCTTCACCTTATCTATCTACTCCGACACGCCTACCTTAAATCGCTCCGCATCTCGCCCTGTCCCCTGCATAAATGAATGCAATCAATGCTTCAATCAAAGAAATCACAGGCAATCAACTGCAATATCTACGGAAGACTACCTCTTCATTTCTTCTATAAATACCCATTCCCTACAGCCTTACGAGTGCACGGAGAAAACCAGAAAATCACTCACACTCACCTCATCTCATTCTATTCCAGTAATCGCTCCCGTATACCATTTCACTCCATTAATTCTCTAATTCACCCACTTCACTTATAATAACCTACGTACATGTTTCACTCTTCGACCTCTCCATTTCTCCATTCACTAATCACGTCTCCGTGCTGTTATTACGTCCAACCTCTGTCAGATTTATTACCAGTTAATATGTCTGGCTAAGGAGGATTTGCTCCGGGCAAGGTTTTTAATTATGGTTTGTTAAGCTGTGTAATATATTTCTACCGGTTTAAATAATTTCAGTTTGTTACGATTAAAGTTTTGTTTCTCTCCCTTTTTAATAAATTTCATCGGTTTATTAAAAAGCCTTACTAAGTCTGTTTTTAATTTCATCGGTTAGAAACAGACGGGTTAATTAAGCCGTAAAACTGTAAGAACTTATTTTCATCGTTTAAGTTAATACATGTTGCAAGAATAAAGCCTCATACTCCTCTGCCGTTTACAGGCTTTTGCTCGAGTTTTCATCGGACCTTGCATTACAGGTAAACGAGTTCTTAAGAGTTTTCATCGGACCTTAAGAAAATTACAGGAATCTTGCCAAACTATTTTATTAAACCGGTAGAGATAGCACAGTTAATTAAATCATATTAACCTGAACCCGGAGTTCCATTTAATTCATCTGCACTCAGTAATTTAATCTGCTCTTTTTTCTCTAAAAACAAGTCAATTAACTTCCCCCCTTTTGTGACAAGCTTAGGAACTATTTTAGCTCGCTATAAGTCCCACGGTTTGACCCCGGCCGCTTCTGTCTACTACTACTACGACCGGGTTTTAATTTGCAGCCCGACGGATATTTTGAGTATTAATTTCTTTCTTTTAATAACTACACCTCTTCTAATCACTCACGATAAATCCATCTGCAAAATGGCGCCGTTGCCGGGGACTTGATTTAATCTAGTCCCTAAGCCCCGGTTAATTCACCTGTTTTATTACAATAATCTGTTAATCTAATAATTAATAATAAAATTCAAAAAAAAAACAACTGAATCCAATTTCGGACATCTGATTTGGACATCGGACTTCGGACTTCTGATCTGACTTGGACATCTAATTTTGGACATCGGACTTCTGACATTTGTTAATATTATTGTTATTTATTTCTGTCATTTCGTTCCATTGTCATTTCGTTCCCTTGTCATTTCGTTCCATTGTATAACTAAACTTTAAATTTCTGTCATTTCGTTCCATTGTCATTTCGTTCCCTTGTATACTAACTACTAACTTTAAATTTCTGTCTACTAATTCCTAACATTTTTATTATTCTAACGTATAACCAGTTCTTTTCTCTGTTTTGAGTGGTGTATGCCTTTCACCAGGTCACAGAGCCTCCCAGAGAATATTAATCACACGGTTGGTTACATCCCAGAAATCGAGAGAACCTTTCTGCGCAATCTCAGGCAGAGACGAACTCAACAGAACATACCACACAGTGATAGATTCTGACCCGGAAGCTAACATGGCAGCTACACCAGCAACGGTTCGAAATATCAACAGGCCGTCTAACCAAGGACAACAGCCTGCTATCGTCCTTCCTCACCTCAGCCCATCCGAATACGAGAGTGGCAAAGCTGAAGCCATATCATCAGATTCGATGTGTGAAGGAGTTGGGCATGTTTGATGGCACCAGTCCAGACGAAGCCCTGTTACATGTTACAAAATTCTTACAACATGCCAATAGCCTTACTGCAACCGACGCAGTACTTCAATATGCAAGATTGTCATTATTCCCACACAGCCTGACGGGAAACGCGAGCAAGTGGTATCATAGCTTAACACCGAGTACCATTGTACCTGGGACGACATGGCCACCAAGTTCTATGACAAATTCCTACCTCCGAGCCGAACTTTGGAGATGATTGCTGAAATTTATAATTTTAAGCAACCAGGGTCGGAGAATATTTGTGAAACTTGGGACCGTTTCAAAGGTCTACTACTCACTTGTCCTCACCACGGTCTGACGAAGGAACATCACATTGTTCTACAAGGGCTTGATCGGTCCGTGCAGAACAATGGTGTTATCTTCGTTAGGGGCTGACGTTCTGAAAAAGCCGGGAGCACAATTTCTGAACAGCATGGAATCTCTCTGTGAGGAAATTAGAGACTGGGCCTCCGGTGGATCAAGGAGCGGTACTCCAGGATTATATCATGTTGGGGAGAGTGATAACAAATTCGACCAGCTCATGAGAAGCCATGAGCAACTCATGGAAAGCAATGCTCAGCAAGCAACAAAAGTGAGCACTCTACAGAAAGTGGTCGAACAGATGGCTATGAATTCCTTCCCTCAGCAAGCTAAGTCGATGATTTCCCGACCACCTACTACCCCTCCAGGCTATGCTCCTCAATCTCAACCATCCCAACAATTTCTTGTACGCAATGTTGCGGGCCTCATGACTATGAACAATGCCCCCAACTACAAGAAATGAAAGCAGCGGAGGAAGCAAACTACATCACCAACAATTCAGGATACAGACAACCATGGCAACGTAACATGCAATCCAACCTTAGCTACTCAAACACCGGAAATATCCAAAACCCACATACCCTACAAACATCCCAAAATTACAGACCTCAGTCCAATTTCCAAGGAGGCCCAAGGCAATATCAACAACAGCCTTATGGCAATGAAGCTTCATCGAGCCGACCAGCTCCACCTCCTTCGAATCCTGAGTCTGATATGTCTCAGATGCAGGAATGTTTAAGGCGATGATGGGTAAACGAGATACGCAAGAAGAGGTCGCAGCTCTGCGCAAAGACCAAAAGCCTTGCAGTCTCAAACAACAGCTTCTAACTCAACAAAGACCTCCTGGCCAACTCCCCTCACAGACCAATCCAAACCCAAAAGAGTATGCAAAAGCAATTTACATAGTGGACCAACCCATCACATTAGCTCAAAGGGCAACAACCCGAGAGTGAAATGGTCCCTGAAGTGGAGCAGCAGGCCGAGGAAGAATACCTCGACATGAACCAAATGAAGCTCTATGCCAAATTAGTTGCGATAAACGAAATGATGGAAGGTCCACTAGACCTTACATCACAGCAACCGGAGAGCAAACTGGTTCATGTAGTGGACGATTTACCTGAGGATTTGAGTTACTCAATACCACCACCCCCGTTCGAAAATGAGCAAACGGTATCAAACCTTCTGCTTGAGCTTGAAGACAAGCCATCAGAGGACAACTTCTACCTCAACTTCATGGAGTCTCCTCCCTCTGAAGTCAATTACCGTTATTTTCCCTCCTTCTCTGTGCTATACCCAGACAATGAGGATTGTTACATCCTCGAGAATGAAGAGGAGGAAATGCTCGCTCCCGCCAGAACATCCAAACAAAATACCAATATCACCTTCGAGGAACCACCTCCCTCTGAAGTTGAATTCAACCAAGGCTCTTCCTTTGAGCCTCTCAAAGAGACGAGGATTATTACATCCTCAAATTCGAAGAGGAAAAGCCATCCAACTTTGATCTTCATCTGGAGGATCACAGCCTTCCCCTCTTGTGCAACAAAGAAGTAGGGTGGAAACTCGCAGTCGGCTCGCTGAGTGAGAAGGCCATCTTTCCATTTGATCCAGGGTCAGAATTTGAAGATACAAATTTCCCAGAAGTTCTCCCTGAACCACTCAACGCAGTTAAGGATGTCTTCATCCTTAAATTTGAAGAGGATGATACTCACACTAAGGATCATCCATTGGAAAATTTGGGCCCTTCGACAAAGAAAAATAATGCCCACCCCACCCACCCGTTGAAGCTCACTTCCACCTTCATTTTCGTTCCAGAGGGGAAATTTACATCCTCGACTTTGAGCAAGCACCACCACTACCTTCTTGCACCCATACGGCTCACCAACAAAGGGAGAATGTTTACATTCTCCAATTTGAGGAAGCACTACAACCATCACCCGGTTTTCACTACAAGATTAATGCCAGCAATAACCTCCTTCAAAACCAGGTTTTGTGGAGTTTGTCTCTTCCTACTATCATTGTTGCCATAATACTTTGTTTTGATCCAGGTGGTTCGATCCTACATATTGCCAATTTCCTGATCCCGGTACTGCCATTGTCAACATTCATTTATGATCCGGGATAATAAAGAAAATACGTCTAGCTAGAGACGTTAAACCCGGGCAGCTCGGTGGGAGGCAACCCACTATCTATCTTTTACTTTCCTTTAATTTAATGTTTTTCCTTTTTGTACTATATTTCCCTTTTATTTGCTATAATAAAATGCAGGCTTCACTTGAGTTCTTCTCGCTGTGTAGAAATTCTTTACAGGTTAATTCATGACATTCCACAGCAACACTCAAGTGTGGGGGAGCTCTACACACTCTACGAAATCTGGGGAGTACACTCTTTCCTTTACTTTGCTTGCCCTATTAATTTTATTTCATCTACGCAATGAGGGCATTGCTTAAGCTTAAGTGTGGGGGAAGAGCCTTTTCAGGTCATCTAAATGCTTAAATTGTTAAGTCTCTCTGCTTATCTTTGCTTACCTCGCATTTGTTCTAATTGAATTATGTACCTTGCTAATGTAGGTTGTTCTCTTTAAAAAAATACTATTATGAATTGTAGGATAAAGGGTACAAATTTTTCAAAATTTTACATTTGATTACTTTTGAGGAGCATTTTTATGCGGTGTGACCAAATAATCTGCAAATTGGTTGGATTTTATTGCTCAGGGTTTCTTTCTGTCTTTCTCTTAGGGATTGCTAAGGGGTATTTCTCTGTTAAAAAAAAGAAAAGAACAAAAAATAAGGGACTTTCGAGACACCATTGGTAACCAACAAAAGAGAGTTGAGTGTTCTTAATACAAAGGCATTATGCCTATTTTCTCATCCCTCATGCAAAAGTGAAGCAAATGCATAAATCTTTTCTTCCTTTTATTTTCTCCTCAATGCCCATTCTTGAGAGAAGTTGGCCATGGTAAAAGTTCTCGGAGTCACCAAAACAAAGAAACATTGAAGTACCTTAGATCATACCCCGAAACTCTATTTTGTTTTCACCTTGAGCACACCTATGCCACCAGCAGATAATTTTTCACACTCCTCAATAAGTTTTAGAGATCATAAACTATTGACTTTTTTATCCTACCCTTCATAATAATATTGTTAGTATTGAGCATTTCCTACTTGCTTAGGTACATGGTTTTACTTGAGGACAAGCAAAAAGATAAGTGTGGGGGTGTGATAAGTGTCAAATGAGCATGTTTTATAGGTGTATTTCATGTTAATATTAGCACTTTTCTTGCTCATTTCTCCACTTCGGTTAGTTTTCCTCTAGTTTATGTTTTATTGTTTATCTCACAAAATTATTGGTTTAACATGAGGAAAACCAAGCCGGGAGTGAAGTAGTCAAAGAGACGAACGCGTAGACGCAAACGGCTCAGAAAACGGAGTCCAAAGAAGAATCTAGAGCCGGTCAAAGTTGAAGGAAAATGGGCCACGGTCAAGGCTGCAACCGCCCCATATCAGGCGGTCACCTCATACACAACCGCCTGGCGGTCCTCTCACACACAACCGCCTCTAAAGAGGCGGAACCACTAGCGGACGTCTCACTCTTGTCCGCCCCATTACCACGCGGACTCCACACCGGGACCGCCCAAGAGGAGCGGACTCCTCTCGTGCAACCGCCTAGCGGTCTCCTCACTCTTGTCCGCCCCGTTACCACGCGGACAACACACTACCACTACCGCCACTTATCAGGCGGACACACACACCAAACCGCCAGGCGGTCTTCGACGCGGTCAAGACTAAAATAGACGTCGGACTAGTTTTCTTCTTCGTGCAGTCGTCGTCTTCACCTTATCTATCTACTCCGAGCACTGCCTACCTTAAATCGCTCTACATCGCTTTCGCCACTGTCCCCTGCAATAAATGAATGAAGCAATCAATGCTTCAATCAACGAAGCACTCAAGTGGGCAATCAACTGCAAATATCTACGGAAGACTACCTCTTCATTTCTTCTATAAATACCCATTCCCTACAGCCTTATACGAGTGCACGGAGAAAACCAGAAAATCACTCATTCACACCTCATTCATTCTATTCCATAATTCGCTCCCGTATACCATTTCTCTAAATTCTCAATTCACCCACTTCACTTATAATAACCTACGTACATGTTTCACTCTTCGACCTCTCCATTTCTCCATTCACTAATCACGTCTCCGTGCTGTTATTACGTCCAACCTCTGTCAGATTTATTACCAGTTAATATGTCTGGCTAAGGAGGATTTGCTCCGGGCAAGGTTTTTAATTATGGTTTGTTTAAGCTGTGTAATATTTTTCTACCGGTTTAATAATTTCAGTTTGTTACGATTAAAGTTTTATTTCTCTCCCTTTTTAATAAATTTCATCGGTTTATAAAAAGCCTTACTAAGTCTGTTTTTAATTTCATCGGTTAGAATCATACGGGTTAATTAAGCCGTAAAACTGTAAGAACTTTTTTCATCGTTTAAGTTAATACATGTTGCAAGAAATAAAGCCTCATACTCCTCTGCCGTTTACAGGCTTTTGCTCGAGTTTTCATCGGACCTTGCACAGGTAATGAGTTCTTAAGAGTTTTCATCGGACCTTAAGAAATATAGGAATCTTGCCAAACTATTTTATTAAACCAGTAGAGATAGCACAATTAATTAAATCATATTAACCTGAACCCGAGTTCCATTTAATTCATCTGCACTCAGTTTTCTAATCTGCTCAACATTTTTCTCTAAAACAAGTCAATTACTTCCCCCTTTTTGTGACAAGCTTAGGAACTATTTTAGCTCGCTATAAGTCCCACGGTTTGACCCCGGCCGCTTCTGTCCTCTATACTACTGCGACCGGGTTTATAATTTGCAGCCCGACGGATATTTTGAGTATTAATTTCTTTCTTTTAATAAATACTACAACCTCTCTTCACTCACGATAAATCCATTCTGCAATAGGCATATATATGTATACATATGATTACTATAATCATATAAAAAAATTTTTTTTTTGTTTTGACTCGACCGACCTTGCCCAAGGTCGGTCCCAAGGTCGGTCGAAGTCAGTGTGTTCATAACGGCAAAATTCCAGGCTCGACCGACCTTGCAAGTCCGGTCCCAAGGTCGGTCCATTCCAGTAAGTTTCTTACGTGAAAATTTTAGTCCGACCGACCTTGCAAGTCCGGTCGCAAGGTCGGTCCATTCCAGTAGCTTTCATTACGGGAATTTTTTTTCGCTGACCGACCTTGCAAGTCCGGTCCCAAGGTCGGTCCATTCCAGAAGGTTTCAGACGGGAAAATTTTCTGGTCCGGCCGACCTTGCAAGTCCAGTCCCAAGGTCGGTCCATTCCAGAAGGTTTCCGTCTTTGTAATTCTGGGCTCGACCGACCTTGCAAGTTCGGTCCCAAGGTCGGTCCGGCCCAGTACTTCAGTTTTAAAATCTGTTTTCAGTTGCATTCTTTCCCATTGCTTCCCCAATCCTTACCAATACATTCCCTACATGTTTAACACTCATTAAACCCTCTAAATCTCCTTAGTTCTTCCACCAGGCTTACTACTCAATCCTTGACTCTCTTACACATTTTTCCTCACTTCTTTTCAACACTTATACTAGTTTCCATTTCACTTATGCTACAGATTTTTGTTTTCCTTCTTATGCTACAGATTTTTACTCAAACTTCTATCCTCCATTACTCCCTCAACTAATGCTATTCCTAGCATCCAAAATACATTACTTTACATCCTATTTCTTCACATTACCTAAACCCTTTTCAAATCTGTTTTCAAAGTGGTTGAACACTCTCTTTGAACTCTCCAAATACACCTAGTTATTGTCTAGGTCATTACCTCTCCTTACACACACTAAGTCCTCAATTTCTAGACAAATTTGGACATAGTCTCCCTTATATTTTTAGCTTTGCCCACACATCATCCCAGTTCAACAATTTGCTCATTCACTCACCTGTTTATACAAGTCATTATACTCACATTTCAACTCCACTACAACTCCATAAAATTCCTGCACATATACATATACTACCCATGGTTTTCCCAAGCTTTTAACATCATTTAAAAACTTCAAACTGTTATATTATCATTCCTCATTATACTACAACATACTTACTACTCATTACTCAATACATTACTCATTTTTACTACTCCAAATCTGTTACATTACTACACACAAAACTAGCTCAAGGTAAGGGTAGTTACCTTGTGTTTCTAGTTTTTCTTTTCTTTCTTGCCTTCTTCTTCCTTCTTTCCTTCTTCCTTGTTCTTCCTCACACAATACACAATGCTACAGCCATCATACCAATACACACCAACTATTTAGCATTCATTTTAAACTAACCCTAGAATTTAGAGGTTTTAGGATTTAGAAAAGAGTATTACCTCCCCAATAGATAGATGGAGTGGTGGACAGCAATAAAGGCAAGATTCCAACACCCAAAATGAAGCCAAAATCGGCTAGAACAAAAGGCACCAAACAAGGGTTTAGTTTGAATTTTCGTTTTGCCAACAAGGGCTAGAAAAAATGGGTTTTCAAGAATGTTTTTACCTCAAAATGACAAGGAGGTGAAGGTGCTTCTAATGGTGGTACTCAAGCTCCCAATGCAGCACACCCATGGAGATGAAGTTGGTTGTTTTCGATTTTTGAAAGGAGGAAAGTGTTCTCCTTGGTGAGGAGATTTCAATGGTACAATTTTTGTTGAATTTGGACAAGGATTGAGCTTGGACAAGAGGAGAGAAGGAGAGAGTTGAGTGAGGTTCTTCAAATCCCCATAGCCATCGCAAGGAAGGAGAAGAGAATAGAGAAGGAGAGAGAAAACGTGAGGGAGAGGAGTGGGGATAGGAGAGAGAGGGTTCTTTTTGCTTTTTACTTATTTCCTTTGTCTTTTAGCAAATAAGGAGAATTGAAGAGAGTGTGAGAGGGGGCTCAATCGGCTACATACATGCCCCTCTACAGATTTTTGCTTTTTATTTGCAAAAGTGGAGACACTAACTTAGTTTATTTGCATTCTCACCCCACAACTTCCCGGTTGTTACAGTTTTTACTAACCGGAACCCGTTTTCCGGAATTTTCTCGTTTAATTAATTTTATTGGTTCCCAGCCTTTATTAATGTTTAATAATGACTTTTTGGTTGACCAAAATTGTTACGAGTCTATTTGACCCGCTTAAAGTCGCGTTTTCCGGTTTCCTCGAAAAATGTGCTTTAAGGTTCGTTTATGCTTTTAACCCATTTTAAAGGTCCGTTTTCTTCGAGATTTGTTCCCTCATGTTATTTAAGTGTAATTAAGCCTTTAAAATTATAATTAGCCTAATTAATCACTGTTTTTAATTACGGGGTATTTCAATCTACCCCCCTTAAGGAACTTTGCCCTCAAAGTTGCTCAAGGTTTACGGTTTACTATTCTACTCATTTGGCAACCAATTGCCACAATGCATTCTACTACCACCTTCCAAGGTGTTCACAGTTCTTACACTACAAGTATACACCAATTCCAATACCATACACCATACTCAATTAAAATACCATACACGATGCACAATCCAATTCACACATTCCACAATACATTTCACAATACCATTCACATACCATACACATACCGTACTCATTGTGCTACATACTGGATACTACTAGCACTACTTTGTGCTAATGAAATACAATTAGCACTACATGTGCCAACAAAATACAATTACAATACATACATACTACGCAATGCTAACCCGAAGCAATGCAAAAGCAAAAGGCTCTACCCCCCTTAAAAGGGGTACGCCCCGTACCCTCCGTAATATACGGATACTAGAAATATAGTCTACAAATAGATTCGGGTACTTCGCCTTCATGGCGTCTTCTAATTCCCAAGTCGCTTCCTCGACATCGTGGTTAGACCACAAGACCTTCACCATTCATACAGATTTATGGCGATTGTCTCTTGTCTTTGTATCAAGGATTCGCAATGGAGTCTCGACATATCTCATCTTTGGCTCTAGGGATAGTTGCTTGGGTTCTAATACATGAGAGGGATCGGCTATGTATTTCTTGAGTTGTGATACATGAAAGACATCATGAACACGCCCCAATTCTTCAGGCAATGCTAGCTTATAAGCTACGGCTCCAATCCTCTCGGTAATGGTATACGGGCCTACAAATTTCGGGCTCAGTTTGCCCTTTTGGCCAAATCGAAAGACGCCCTTCATAGGTGAGACACGCAAGAACACTTGGTCGCCCACAGCGAACTCAAGGTCGCATCGTCGCACATCCGCATAGGATTTCTGTCTATCTTGGGCTGCTTTCATATTTGCTCGGATTTGTTGTACTTCAGCTTGTACTTGTTCTAGATACTCCGGTCCTATGATGACCGCTTCGCTAGACTCATCCCAACACAACGGGGTACGGCAGGGTCTACCATACAAAGCTTGGAATGGCGACATCTTAATCGAAGCATGATAGCTCTTGTTATACGAAAACTCGATAAGATGAAGCTTCACAATCCAGCTCCCCTAGAAGTCTAAGGCACATGCCCTAAGCATATCCTCTAGTGTCAAGATGGTCCTTTCTGTCTGACCGTCGGTCTGTGGATGGAAGGTGGTGCTAAGCTTCAACTCAGTACCAAGCGCTTCCCGTGTTGCTCTCCAGTATCTCGAAAGAAATCTGGTGTCACGATCAGATACTATGGTTTTCGGGACTCCGTGGTGTCGGATGATCTTCTTGTCGAATAGCTCCGCGAGCTTCGCCACCTTCCAGGTGTCCTTCATCGGTATGAATCGGGAAACCTTGGTGAGGCGATCGACTACTACCTAGATCATGTTGAGTCCTCCCCTAGCAGGTGGGAGTCCAACAACAAAATCCATAGAGATATCGTGGAATTTCCACTCCGGAATGGGCATGGATTGCACCATTCCTCCCGGCCTTCGGTGCTCGAACTTCACTTTCTGGCAAGTGAGACACCTCAGAACATACTCAGTCACGTCGGATTTCATCCCTGACCACCAGAAGTATCTCTTCATGTCTTTGTACATTTTAGAGGCTCCCGGATGGACATGCAATGTGGAACTGTGTGACTCTCACAGAATGCGATCCCTTAGCTCAGCATTGCTTTGGGGGACGCATAATCTGCCATTCAATCGGATCAGACCATCTTCATGCAGTTTGAAGTCGTACTTTCGGCTCTCGAAGGTACCCTCTAAAATTTTTTGTCTGATCTCTGTGAAGTAAGGGTCGCTCAACTGAGCGTCTCGCACCTCGTCAACCAAGCTAGAAGAAGCGAGTAGCGAATGGAGCGAGTGTGCTCGATGACTCAGGGCGTCGGCTACAACGTTTGCCTTCCCTTCTTTATACTGGAGGTTGATGTCGTAATCTGAGAGGAACTCCATCCACCTCCTCTGTCTTAGATTCAGTTCTTTCTGGGTGAATACATACTGTAAATTTTTGTGGTCGGAGTAGATGGTGATGCTTACCCCATAGAGATAGTGTCGTCATATCTTCAAGGCGAAGACAATGGCTCCTAACTCTAGATCATGTGTCGGGTAATTCTTCTCATGCTTTTTCAGCTGGCGAAAGCATAGGCTACTACCTTGCCATGCTGCATGAGTACGCATCCCATTCCCTTGCCCGATGCATCACAATACACCTCAAATCCCTCTGTGCCCTCTGGAAGAGTGAGAATTGGTGCTGAGGTCAATGAGTCTTTTAGGCTCTGGAAGGATACCTTGCACTCATCTGTCCATACAAACGGTGCATCTTTTTTCATCAATGACGTCATGGGCTTAGCGACTTTAGAGAAGTCCTTTACAAACCTCCGGTAATAACCGGCTAAACAAGAAAGCTCCGGATGTCGGTAACAGACTTAGGTCTAGGCCATGATCGTACTGCTTCAATTTTGGATGGATCTACTGAAATGCCCGCGTTCGAGATGACATGACCAAGGAATGATACCTGATCTAGCCAAAACTCGCAATTGGAGAATTTCGCATACAGCTGATTCTCGCGCAGTGTCTCAAGTACTCTTCTCAAGTGGTTTTCATGTTCTTCTGCTGACTTCGAATACACAAGGATGTCGTCGATGAATACTACTACTGAAGTGTCCAGCTGATCACTGAATAACCGATTCATTAGGTCCATGAATTTGGCTGGTGCGTTAGACAAACCGAATGGCATCACCGTGAACTCGTAGTGGCCATATCTTGTTCGGAATGCTGTTTTCTCAATGTCTTGCTCTTTGATAGCAATTTGATGATATCCGGATCGAGATCAATCTTAGAAAAGACCGAAGCTCCCTTCAACTGATCGAACAGGTCGTCGTCGATGCGTGGCAATGGATACTTGTTCTTTAGAGTGACCGCATTCAATTCGCGGTAGTCGATGCAGAGGCGGAGACTACCGTCCTTCTTCTTCACGAAGAGGACTGGTGCTCCCCAGGGTGATACGCTCGGGCGTATAAACCCTTTGTCGAGAAGATCACGTAGTTGCTCTTTAAGCTCTGTCATTTCTGCAGGTGCCATGCGGTATGGTGCCCTAGCAATGGGACCAGTGCCAGGTATGAGGTCGATTTCGAACTCTACTGCTCTCTGTGGTGGCATACCAGGCAGCTCTTTTGGGAATACATCAGGAATTCTGAGACTACTGCTACATCATCACTGAATTCTGGATCTCTCTCCAGGACTTCTTGCACATGGCATAAATACACTTCATGTCCTTTTCTGAACTCCCGATACATTGCCATAGCGGAGATAACTGTAGTTGAAGGCTCTCTCGGTCTCTGGCGGTATGAAACAGTGACCCAGATGGACTCTTGAGCAGCAATCGGTGCTCGGCGCATAGGATCCTCCCCTGTGTGCCGCTCCAACCAGTTCATTCCGATTATTAAGTCGAATCCCAACCCTTGAATTCAATGAAGGAGATGGGAAACGCTTCGTCTTTGATTTGGATCGTGGCTGATTTGTAATACTTAGTACACTGTACTCGCTCCTTCGATGGGAGAGTAACCAAGAAGTTCAGTACGCTCATCCGAATCTAGCCCCACTTCTTCACAAGGAATGGCGAAATGAAGGTGTGAGAGGCGCCGGAGTCGAATAATACTGAGGCTTCGATGCCGTTTACTGGGAATGTTCCCGTTAGAATGGTGCCGCTTTTGCCGGCTTGTGCTTCGGTGAGGATACTCAGGTTACCTTCGGTACCGAGTCCACAACCTATTGATTCATAAGATATTAAGTAACGATGGTGGAACGCAAGTGGAACTTAATAATCAACACTGCTTTTATTGAATAACCAACCATCATACATGCTGTGTCTCTAATACACGTTACTACTGGATTACATGCTACTACAAGATTAATACTTCTAAAGGTAAGGTCAGGCGTCCTGGTTTCATGTGTGTGCATTGATTACCGCCGGTGGTGCCTATTCAACTTGATCTTCTGGATCCCGTGATACAGCAACCTTGATTCTCCACCCATGATAGAACATCTCCTGATCTCAATACCAATTTTCTCTGCGAGGTCCACACGCTTCTGCTCGCTATACAAGAATACGGCGTCATCACCAATGGACCAAGACACTACGGGCACTCCTAGTTCAAGAGATTCCGTCATCTCGTCCTTATCTTGGTGTAAGCCAACCGTCGTCCTTCTTTCTCATAGAAGTTGACATACAAGGTCTGCTTCAAGTGCAGGGATTGGTTCATCTTCGTACTGTTGTGCGATTTCTACAGCTTGTGTGACAAGCGTTTGGAATTCCGGGGGTATTGATGGAGGTGTGCTCCGTCTCCTATCGCGTTGTTTGGTATGTCTTGGTATAAGGGTTCCAATCCTTTCCCAAGCACATCATCTCAGCTTCATTGTTGCTCCACCGGGGAATTCGGGTGTATAAAATCCTCCTGGACCCATTCCTAACTCGTTGCATTGTCGGATGATTGAAACTTGTGCTTTGGGTGTCAGGTATCCTTTTAATAAGATCATACCCGGGCGGATGACCTGACACTGAGGAGTCGCGAAGTGGTGAGTGGTGATGTCGGTCTCTTCACGAGGTGAGTTCGAAGGTATTGGGTAACAGATAAGGAATTTCCCTAAGGTGGTAAATTTCATCTAGTGTGAGTTCTAGGCTCACTAATTCATTTCATGCTCAATACATACTTCTATTTTACTTACTCATGCTTAAATTCATACTTCGGATACTTACGCATTCATACATTTACTCATACAGGTACTTCACTACTTTAGACATGCTCTTCAAGGATTTAAGGTTTCAGTTATTACCTGGGCCGGACTTAGTCCCGGTCCCATCACGGTCAATGATGTGCAAGGCCGGCTGTCTCTGCGGTGCGCCCTTCTGCGGACCTTGGGACCCCTGTCCCTGTGAGGTGTGCTGGGCATGAGCATCGCCAGATGCAACCTCCTTGCCTTCACGCTGCTTATAGCCCTGATAGTTGCCCTTGGGCTTAGAGTTCTCTGGGCATGCATTAGCACGGTGCCCCGACTTCTGGCAATTGTAGCAGCGGATCTCCCTTCCTTGGCAATCTGTGCCGGGATGATCCTTGTTGCAGTTTTGGCACACATAGCTGCGGCCATCATTTTGGCTCTTGCCATGGCCAAATCCAGAACCAATAGCTTCTAGGTTAGCGAGGTTCGGCATACTTACAATACTCCATATACATACTAATCCACAAGTGTACTATTTCAAATTCAGGTTCTTACCCTTGTAGGCTGAGACCTCAGTGGCTTCGCTGCCACTGGTGCGTGTAACCAAGCTGCAATGGTTCAGCCGCCTTGCCCTTCTCAGTATGGGCACTGCTGTCTCCAGAGGTGTTCTTCTGATGGGAGTACTTCCCCTTCTTCTTCTTCCAAGATTTGGTTTGGCTTTGGTCATCGGAGGTGTTACCCTTGCTGCTCACCTTGCGCTTCAGCGCTTGCTCCTCATCTCTTAGCTGGCAGGTGATCTCAACTCGAGATGCAGCGTGGTAACACTCCTGAATTACTTGGGCATTAGGTTACACATTTACATACGGGAATACTAATTCACATTACTCATGGCTTTTAAGGGTTCAACGTTGTTTACCTGGAGGGAGGTAAACCGTCTGAATCCCATGCCATACCGGAGTCGATGGCTCAATCCGCCGTAGAAGCGGTCGACCAAGACTTGGCCGGTATACCCAAGGTCGGGTAGGAGTCTGAGAAGAGAGGTGAAGGTGCGGTAATACTCATCAACCGTCATCTTCTCCGTCATCTTCAGGGCATCGAGCTCAAGCCGTTTCTTGGTCTTGACATGCTCGGGATAGTACTTAGATCGGAGGAGAGAGGTGAATGCTTCCCAACCGAATGCAGGGTCGGCTACGTGCTCGCCTTAATGAGCTTCCACCAGTCCATAGCCGCGTCTTTGAGGTAGTACGCTGCTATCCTCACTCGAACTCCAGCGGGAGTCTTAAGTGTCTCGAATGCCGTCTCCATCTCGGAGAGATAGGCCTCAAGCTTGGCGGGGTCGCTCTCGCCTCTAAAGCATGGAGGTCGAAGGTCGGCGACGGCCTTTACCCAATTTGTTTCACGGGGTTGAGGCGGGTCGGGTGGTTTCTGCTGTTGTTGCTGTTGGTTTTGTTGTGTTTTTGTACTGCGTTGATTACTTCCGGTAGCATCTGTGCTACCGTGGCGGCAACGATCTCAGCTATCGTCTGCGCGCCCGGTCCATCACTGGTCCCTCCTCTGGTTCGGCCGGGACCTCGTCCTGACATCTGAACAAGTGTGGATTACATTAGATGTTGTGATACTATGACCTCATGGTCTTGATTCAAACAATGGTATCGTCTTTGCAGACGTCAAGGGTATCCGTTGTTAACAACGGTAGTTCCTAGTTAGGTTTCTAAGTATCCGTTTTTAAAACGGTTGAAATCCTAACTCGGTAATCACTACTCTTGGTATTCTAATCATCAAAGCGAGACTTCACTCTGATACCACTTTTTGTAACACCCCTACCGATAATCATTCCATTATCCTCTAGTCATTCCCATAATTACCTTACTCGCAGCGGAATACTACCTACTCCCGGCGGGTGATACAACGCCGTTAGCCATCCAAGACTAACAAGGCTACTACTACTTACAGTAACGGTCTGACGATTAGAATATACCGAATACAGATTAAGTTACCTTACAATACCAAATACTTACTTACACTTTGATTACCGAGTATCTAAAGTATATGAATTACATTCTGAAACTATTCCCAAAAATTAAGAGTTTACACATCCACTCTTTTCTATCCAATCATAATTCATTATCCAAAAAGGGTGTACCACATGGTACACCGGCTACCCGAAAAGGCCTTAGCCGTGTACAACTCGGTACACCATTCCAATATACTAACTACCCCAAAAGAATTCAAACCGGTCCTTACTTGACCATCACGCCTCGCGGGTACCTGTAGAATAAAAACATTCCCCCTAGGGGGTCAGCTTACGCTGCATATGATAACCGCATACCCTGCGTGCTAGCGAGGGTACGCCAACTATTTGGTCGAATACATGCGGTTTCGTTTCATTCATACATACATACATGCTTTATACAATACAATTCAATACATTCATTTCGCAAGGCATACATACATTCAATACATGCAAGGAAGACATTACAAGTCAACCATTCATACTTACCGATACTCACCGCATTACGGAGATACGCTTCTCCAATTCATACAAAGGTCTTGTTAGCTTCATTACACACCCGGGTTAATCTGGAGTTCAATACTCTTTTACTCCAGGTCAATGACTTACAATAGTCAAGACCGATACACATACAATACTTACTTCTTACTTACTTTACTCAAGTCAAGTCGGTATGACCTCCGGGCAGGGATTACTACATCCCACCACCGGGCTTTAGGGTGGCCCACTAATCCAGGATGCTACCCATTCAAGGGAATTGGTCCATGAAAAGATTACAGCCAGGATTCGGATCCAACCTCTTGTGTTTCCATATCCTCACGCGTGGCCGAAACTATATCGGACTTCTACTCATTCCATTTTACTAATTACTCAAGTTAGGAGTTAGATGGTTAGGAATTAGTAGAAGTCATTACTCTATACCATACATCAATACACTACTCAAGTACACATTGCTTACACATACTCTTCATCCTCATTCATACATTTCATGAATTATACAAACTGATTGTTCAAGAAGATACAACAAGAACAACATAGTTCAAACACAATTAAGTGCAATAAAAGTCTGATTCATGCATTTATCTTATTGGTGATCACATAAGCACACAAATCGGGGTAACCAAGTTAGGATACAGGGCATGAAGAAATCATACCGTTCACCATCGTATTTGTACTACCGGATTCCTTCGACGTTCAACTATTTGGTTCCTATACATACATGAAGTTGTATGATCAATGGTCTATTATTGATCCAACTTATTCCTTCATTAATACTCTTAATGTATACTTACTATTCCTTTACATTCATACTTGATTATAAAACCCGTTTTTTTCCCTCATTACCTCTTATTCTTGCTTTCTTACTCATGTACTTACTTTCTTACCTTTACTACTTCATTTGTAATGTACTACTACATATATATGCATACATGTGTATAGGCATATATATGTATACATATGATTACTATAATCATATAAAAAATATTTTTTTTTGTTTTTGACTCGACCGACCTTGCCCAAGGTCGGTCCCATGGTCGGTCGAAGTCAGTGTGTTACATAGGCAAAATTCCAGGCTCGACCGACCTTCCAAGTCCGGTCCCAAGGTCGGTCCATTCCAGTAAGTTTCTTACGAGAAATTTTTTAGTCCGACCGACCTTGCAAGTCCGGTCGCAAGGTCGGTCCATTCCAGTAGCTTTCATTACGGGATTTTTTTTTTTGCCGACCGACCTTGCAAGTCCGGTCCCAAGGTCGGTCCATTCCAGAAGGTTTCAGACGGGAAAATTTTTGGTCTGACCGACCTTGCAAGTCCGGTCCCAAGGTCGGTCCATTCCAGAAGGTTTCCGTCTTTGTAATTCTGGGCTCGACCGACCTTGCAAGTTCGGTCCAAGGTCGGTCCGGTCCAGTACTTCAGTTTTAAATCTGTTTTCAGTTGCATTCTTTCCCATTGCTTCCCCAATCCTTACCAATACATTCCCTACATGTTTAGCACTCATTAAACCCTCTAATCACCTTAGTTCATCTCCACCAAGCTTACTACTCAATCGTAGACTCTCTTACACATTTTTCCTCACTTCTTTTCAACACTTATACTAGTTTCCATTTCACTTATGCTACAGATTTTTATTTTCCTTCTTATGCTACAAATTTTTTACTCAAACTTCTATCCTCCATTACTCCCTCAACTAATGCTATTCCTAGCATCCAAAATACATTACTTTACATCATATTTCTTCACATTACCTAAACCCCTTTTCAAAGCTGTTTTCAAAGTGGTTGAACACTCTCTTTGAACTCTCCAAATACACCTAGTTATTGTCTAGGTCATTACCTCTCCTTACACACACTAAGTCCTCAATTTCTAGACAAATTTGGACATAGTCTCCCTATATTTTTAGCTTTGCCCACACATCATCTCAGTTCAACAATTTGCTCATTCACTCACCTGTTTATACAAGTCATTATACTCACATTTCAACTCCACTACAACTCCATAAAATTCCTGCACATATACATACTACCCATGGTTTTCCCAAGCTTTTAACATCATTTAAAAACTTCAAAACTGTTACATTATCATTCCTCATTATACTACAACATACTTACTACTCATTACTCAATACATTACTCATTTTTACTACTCCAAATCTGTTACAATACTACACACAAAACTAGCTCAAGGTAAGGGTAGTTACCTTGTGTTTCTAGTTTTTCTTTTCTTTCTTGCCTTCTTCTTCCTTCTTCCTTCTTCCTTGTTCTTCCTCACACAATACACAATGCTACGCCATCATACCAATACACACCAACTATTTAGCATTCATTTTAAACTAACCCTAGAATTTAGAGGTTTTAGGGTTTAGAAAAGAGTATTACCTCCCCAATGGATAGATGGAGTGGTGGACAGCAATCAAGGCAAGATTCCAACCCCAAAATGAAGCCAAAATTGGCTAGAACAAAAGGCACCAAACAGGTTTTGTTTGAATTTTCGTTTTGCCAACAAGGGCTAGAAAAAGATGGGTTTTCAAGAATGTTTTTACCTCAAAATGACAAGGAGGTGGAGGTGCTTCTAATGGGTACTCAAGCTCAAGCCCACCCATGCCACCCCTGGAGATGAAGTTGGTTGTTTTTGATTTTTGAAAGGAGGAAAGTGTTCTCCTTGGTGAGGGGATTTCAATGGTACATTTTTTGTTGAATTTGGACAAGGATTGAGCTTGGACAAGAGGAGAGAAGGAGAGAGTTGAGTGAGGTTCTTCAAATCCCCATAGCCATCGCAAGGAGGAGAATAGAATATAGAAGGAGAGAGAAAACGTGAGGGAGAGGAGTGGGGATAGGAGAGAGAGGGTTCTCTTTGCTTTTTTTTACTTATTTCCTTTGTCTTTTAGCAAATAAGGGAATTGAAGAGAGTGTGAGAGGGGGCTCAATCGGCTACATACATGCCCCTCTACAGATTTTTGCTTTTTATTTGTAAAAGTGGACACACTAACTTTGTTTATTTGCATTCTCACCCCACAACTTCCCGGTTGTTATAGTTTTACTAACCGGAACCCGTTTTCCGGAATTTTCTCGTTTAATTAATTTTATTGGTTCCCAGCCTTTATTAATGTTTAATAATGACTTTTTGGTTGACCAAAATTGTTACGAGTCTATTTGACCCGCTTAAAGTCACGTTTTCCAGGTTTCCTCGAAAAACGTGCTTTAAGGTTCGTTTATGCTTTTAACCCATTTTAAAGGTCCATTTTCTTCGGGATTTGTTCCCTCTTGTTTATTTAAGTGTAATTAAGCCTTTAAAATTATAATTTGCCTAATTAATCACTGTTTTTAATTACGGGGTATTTCAATGGGCCTAAACCTAAATGGGCCAAGATGGATGATTCAAATTTAAGAAGTAAAGGGCCGAAAGAGGGATTACCTAAATCTAGGGTTTTTGGGCTAAAGCTCAAGAAAAAATTCATACCTAGACTAAAATGGGCCTTTGGGCCGAAAGGCTAATCCACTAAAAAATCATCAAAACATGGAAATAAGTCACAGAGGAAGACCACATAGAGGTTAGTATGCATGTCCTCACTAGGCGATTCCATCAATCGCGTATGGGTCTATGCGAAGAGGTACGTACATGGGGCTAGGGGCCCGAGGTCACCACTAAGGGATAAGGTTTTATGTGCTATCCTCTTGGGGCTTCCCCACTGCTTACGCATCATCATGAGGTGTGCGTCTATAGTCGGGTCTTTAACTGACCAAACAATGGGCTTGGGTAAGGGTACTGCCGGAGAAGTGCTACGGACCGAAGCTCATGTATTAAGACGATGTGGTTTACACGACATCCTCCTTTTTTCCCACCTTATTCACATCACCGGAAGATGTGAGTCTCCGGCAAGGACCACCTAAAGTGAGTCCGAGTAAAATTGATTTGTGTAGTCCCTTGACGCTCTCATATGATGCACAACAATATAAAAGGAAATAATACACACGAAGGTAAATCAAACAATACAATAAAATCCTTGAATGACATTTTTGAGTTAATCCCACTTATCTTAAAATTAAACTAGTTAATATTGAGAGTTCAAGTTCCCAGTAGAGTCGCTAGTCTGTGAGTCTCGGGTTTTCGAACCTTATTCTATGTTGATTAGGTTAATTAGGATCTGATCAAGTTCTTGGTCTACTTATAACCTAAGCCTAAAAAATAATGTTATAAACAATAATTATTAAAACTAAGGTTAGCCCACTGGAACCCATGATTCAGTCACCACCTAACTTTAACTAAAGTAAACTAGGAAATGTAGAGTTCGGGTTTGGGGGCTTGGTAATATAGCTTTTCCAGGTTCAAATTACTTTCACTACCCTAGAAGTTATTTTTCCTCTACTAATGTCATTAAACGCTTATTATATAATCTAATTAACCTAAGTGTGCAAGCTTCTGTATTTTAGAGGGTTTTATGACATTTTTTAACACAAATTGAAAGTGAAAACTAAACCTACCTAAATTAGGGTTTCGGTGCCAAATTAGGTCAAATTTATTTGTCGTTCGTGACCACGGACCAAATGTCCATGACCACGGACCATAATCTATCAAATTAATCAGAAAGTGAGAAATTTCAAAAGATAAAATTTTTTAAGTATCCGTGGGCCCGGGCTTTACCTAACTTTTAAAATTTTAGCTCCCACCACCGTCCGTTGGATGTCCGTGGCCTGGACGTGGCTTTCGTGGGTGCGGACAGCCATCGGACGATGACGTTTGTGGTGTTACTAGTGGTGTTTTTGGCTCCAACTTTATGGGTGTGTTCCGTATGAGATCCTAAGCAAGTTAGTGATTAAAACTTTTCAATTTGACTTTGAATTAATAATGAAACTTGGTGAACAAATTAAACACACAGAAAGTTGAAAAAAAAATCAACTAAATATGCCAAAATACTTCGAATTCGATGGGATTTCAGTCATTGATCATATTATGGTTGTGGGTTTATGGGCATTGAACTTATAACCTGATTTGGATGCTCAATCAGATCGCTCCTTCGTATTTGAAAACTTTGGTTGGTTGGTTGATGACCAATCTGGTGGACCTTCGACCTTAATTAGCTTCTGGCTCCCCCTCCTACTGGTTGTTCTCCACGAATTGGATGAGTTTCAATAGGTAGTTTGTGTTGAAGACCTTGTGGGAAAAGTAAAGGTTTGATTTTTGAGGGTTTTGGTAGGTTTTTTTGTTGGTCATTTGCTTGAAACTATGGGGAGAAAGTTAGGGAAGGACTAATCTGACTTCAAGGTGCATTTAGGTCATTCATGAAGGCCTATTTTTACAGGGAAAATGGAGCTTAGAGATAAGGAAAAAAATCTTTATCAAAGTCCTTAAGAGAATCTGAATTTTTTAATTAACTTCCATGAATTATGAAAATGTAACCATAGATAGACAATGAATTTTATGAATTTTGAGTGTTGGAATCAGGTTATTTTGATAAATAACTGATTTGATAAAAAAATGTTACAATCTGACACCTCTCATAATTCATAACTAATTATTGAAAATTCGAAATTTCAAAATTCCTATGGGTTTATTCTATAAATGTCATCCTTTATCACGTGTTAAAATTTCATGACATTTTGACATGAATTGGGTATTTTCTATAGGAGAGAGAAAGTCGCAAGAATGTTTAAATTTCTCTCTAAAATTTTGGGTTAAGTTTCCAGATGAAATTTGTTAGGTTTATGACTGTGTGTGGTCATGCTAACCATGTGACAATTTTATTTTAATGTTTGGAGACCTTTTCTTTATATTTTGAGGCAATTCCATATGTTAATTATTAAGGAAATTAGCTTATCATATGAATTAAAATCTATGTTTCCAGAATAAAAATTATCTAAAAATTATGAAATGCCTTTCATAACGACTATGGTGTTTGAAATTATTGTGATATGATGAACAAGTTAAATGAAAAATAAAAAGTCCCAAGAGTATCTTTGGAAAATCTGACTTTGTGCGTTTCGACCATTTTTGCCCTTGCCTTCATATTTGTGCACTAGGGCCCTTCCCGAGGGTCAAGATTTTATGTATAACATGGAGTCTGCACACTTTGCCTCTATAAACCTCCTTTAATCCTTCAAGATTTTTCGTAAAAACCTCCTCTTGAAGGTCTTCATGGAGGAAGGCATTATTTATATCAAGTTGATATAGTTGCCATCCTCTTTTTGTACCAGTTGTCACCATAGTGCAAACTGTGTAATCTTCACTACAGAAGAAAAGGTCTCCCAATAGTCTTGTTCATGCTTCCATATGCACGAAGCTTAACCTCGAAGACCCACTTACAACTAATAACTCTCTTACCTTTTGAAAGGTATACAATAGACCAAGTATGTTTGTCCTTTAAGGCTTGGAGCTCCTGTCTCATAGCTTCAACCCAATTAGGATCACGAGGGGCTATCAGCTAGGATTTAGGTTATCTAATTTCAATTACCTTTTCTAGAACAATCTGAGACCGAGTTGTAAGATCTTGAGCTGTAAGAGTCTTACATGGTTTGGTATCAATAAACAAACTAGAGGTGTAGTTAAAATTAGTATTATTACCTTGCAACCTTTTTGTTAGAATTGATGTAAAAACATCATCATGAGATTCTTTAGTATCACCAAGGTAATAATATTTCAACCGTTCAGATATATGTTTCTCTCTGGTAAATCTTCTCAATACATTTCCCTCTGGTTCATGAGCTGCCTCTTGAATTTCTTCTTTTGTCTGATCTTGACCTTGTTCATCAAAATCATCAGAATCATCTATGTAATCATATTGATGAAACAAGCTCTTACTTCTTGGGAATCCTCCCCTTTATTTTCCTTTGTGTTACTGTGTTGTCTAAGTGGGAAATATGTTTCATAAAAGACAAGATTCTTGTTGATTGTAACCTACTTGGTTTCAATATTCAAGACTCTATATCCTTTATTCTGGTATCTGCAATGTCCGAGAAAATACAAGAAGCTGCTCTAGGATCAAAAAAATTCTTTTTTCCTGACATCACTAGAGTAACACGGGCAGCCAAATGTCTTGATCTCATTGTAATCAGGTTTTCTCTTATAAAGTCTTTCATAAGGTGTAAGACCTCCTATAGCCTTGGAAGGTAATAAATTGATGATATAGGTGGCATATCTTATACACCACCCCTAATATAGAAAGTCTAGATTAGATTGAAAGAATAAACTCCTTGCTGCATCAAGTAAATATTTATGCTACAACTCCATTTTGGTGAGGGGAATGTGGACAAGTTTTTTGATATATAATGTCATTAGCCCTGAAATAGTTTATTCCCTTATTACTACTTCCTAGTTCAAAGGCAATATCACTTCTCACAATGTTAACCTTCCTCTCATATTGTCTTTCTACAAGTGTAAAGAGGCTGACAAGAATGTTAAAAGCACCAGCCTTTCTTTGTAGCAAATGAGTTTAGGTACCTTTAGAGTAATCATCAACGGAATTGCAACAAGACAAGTATTCCTTACAATATGAAATTTTGCTTTTAGAAAAACTATCTAAAGCATTATCAGACAGCAGATACAATCCATTGATAGCCTTTCCAATGATTTCGTCCATTTTACCTTCATGGCCTTGCACAAAGTAAAATTCTTCATGGAAAACAATAGGTAAACCTAGTTGTTTAACAAGTCACCTAACTTAAATAATATTATATTTGAAAGATTTCACAAGAAGAACATTATGTAAACTAAAAATTTTTCCGAGCTTTACCTTTCCATGTTTTCTAAAAACTTGAATAAGACCATCTGGCATAGTGATTTCATGTTTATCACCAAGTTCATCAAGTTCAGTAAACATACTCTCATCACTATGCTCAGATGCTTTTGTATCTATAATCTAGATTTTATCGTTGAATTCTCTATCTAGCCAGTAAGACAGTTGATGAGTGTCTAAATGAGCATGATTTAGGGATGTAGTTTACATGATTTACAACACTTATCATGCTCATTTCTCCATTTTAGTTAGTTTTCCTATAGCTTTATGTTTTAGTGGTTTTCTTACACACTTATTGTTAAACATGAGAAAACTAGCTAGGAGCAAAGTAGATGAAGAGAGCAATGCGTGGGTGTAAGCGGATTTCAAATTTGAGCTAAACGAAAGAGATAGAGCAAAAACAATTATCTAGAGATCGACCTACCCATAGGACCGGCCCAGGATACCTCCCCAAGTGGTTCGGTCCGACTTGTATTCACACCTACTGGAATTGACCAACCTCTCCCATGGATATTTGTTCTCCCTTCTCTCTAATTTATGCTTTATTGGAGGCTTAACCTCCTTTGTACCTTGGGATAGGGATTTTCCCCCCAAATCCTTAAAACTTCATTGTTGAATCTTGAACTTGTTTTAATGTTTTATTTTAGTTCGTGTGCTTAATGGATAAAATTATTGAGTGTTTATGGATTCTAAGCTTATCTACGTTGGATTTAGGGATTTGCTCAATTAGTTATCATTGTGTTTAATTGGTTGGTTTAACATTGCCGATAAGTTTAGTATTAGTGTGGGTTTCTATGGATGAGTGTGACAGTAGAGATCTATACCATTGCGAATTAAATCAATGTTATTTATTAGTCGTGATAAGTTGCATTGTAACTTAGAGGGAAATTGCGCTTAATGCTATCAATGAAATCGAGTATTTGTATTGTTCATTGGTTCCCGTCAGTTTGATTAGGATTAGTAAGCCTTGGTTTGGTTGCTAGTCAATTAAGTGTTCATGTTGTTTAGCTATGAGTTGAAGAATTGATAATCGGTAGCAAAGGGTGAACAGGGCAAATATCTATACCGGGGTACACCTATCCTGGATTAGTTACTTTAGTTTTATAGTTTTCTTTGTTTTCTCTGTTATCAAACCAAAACCCCAAACAATTTACTTTATTGCATATTTTATATGTATTTATGCACATTTACTAAAATTGTAATTAGTTAGTTGTGAAGTCCCTACAAACACAAACTTGTTGGACTACAATGACTGGATTCACTGCCCATATTAGTAAAGTATATTCATTTATATTTTCCCAACAATTTTTTGGTGTGCTTACCAGGGACTTCTGTCCAACTATCTATCATTAGTTTAGTTTTTGTTCATATTTTGTACTTATTTGATTTACTCTTTGGTGTATAAAATTATCTTTTTCTTTGTAGGTACTTTAAATTGATGGATGATCATTATGATCAAGCAGGAAATTGGGATGACTACTCCTATGGTGCAGAGAACTACAACCAATGGATTGTGTGCCAAGAGTGTGAAGAAAACCATGAGAGTTCTCGTTACAATAGAATGGATGCTTTTATCACCAGAATGGAAACTCTTATGGGAAACTTTATCTCATCCGTCAACCCACTCTACCGAACAAGACACTAACCAATGGGTTGTGTGTCACAGATGCGGAGGAGGCCATGAGAGTTCTTAATGTCAGGTTGGAGGCTCCAGTTTGATGGATCTTGTGGAAGATTCGAGAAACCAACCAGATTTGAGAAGATCAACCAGATTAAAGGACTATCATGAGAATCCATTAAACACTAACCATTGGATTGAGTGCCAAGAGTGTGAAGGAGACCACGAGAGTTCTTATTCTCCTAAGATCACAGTAGAGATAGATAACACCATTTTAACGGAAATGATGGCAGGGTTTCTCAATGCGTGAAACCTTTAGCATGAACCAGCAAAGGATCCTAGCTAAGCTATGACACTTAAAGCAACAGCATAATGAAGTGGTTCATGTAACACCCCTACTTAAACGTCTCCTAATTACCGTCTTATTGTCATACTTAAACAATCTAATCGCAGTGGAAAGTAAAGAATATCGCATACTAACAGGTGTTACCGCCATCACTCGCCCATGCGAGTGAAGAAGTATCCAAACTTAAAACGAATACAATACTAAACCATAATCGCAGTGATAACAAGAGATAGATAATAGTTAATTTACAACGCTTAATACAAACCGTTCACGTGAGCAACTAGTACTAGTATCATGTACAAC
Source organism: Limonium bicolor (assembly GCA_023374045.1). Classification (NCBI taxonomy): domain Eukaryota; kingdom Viridiplantae; phylum Streptophyta; class Magnoliopsida; order Caryophyllales; family Plumbaginaceae; genus Limonium; species Limonium bicolor. Next base: position 209,611,456 of record CM041780.1, read on the forward strand.
CTCGGTATACTCAGAAACCGAATCCAAAAACCAAAAAGTGTATGTATACCCTAACTCGTATACCGCTACCCAAAAGCCCGCGCTCTTGCGTCGGTAATCACCTATAAACCTGTAGAAGTTGTTTTGTTATTGTATGATGGAATCAGCCCCTGCTAAGTATGCCACTATGTAACCGGTATGCCCCCCTCGGACCCCTCAGGTTAATTGGTCGAGTTAGCATGTAGTCAATTTACAAGCAATACCGTTCATAATAGAAATTGTAAAGTGATACTTAAACATAAACCAATCATACAATGATCACAGATAACACATGTTTCACCATATAACATATTATTGTACAATAAGCATACTAAGCATTTAAGGTGAATCATACGAGGAATACATTTAAAATTCGTTCTCGTTCCTTGGCCTTTAAGGCACTTAATATTGTTCACCACTTATACGAGCGTATTTGCTGTTCGTATATAATGTTTAGCTGAGGTTCATCTCATGCCTAATGACAGAAGTCTCGTTAAGGGACGATGTGTCTCTACACCATACCCCTATATTCGACGGGTCACAACGGTAGTAGCCACCTTTAAAAATGGAGTATCTGACCTACGAACCATCTGGGATCGTTGGAATTTATATTGGCTGTGAGGACCCGTACGCGGACATCCTCTCAATGTGATCACAGTGCACTAAAAGCCACATCCCCTTTGATTTTCTCCATACACATCCTCCATACACAAGTCACTGATGATTAAGGTCTCTTAATCTAATTACCTAAGTCTCGTCTTAGGATTCAGTGAATAACATTTCGAATGTAACACCATTAAGGTCATACATTACCTAGAATCTCTAGGTTATATCTACCATTCGAATGTACAATCATAAGAGCGGTTATTCTTGAACCGTTGCTCTAATCTAAGTAATGTTCTTAGAATATTCGGATGATTTAATTCATCACTATCCATCACAATGACATTCTCTATTACGTCTCTTATATTAACATAAGATAATATTGATTTCGCCTTAGTTCGGTTTATGGATACGAACAATTAATATTGCATAACAAGGGCAATTAATCAAGGCATCAATATAATAGATAATCATGTTGTGAGCCTCGGTTTTCGAACCATCATCCTATATTGATTCGGGTTGATTAGGAACTGACCGGGTTCTAGGTCCACTTATAACCTAAGTTTAATAACTAAGTTATATAACTATAAATATTTTTCTTCCTGAATCACGAGCAAATACGCCTTCTCCAGGTTGGGAAAATGAGTCATAGTATGTTACTTTTTAAAGCAGAGTAAGAGTCGTTCAAAGCCACCAAAATTTGCATCATTTTCTCTCTTTGGCATTTGTCTTCATACTCCTTTGCTACAAGAACAATTGGGCTTTCCTCGATTTGACCTAATTCATCCCATATTCTAGTAAGTCTGGTGTAGCAGGTCGTCACAGAGTCACTTCTTTGCCCCACCTTGCCTAATTCTTGCTTAAGACCATATATAGGTCATGCGTTGTCTTGCCCTAATTGTTTGCATAGAGAATGCCAAGCCTCCGCTGTGACATTGAAGTAGACTATAGCTTTGGTTATGTCCTTCTCCAAGCATTGCGATAAACAGGAAAAAATCATATTATTATTCCTTTTTTCAGCTAGTGAATCGTAAGTCATCTGGCTTCGGTGCTTGCAAGGATTAGTCAAGAAAACCGAATTTGTTCTTGACCTTCATTGCTACCGTAACCTTCCGCTTTCACCCACCAAAATCTTCACCCGTGAAGATTGGAGTGATTTATGCACATGGGTGATCACTGAGATGAAGTTACAAGAGATCTCCCGGTTCGATTCCTTTTACTACTTTACTCCCACTTTTTGTTACGGGCCCTTTCTCCTTCGCACTCATCCTTACACAGATGAAGAAGAACTTTTGAAAAAGAGAAAAGGAAGATGATTAAGAAGGTGGATGAGTTGGTCGAAACACATACTCTATTACCATTTCGATAACAATGAATATACGTTTGTTATTGATACACTCGATAACAAGAATGTAGCAGAGATCAATTGTCGATCTTCTGTCTATCTCTTACAAAGGAAAAGTGATTAAATACGATAAAAACTAACTATTTGTTATACATATAAGGAAAGCAATAATTGCTAACGGTACAGAACTTAACTACACTATTGGTACTAATATAATAGGGAAATAAAATAGTAGATCACTAGTTTTTTTATTATTCTTTTCATTTGTTACATCATAGATTACCCTATCCCTAGTAGCAATCTCGATTTTAGAAGAAACTTTAGCTCACACTGCTCTTTAACATGACCCAATTTATCCCTTTCAATATGGGTGAGTAAAAAAACTTCCTAACCATGGGAAGCCCTCATAAGGCATACTACAACATAAAAGGTTTTAACTTTCACCTTAGAGTTAGGGAGTTAACAACGTGAATAAACAAGCAAACAAAGGAAGAAATATCAAAATTAAGACAAAATCAATAATTAGAGGCGAAAAGAAAAAAAGGAAAGGAAAAAAATAAACTTACATAATAAGTCGTCATCATTCATCACTAGGAATGCATCATCTTGCACATCATATCACAATAAGTTGTCATCGTTCTTCTCTTTACTATCTTTTAATTTCACCTTATGTTTCTATTTTACATAATTCTAAGAACGATTAAGGGGATAAGATTACCCAAATTCCTTTAATCATTCCTAAAATTCTACTAGAGAATAAAATTTCTTTTCTCCAACACTTTTTGACGGATGACCAATGATTATTAACTGATTGATAATCAAAGACAATTGACCCATAAATGTTACTAAATATTAGCCGAGGACCAATATTTACTGAGAGGTTATTCATTTCAAACAAATAGGAAAAATTAGATATGATACCCCTCATTATTGGAATCAGCTCGTATGTTGCACAACATCATTTGCAATCCTGCTGCATTATACAAACACGCCAGCATGATATTAATTTTCGTCTAATATCCGATTCTGTTGTATTCCCATCTCCAAGTTAAATTCCCGTACTAGTATCAAGTTTTACTTTTGAACAAATGTAATTATATTTCTAGGATAACAAGAAAGTAAATGATTCTTATTTATTAAAAGAAATAAGTTGATAACTATATAAACCATAAATATATAACAAAAATATTGGTATATAGGGATAAAAATATATAAAAAGCTCTTAGTAATTTATATAATAAATAAGTTAATTTATTATTAAAATTACAAAGAATAATGTAAAGTGTTTCTTTTGTCATATTAATCAGTTTTTTTTGTTTGTATGTGCTTTTTTGTTTTTTAATTTAATATTTATTATGAGTGAAACTTTAATTTACCATTTTTTTTCAAATTTGTAATTCACGATCGTATTTTTGTTTGATTCCAAGTTTTTTACAAATAATACTTGAAAAAATCAAAATTTGTCAGGAAAAATTTCATTATTCACATTGTAACTCGATTTCAAAACTTGTTCTTCATATGCAACGAAAAAGTTTCATAAATCACAATGCACCTCTACTAAGGGAAATAACCTTGAATGATGACTATTTTACCCTGACATTACATATCATATTTTAAATTCACAAAATGCCAGTTTTGTTCGGGGGTGTTTTATGAAATGTTCCAAAAAAATTAAAATACTACAAAGGTATTTTAAAAAACTAATAAAATTATAAGAAATAACTAAAAATATATAAATAATTAACATAAAATAAATAATTCTTAAATATTTAATGTACACAAAAATTCAAACAACTTAATTATTTTTCTTCTTTTTTGTTTACCTTCTTACAACATAGTAAAAAATAAATAACAAAACAATTTAATGAAGAAGAAAAATGATAATTAATCGAAGAATGTAAAAACAAAAAGAAGATGATAATTAACTAGTTATCGACAATGGTTGTAGCACTGGTAGCCAATCAACGTCTATGGCGGGTACAGCCGCCCAACAACTATGTAGCCTATTAGCTGGTACCCTTAAATGCATTATTCAACGTTGTAACTGTCTTATGGTGGTTTTTAGGGTGTGTCTTTGACGTTTTAACTTTCCCAAGGTAGTTTTTAGGGTTTGCAATATGGGGTTTGCAGTGTAGGGTAACTTTTTGTTCTTATCAAGTTAACCTTCTACTCTTATCAGGTTAATGTTTAAAATTAGGACTGGTTAACTTTGTGTGTGATGTTAAGTTTTAAGTTACAAAGTTAGTTAGCCTTGGGGTGGGTTTATGGTGTAGGGTAATCTTTTTTTTATTCATTCTATTCTTTATAATGTCGACACTGACTCGACAGGTTTTTAGGGTTTGTAGTGAAGGGATTAGGGTAGACCCTAATACCTTCACTACAGACCCTAAAAATGCCTTCGACGTTTTAATTTTTTCTAGGGTGGATTTTAGGGTGGGTTTGTGGTGTAGGGTCTTTTTTTATTCATTCTATTCTTTATAATGTCGACATTGACTCGACAATAAGCCTTCGATGTTTTAAGATTTCCTAGGGTGGTTTTAGGGGTGGGTTTGTGGTGTAGGGTAATCTTTTTTTATTCATTATATTCTTTATAATGTCGACACTGACTTGACAGGTTTTTAGGGTTTGTGGTTCAGGGACCCTAATCCCTTCACTACAAACCCTAAAAATGCCTTCGACGTTTTAATATTTTCTAGGGTGGATTTTGGGGTGGGTTTGTGGTGTAGGGTAATCTTTTTTACTAAGCCTATACTTATAATGTCGCAACTGACTCAACAATAAGCCTTCGACGTTTTAAGATTTCCTAGGGTGGTTTTAGGGTGGGTTTGTGGTGTAGGGGAATCTTTTTTTATTCATTCTATTCTTTATAATGTCGAAACTACCCTAATCCCTTCACTACATACCCTAAAAATGCCTTCGATGTTTTAATATTTTCTAGGGTAGATTTTGTGGTGGGTTTGTGGTGTAGGGTAATCTTTTTTAACTAAGTCTATTCTTTATAATATCCCAACTGACTCTGCAATATGCCTTCGACATTTTAAGATTTCATAGGGTGGTTTTTGGGGTGGGTTTGTGGTGTAGATGAATCTTTTTTTATTCATTCTATTTTTTATAATGTCAACACCGACTCGACAGATTTTTAGGGTTTGTGGTTCAGGTATTAGGGTCATTTACTTTTAGTTTCAGAATTATATGCCATTCATACGGTTATAAATATGCCATAAGTTTACGTAATACTAGCCATGATTTCATATCGTTAATATGAAAAACTACTGAATTCATTTTTAACTTTCCAAATAATAGGTTAACCATTTACGATTGACATGTTAACCATTTACGAATGACAGGTTAACCATTTACATGCGACAAGTTAACCATTTACATGCGACAGGTTAACCATTTATGATTGACAGGTTAACCATTTACATGCGACAGGTTAACTATATACATGCAACAGGTTAACCATTTACATGCAACAGGTTAACCATTTATGATTGACACGTTAACCATTTACATGCGACAGGTTAACCATTTACATGCGACAAGTTAACCATTTATGATTGACAGGTTAACCATTTACATGCGACAGGTTAACCATTTATGATTGACAGATTAACCATTTACATGCGATAGGTTAACCATTTACATGCGACAGGTTAACCATTTACATGCGACAGGTTAACCATTTACATGCAACTGTTTAACCATTTACATGCGACAGGTTAACGATTTTCAAGTTATAGGTTAACGATTTTCAAGCACATTTACCACCATTTAAGATTGACGGAAAACATTTCTTTTTTCCAAATTTACATGTTGTCTTTCATATACAACTTAAAATGCATTAGCAAAACACCATAAACTGTCCCTGTTAATTCAAAGGGCACCACACTAATTCATGAGCAAACTAAGACATCCGATTTTTAAATCAGCCTGTAGAAGTCAAATTTGTAAGGTATATATTTATTTTGATGCAAAATTTAAACTAGTTCTTACATAAAATAAATTTAATTTGAATATTATTGTTTTAATTTCATATAATTTCACAATTATTTTGGTGTTATATTTTTTAATGTAATTTTAATTAACATAAAATTCAACATTTATGAAAATATTACTTTTAAATTTGGATAAATATGTATGCTTTTGATACATATATTTAAATTGTTTTAAGTTTTATACATAATGTATATTCTTTTAGTATATAATTCCAAATTGTTTGACACATACTATAGACCTGTTCTAAAACATTTAAAGACTAAAAACATGCAACTTCTAATCATGCTACTACTTTATTGAAACATATTTTAATTTAAAATATTTAATAACAATAATTTGCTTTTTCCATGATAACTAATTATAATTTAACTAAACAATATATTCAAAAACAAAAATACATCTTTATGGTAAAATAAGAAAAAATAAACAAATATAATATTACCATTAAAACAATGAAAACAAAAATATAGAAACATATAGAAGGAGGAATGTTAATTTAAGAATTTAATTTGAAAAAGTCTAAGTATACTCATCTTAAAAGTAACATATGAGCTGCTCTCAAAAGTAACATACGGGTCGTTTGGTAAGAGGTAATAGAATTGTAATTCCTGAAATAATTACACTATTTGGTTGAAGGAATTTGAATTCTAAGAATTTTGGTAACTCCCAAATTATGGTCTTATTTTGGGAATAACATTCCCTGATTTTTAGCTAGGAATTGTAATTCCAAATGAGTTGCCGTCCCTTCCGTCACTTCAGACGTGATAATTAATTATAAATACAGATATTTTCATAATTTCCACCAATATAAATGCAACTAATTATTTATCTTCTATTTTTATCCTACATTTTTTTTCTCAAACTTGTTATTCTTCAAATTTTGCTACGTTTCAAAATCATTTCTATGTGACACTTTATCTTTTTGTTTTGAATAAATTTGCTATTTATTTATTTGGTTTGATCTAGGGGACTAGGGTTCAAGGTATGAAAGTTTACATTGTTATTTTTATTATTTTTTGTGTAGAATGTTTTACTACATTTGAACTAGTTTATATTAATCACATACATATTACATGCTAATATATAATATGTTTAATGTTTCCTTTCACATTCTACATGCTTAATAATTACAAATTTATATTCATAATATCAATTTAATGTTATCCAGAAAATGTAAATAGAAATTAAGAGAAATTTTAAAAAAAATTATTGACTTATTTTTTTGGTTCTTATAATTATGAGAAGTAAAATTTATCAATTATTATTTATCAAATATATTTTTACGAATTCTCAATTTAATGTATATAATTAAAAGTTGAACATACAACTAATAATAATGTGTTAAATGTCAATGATTTATTAGTAACTTGATACTTATTCCAAGTCTATTCCTATCATTATTCTGGCAACCAAACAAAGAAACCATCGAATTCTAGGTATTTCTATCATAACAACCAAACGATGTCATATTCTATTCTCGGAATTCTATTCCAGGAATACTATTGCAGGAATTAACATTCCAAGAACCAAATGACCTATCATTAAAAAAAAAAGTAACATATATTGCTCGACCAACGACGCGTTTCATTTAGTTACAAAATTGTTTTCTTTTGTCGTTTACTTGCAGGAGTGCTGCATATAATTACTGCAGCATATGAGCTGCTGTACTCATTGGCTGCATTCGGTTGTTTTTTTGTTAGTAGTTTTGTGGTTGTTTTGGTCTGGTTGTTTTGAAAACTAGTGTTCGGCAGGCAGCGGTTTCGTCTGTCTGTTATGAATAAGTTAGTTTTGTGCTGTGCGTTTACCGTTTTCGTTGTTACAATTAAAAATTTTATATTACATTTCAAAACAATTTTTTGTTAATAAAGTTAAAATATATGTAGATATTCAATTATAGTCTTTAATAATTATTATTCTTTATTAATATTTTAGTGACAATTAATTTATAATATGTATACATATTAATTTATAAATATTTTTTTTACATAATTTGCAAAAAATAAAGAAATAAACCATTGTATTTAGAGTAAATATATTAGATGTTAAATATAAAAATATAATTTTATGGATTATATATTAGTATTTAATATAACATTTCAAATGTATTAATACTTAAGATTATTTTAATTTTTAATGGAATAAATAATACCATTGAGATGAAAAAACAATTTTTTTAATAATAAAATAATTGACTGTAAACGAATATATATATACATTTTTTACTGTCTATCTCTTTATTTATTTTTTCTTTTTAAAATATCAACCCAGACACCTCATTATACGACAATAGAAAATAAAAAAAATAAATAAAAAACTGGTAAAACACAATAGTAAAATTACATGTACTACCGTTCTCAGACTCAGCCGTATCTGCCGCCATCGACCGCCCTCCGCAACCTCCCGGTCCTGGCCCTGACATCCCATTTCTACCCACTCTTGTTCTCCTTCCTACCTCCGTACTCCATCACACACAGTTGTTTCTTTTTTTTCTTCTTCTTTTCTGTTAATATCCTTTTATTGACGACTTCTCCGCCGCTTTCTCGAGTTCCCATCACTACAGATTCTAGTGGAAATTTTCGAATTGTGCTTGCTCATTCGTCGTGCTATTACAGTAGAAGTTGCGAACGGGATAAAATAGAGAGTGTGGGCGAGGCGTAACGCGTGATCCAAACTCTGATCTGGATTGTGATATGACGGACCAGAGTATGGAGCTACAAGAATCGGGTTGGGAGGAGCTCAGGAAGGAGGCTCGAAAGATCGAAGGGGATCTCGATGTTAAACTCTCTTCTTATGGAAAGATTGGCGCTAGATTTACTCAAGGAGGTACTAGCGATAATACTCAGTAATTTTGTTAACTTCGTACTGTTAAATTTTTTGTTTTTCAGGTTGATTTTCCCTTTTTGCACAATATTTACAATCATCACAATGAGATGAATGAGCGAAATTTTCTGGTGCTTAGATCAACTAAACCAGAGGAGCAGATTTAACTTTTCAACCTGCGCATATGCTTGACATAAATGCTTTCGTTGCTCCAGTTCTGCATTATCACACTTCTAGGAAAATTTCGTTATTCTGATTGCCGAGTTGGGTAACTTCATCTTGAAACTCTAGCGAGGTCAATAACGTTCTGCTTTGTCACGCCTTATATATTTTTAGTACGTTTTATAGTGGAAGATAATTTTCGTCCGATTCTGGATGGATTTAGGAAGCGTTAGACTCGGCATCTAATCTTAGTTGACAAACCATATTCATCTTTCATTTGAAGAGGGGTACCATGATATAAACGTATCAGATTGGTGGCTATCTTGAACCTCCTAAAGAAAATTTGACATACACTCGAAGCTTCTTACAAATGCAACATATACTAGAAGCTTCTTGTAAGTTGAGCATCTACCTGAAGCTTTATACTTACTCTTCCATAAGCCTGAAACTTCATGCTACATAGCTTACATAAATAAATCCATTCCAACAAGACAGACAACTTGATTTTTCTAGAAAACTGATTTTCTCAAATCAAAAATAATTTCAGTGGACAATGTACGTGTACTTAACTACTTAATCAGCTGTTGACTGTTGCAAATATATAGATTAGGGTACCTACCTCTTGAGCGCAGCGGAATATATAAAGGATCGTTCTTTCTGTTCGTTGTCAACCGAATCGCCCTTCCCTTGTTATCAATTGATAAAGCCTTCACGTCTACCAGGTGGAGGAAGCCACAACAGCACTCCCCACACTATCCACGACCTAAGAATCCTAACACCGCTCTCTCTCTGTGTATTCTGTGGGAGATAGATTCTGGATATTGTGTATGCACGCACACATCTGGAAACTAATTCCATACCTCTATATATAATAATAACAAAAGGAGATAAGAATAACAAATATTCTTATCAATATTATTTGACGTTGGTTGTAACTAATATTTAACAAATAAATATTATCTTTTATTTATTACCAAAATAAAATAACCAACATTGACCGTGGGTGTTGCTGAACCTAACCTTTTGTCAACAACCAAATACATAACCTTGCAGGCCTCCTTGTGGTTGCCTATCTTCTTGCTCTGTAATTTTGACTTTCTATTTATTTATTCAGTCTGACACTCCAATTTCTCGAGTCGAAGCCTCCAATTTTGTTTTCTTTTTCTTAGTTCTTCACATCTGTCCCTCTTGTATTGTTCTTTTGAGTTTTTCTTTCCTGCAGTTTTACTTCCTTTTGTGAAAACTGATTAGCGTGATTGTGATTTCCTTCACACATGGGGTTGGCTATGGCCAGTTTGTGGTGTTTTTTGCAAGTGATTGCAAATGTTGGCCAAAAAGCTGCACCTGCTGAGTTCTTCCCCTCTTGCTTTAGTTATCTCTTACTTTTCCATTTGTAACGATCTTGGTATTTCTTCTATGCTCCCCTGTCCATTCATCTTGTGTCCAATATAGTTTGATGATGCATAGGGTGCTACCTTATTGCTCTATTTGAATTAGCTTGATGATTTGCCTGCTTAAGGTGCATTAATTTGATGGTGATGTCAGTTTACTAGCAACTTAGACAGGTAAATTTATACTTCTTGATAAATGTTAATTTAAGCCCTGGATGAGCATTGTCAATGTAAAAGAAAAACACAAGGATGAGTATTGTTGTACACCAAAACTGTAAGAGTGGTGATCTTAATATTTTGGTTGTAATGTAACAAGATATAATATAGTTTCTAATTTTAAAGGTCCTAAATATGAGCAAGGTGAATTGACAATAAGCTTGAATGTGGGGAGTGTAATTTCAAAGAACACGTGAGTGGGAAATTGGATTGCCTACTATGGGGGTGGGCGATATATTTTTGGGTAAAGAAAACAACATGATAGATGTACTCAAATTTCTCTCAATGATTTCCTGCATCAGTCTGCTAGGAGATTCTCCAAGGTATGCTGCTGAGGTCCATGAGAGGGCTGATACACTGATTTTATTCTTAAGAATAATTAAGATTCATTACCATAATAGAGTAAATATAATCTTTCTGTGAAATTACCGTATAGCAAGAAATGTTCATTTAGAACTTTAGTATCGCTCTTGCTGATCCTTCAGCCACTTATCAAAAATAATCTTTCTGTGTAACATGATGTATATTTTAGAGTTCGTAATCTGCAATGATGAAACTTAGGCTTTTATAAGTGATCTGAAACGAGGGCTTAGGGTTTTCCAAATCAAGTCGAAATGTCGCATTGTCTTGGGGCAGGATTGAGGCATGGTGGAGTATTTGCTTAAATGCAATTCACTCTCTCCTACCTTCAATTTGACTTTTCTTAATTGTATGGCTTCCTTATTTTCTTTTTTCAATTTGTTTTATTTCTACTGCTTGTACCATATTTTCCCCTTCATAATAGTTCCTGCGTTTTTATCTCTTTTTCCATTGAATCAGGATACGTGGAAGCTGGATCGCCTACAGTTGGTTCAGGCAGGTCATGGAAATCTATGGAAATGGAGATCGAATCACTACTTGAGAAGTTGCTTGACATCAATGATTCTATGAGTAGGTGTGCTGCTTCATCTGCACCAACAGCGTCAGTTACACAGAAACTGGCTAGACATAGGGACATACTCCATGAGTTTACACAGGTGTGTGTTCTTTGATTCTTATTGTATGATCTAATTTACATTTACAGTGCTGTTAGCTGTTTTTGAAGTGTAAAAGCTTCTGTATTGGTACCATATTAAGTAATGATAAACCAGGCGTGAATCAGTCAAGGGCATCTTACATGCAAACTCGTACATCTGACTTGGAAATTCTCATATTTCTCTTCAAAATGCCTTACTTGAAAACCTCTCATAATTCACTTGTTGAATTCATACATCTACATGAAAAATCCTTACCTCCTCCTGGAAGACCTTTTGAAATTCTTACATTTCACTCTGAGACCCATACATTCTTGTTCAGCTGCATATAAAATATACTCACAAGCATTTGCTGCCAAATGTACAAACCAGTGTCAGTAGATTGTACTCCTCATTATGGACATTCCTTAAGCACTGGATCTCAGACAATCTGCTGATATTGGTTTGTATATTTGGAATTGTACATGGTTTTTGGTAAAGCTGTTATAACGTCACAGAACCATTTTGGTAGTATCCCAAACTCAGAAAACTTACATGTGCAGCTTTAGTAAAAAATTTGTCTTCTGGAAGACATTTTCAAATTCTTACATCTCACTCTGAGACCCATACATCTTGTTCAGCTGCATTCAAAACATACTCACAAGCATACGCTTCCAAATATACAAGCCAAAATCTGTAGATTGTACTCCTCATCATGGACAATCCTTAAGCACTGGATCTGTCTCAGACTATCTATTGATATTGTTATGCATATTTGGAAGTGTACATGGTTTTTGGTAAAGCTGTTATAATAGTCTACAAAGGATGTTGGAGAATGTGTGAAGTTATGGTGCTTTTCAGTTTCTTGGCATACTGTTGTAGGTGACCATTTTTTATGTCCTGTTGGAACTAAGTGTTTAAGAAGTTGTCTCAATGGAAAGCTGACGTTTTCTGAAAATCTGTACACCATATCACAATTCTGCTCATTTTGCATTACCATTTTGCTTGAGGTTGATATAGTTCTCCTCACAGAAGCGTGAATAGAAATAGGGGTGAAAGAAATAGAAGCTGGGTTTATGGTTGAAAATGAAGAACACCTGACCATAGTCTACTAGCAACTGATTCATTGTGGGCAGCTGTGATGGGGTTACAACTTATCCTTACACCCATCCTGAAGATCTTGTGATCTTTGTGGTTGACATTGTAGTATGTCCGAATAATGGTTGTAGATGGAAGCCCACTAGCTCTTAAGCTTGATACTACTAATCTTTACTTGATTTGTAGCATTAGAATGAGTGATTGAGGCTCCCTATGGAGAATATTCCAACTCAAAAGGTGTCAACTATGTTAGCTTAAGTAAACTATTAATACTATGGACCATGAAATAATCAAATAACCATGGAAGTCCCGTAGATATTTCCAGCCGTGCATGTTATGAGGACTCTAAGGAGGCCGTTAAGCTTTTTATTCTTGAAACATAAGACGGTCTCGATTAGCAGGCAAAGGAGATGTGACTCTGCTAATAGACAGTTGGTTATTATGGAAATTGACCAGTCCGAGACTAAAGGGCTGGATCTTGCCTTCAGTTAGTCCTATGAATTAGTGTATTTAGAAGAGAATTAGAAGTGTGAGTAGTTCGTTTAGTTTGCTAACTGAATAAATACTCTAATTGGTCCTTTCTTATGTATTTCCTTGGTACAGTTATTTGGTATCAAAATGTGGTGGGGCTGGAATTGCTGCTGCCCGATTGGTAAACTGTGGAGGAGTTGAAAAACAAGATAGAGAGGAGAGATCAATGAACTTAGTGGAGAAGGGACTGTGCAAGATGTGATATCCATTAGGAGGTTGATGGGAAGTCATCTAACCTTTTATATATTGCCTCTAGATCTAACATCATTCCGGAGTTATCTACATAGGATTTTACTGCACTTACCCTAATTTTGTTGCGTTCAATGTGACAATTCCTGCCTTCTTGGGTAAGTGGTGGCCTGAAGTTATAGGCCTGAGGCTCTTCATCAGAGAGAGTGAAGAATGAAAAAATATTCTGTAATGATACTTACTAACTTGAAATCAGCAGATAGGAACTGTCCATTGGTAGATAATGTAGATGATGACAACATGACGAAAAAGAGAGCAAGGTTATTCTAACAAGTTGATTGGTTCACCCACACTGATCATAAAAAAGCAGCAGTAATGGATGTGGCGAATGATTTGGATAAAATTGACACTGATACCAAGCACTATATAGAAGCAGACCTGAAAGAGGAGATCCCATATGTATAAGATTTCATTCAGTCACTAGTTAGTGATCAAGATTGATGCTCATTTCACTTTATTCATAGAACAATTTAGCTTTTGGTGCTCCTAGCACTGAAGAGGCAGAAATCATGGTGGTCGAGTCAACTTTAGCAAAATTTGATAGCGCTCCTGCATTCTGATGGATTTTGCTAGAAACTCCTTGGAGATCCTCATGTTCTCTGCAGCTTAATTGGTAGAACTGCTCTGCCGTGGGAAATCCTTGTTCACACTAATTCTCAGGTGCTCTTTTGGGGGATCCCCGTAGCATAACATTTGATATTTTCTAGTCACGTAAACATGTGAGCATAAATACTAAATCCTCAAATTTCCACTAATTTTTACTCTGTAGTACTGAATTTCTTAGTGGAAAAGAGAAGAGAATTTGAGAGGCCTCGGTCAGTTAGACCCTCTCCATTAGAAGGCAATCCTTTCCCCTAGTTGCAGGTTGTTTTGCCACTGATTTGTCAAATTAGCTTCTGCATGAACTTGGAGTGTGGACTTGTATGCTCCTTTATCATAGTTACAGGTTGTTTTGCCTTATTTTCAACCTTTTATGCTACTTTGTCGTAGTACTTCAGCTGTGGTATTCTTTGCACTTGAAGTGTGGTTTGCAATTTTTCCATCATAGCTGGGTTATGATGACATTGCATCAAATACCTCAAATCCAACTTTAGCCTCGAGGAAGACAAGCTGCCCATCAAATACCTTGGGGGTTCCCCTAAGCCCTACCAAGCTCTCCGCTGTTGAATGCTAAAATTTGATAGACAAGCTGGTGGGCAAGATCAAGAGGCCTTCAAGGTTCCTCAGCTATGCAGGGAGACTCCAGCTCATCAAATCAGTGTTGTTATCCATGCAAATCTATTGGATGAGTATTTTTGCTCTTCCAAAGAAAGTGACTCAGAGCTTTCCTATGGGCGGGAAATACTGATTCCAAGAAGGCAAGTGTGGCTTGGAAGAAAGTGTGTCAACTGGTGGGAAGAGGTGGACTTGGTAGTAAGTGCCTTGACACTTGGAACAAAGCTGCCATATTCAAGCAGATTTGGCAAATTGAGAATAAGGAAGACGCCTTGTGGGTGAAATGGGTTAATGGATACTACTTAAACAGCAATCTATTTGGGAAGTAAGCATCCCTAGTGACCTTGGTTTTAAATTGCGTGATGCACTCCGATGTGATTAGGCTGTAGAAGCGATGTGTGAAGCGTCAATACGAGCGCATCTTGTTTGTGATCGATGTTTACTAAAAAATCACATTCACATTTTTGTAGACATCATTTTATACATATAAAATAAAATTTTGACACAATGGAATAGAAGCTTCCAAACACAATTCTAAAGTAACCAAGTGTCAAAGTATTCAATCCAAACAATATAATAGAACAAAATCTTCCAAACACAAGTCTAAAGTAATTAATCCACACAAGAGATTAACAACTTTCAAAGATAACAAACTTTAGATAAGACTACTTTTAGATATCAAGTTCTTCATCCACCACATGAATCTATTGGATGTCATCAACACTATGATCAACTAAATCACCACCAACATTAGGAGCACGACAACAAAAAAAAACTGGACGCATTACTCGACGCCTCAAGCGCATCGGGTGCCTTGGACAGCGTCACCCGCATCGACATTGCATCAGCGCTAGAGGGTGCCTTGCTGCCCCTGATGCGTTAACCCCATGGCATCGCATCCGCCCGATGCGCACATTATGCGTGCATTTTAAAGCCAGGCTAGTGACAGCTCTTGGTGCTGGAGAATTTTTTTGAATCTAAGACAACCTGCCATTAGATGTCTCTCAGATGACAATGGGGTTGTCTGGCCTATATTGGGGAATAGGTTCTTTAAAAAGAAATGTTATTTATGATAAGCTTCACGTGACTACCCCAAAAGTGGAATGGAGTAGGGTGATATGGAGCAAAGGGAACTTCCGTGGGTACTCTTTTATCTCTTGGCTGGCTGTTAACGGGAGGCTGGCCACTAGAGAGAATAAGAAAATGGGGAATAACTACAGAGAAAGTGAGTGTTTTATGCCAAAGAGATAAAGAAACAGTGAAGCATTTGCTATTCAGATGCAGTTTTACTTCTGATATCTGGAATGCAGTATGGAATCATTTTGGAGGAATTAGAACACCTAGAGATAGGCCAAGACTTATTAGATAGGTTAGCAATAGATGAAGGAAAAAATGCAATGCTCATAGGACCTTGTCTTTTGTATTTACTTCTCTTATCTATTTTGTTGGAGGGAAAGGAACAATAGAATCGTTCGGAATGCCTTTTGTACAGCACAATCCTTTGCGAATCTTGTAATTAGAAAGGTTGCACTTAGCAATCTAATTGTGAAGTTTTGGAGCTTCTCCTGTAGTTTAATATACTACTAATAAAAAAAGACATTGCATCAAACATCTTTATGCTGATTTTCACTGGTTGATATCCTTCCATGTCAACATGAAACCTGATAAGAAAAAGTAAGTTTCACATAAAAAATAAGACTGGTTGATTAGCAACTATCCCGTGAACGTTTTGTCTTTGGGTCTTTAATTGATGACTCATTTGCTTTTGCTAATTTATTAAAATACTTGCATCAATTACATCTTAGTAGTACTGACAGATTTTTCTTCTCCTCTTCAGGAATTTAGACGAATTAAGACTAATATCAATTCCATGAGGGAGCATGCTGAGCTGCTTAGTTCTGTGAGGGATGACATCAGTGAGTATAAGGTATGCCGAACTTTTATTTGGGTTTTCTATTTTACTTTTGCTCTTTTGGCGTTTGTTAAACTTTGTCTGCCACAGGCGTCAGGCACCATGTCACCAAAAGTTCAGCTTCTACGGGAAAGAGCAGCAATACATGGAAACATAGCTCATGTAAGCCCCAAGTACTTGCGAATTTTTGAGCTGTTTTTTGCATGCGCACAATGGAAGCAATAGTGTCTGACATTAAGATGGCATGAATATTGCTGCTAAATAGTTTTGAACTTCTTAAATGCGTGCATCCGGTCAGGTAGTCTGACAATTTTATTCTAGGATCAAATAGGAAAGTTGATGAAGATGGGAATAAACTACTTGTCATCTGATTACCATTTTGCAGCATCCATTTGATTAATCTGTTATGGCTCATCAAACTCATTGCAATTCAGTATTCACACACTCTGGCTTGATCTAGAGGAATTATTCACTTATGGTTAGCTGTGCAGAATTTTTTTTAAAAACATTAATAATTGCAAGAGTTCTCTAAGAAGCTAGGGGTGATGGAGTGGGAATGGTGATCCTTGCTACTTTTATGACTGTCTTTTGGTCGATGGCTTGCTCTGGCCTATGGAAAATTTCTCCTTTTTTGGGTCATAATAATATGCTGCTACAGATGGATGATGTCATAAATCAAGCGCAAGCAACTAGGGCAGTGTTGAGCTCCCAACGTATGACGTTTGGGGACATTGGAGGAAAGGTGAAGGTATTAAGTGAGAAATTCCCAGTTATTCGGGGATTACTTGGTAAGTAACCATGCCTCTATACGCCTCTACCTCTCCTTACGTTGGATAGAAGGTAGGGAAATCTTATCTATGAATCTTGCAGGGTCTATCAGAAGGAAGCGATCTAGGGATACACTCATCCTCTCTGCCGTGATTGCTGGATGTACACTGTTCCTTGTAATTTACTGGCTGTCGAAGTAGCCAAACTGTGTTGAATTATGAAAAAGAATTTACTAAAGAATCATCTGAAGCATATTGCTTCTCCGAAGTCTCATGTAGAGTCTACTGTATCATCTTCTGAAGGAGATTACTCTCTGAAGTTCCTGTGGTTGTGCTGAGTTCATTTGTCAATCACATGTGTTGACCTCGTTGTGGAAGTAATTTCCGTTGTTCACATGATAGTTTCACTTGCATGCCGTGCGTGAAGATACTGGGTGACTTGAGAGGAACTGCAGGCATGCTCATCGAAGGAAAATATTACTGGGCTTTTCTAATTGTCTGCATCCTTCGACACAGTTTGGTATGTAGCATTTTATTATAAATTTTCATTACTGATAAGTGGACTAGAGTTATACTACTTCCCTATATAGTAGATGTTGCTGTGACAAGATTCTACGGCCCCATGTCACTTCTCCGCTCATTCAAACCCGCATCGTTCGCTAAAGTTCTCATTATATAATGTTCAATTCTAGATTGTCGTCTGCTAAATGTACGTGCCATTTGGGTCGTCTTTAACGTTGAGCTTGATTGACATATGTAGTTAACCTGTGTATGGTTAATCGGGTAATGCGGTTTGTATAAATTGATTCCATTACCATTTCAATAAAAAATTGTTAGAGCAAGATTAGTTTCTATTCTATGTTATGAGATCTTCGGAATGGGAAGAAAGTCGATGTCTGGAAATAGATTGCAATGTATGTAAAACTGCGATATATGCAGTATTTACAACGCGTACCCATGTGTATGAAATTATAAAGTCCACTTACCAAGTTAAAAGCTGTTCAACATTCATCAATTATCAAATGCTTCAAATGTCATGTCAGTCCAAAAGCATTATCCACCCTGAAAATGGGTAGACGGGTGAAATGGGTAATAGGGTGGAATGTATGTGGTGAGAATGTTTTTACCCATCACCCGTTCTCATCTAACACATCACCTGTTTACAGTTTTACTCACATATTTTTTAAAATTATGTTAAGATCCCTCAAATTTTGCTTAGAATTACAATCAAACTCACAATAATTTTACATAAATTATACTTTGATCTCAAAAGTTATTATAAATTTACAATTAACTCTTAATATTTTCTAAAAATTATAAACATACAATAAAAATCTCATCCGTTAATCAACCGTTTAACCTGTGGGTTCGGGTCGGGTTCACGTGAACATGAACGGGTGATGGTTCGGGTTCACGTGAAACGGGTGGAAACAGGTGACGGGTGTGGTGAAGCTTCACTCGACCTGAATCCGATCCATTGTCACCCTTTATGGTAAGGTTAACTACAAGTATGTATGTGAGTGCGATTTTCTAAAAGTTAAATTTTATCATTATTTTTGTAAGAAAATAAAACTTTTAGATTAAAGATAAAAGATTACAAGTCTGATAGTGTAAGAGCTAATAACCAATAAAGAAACAAAAATTACAGGTAGAAACATTTAATATAGGCAATACTAAAGCATCTTATGACATCCATCCTAATACGGTACAACAATGTAAAAAGAATCAACAGAAGATATCCTACCCCAGCGTCGAAGCACGAACCTCAACAACTAACCCGAAGGGAGCGAACAATTGAGGTCAGTCCTATCCAGGGAAGTGTCCGTGTAGTAGAAGAGTAAAGAGAGGATAATAGTGGCGGGAATGGCACCACCAGGGGCAGCAGATATCAATGTTGACTCCTTCAGTTACACTTAAGATGTCAGACAAAGAGTATTTCCAAAATTTTAAAGAATTGAAAATTATTCTTACATATGAGAAGAAACATGTCCCCCTGCTACTTATTTCTAGAGGCAGAAAGATAAAACATGCAAAATGGGAAAACCACGATGAATGATAGTTAATCCTTATTAGAGAAAAAGAAAAATCAGAAAGGGCTAGATCTCAGATTCAATAACCAAAAAGCGACCTGCAACTGGGAAAACCCGTGATGGATGATAGTTTATCCTTATTAGCGAAAAAGAAAAATCAGAATGGGCTAGATCTCGGATTTGATAACCCAAAATCGACATGCAACTCTAGATCTACACCATATCTAGACGGAACAAGTCGAAGGAAGCTGGATCTGAGAAGTGGTGTCGCCGGCCGCGCGGTGAAGATGGTGGTGCGACGGGGATGCGGGGCGGCGATGACGGCGATGAAGCAGGGATGAGGCGGGGTGGCAATGACGGTGGTGAGGGGGTGGAGCAAGGTTGGAAGCAAGGTAGACCCACTTCCGACTTTACTCCGAAAGCACAGAAAATTGTGCTCAACTTGAAGCTCTTGACGAGATCTACGCGTTGGCGGTAAAAACTAAATTATATGAGGAGGATTTAGAAGAAATTTGGAGGATGAAGTTGAAGAAAGAAGCTGAGAAAGGAAAGAAAAGGGAGAAGGAAAGAGTTATGCCCCCTCTCCTTGAGAGCTTATCTCTCCTCGCTACCTGAGGGATATGATTCGTATTATTCACATCTTTTGACTCACTTTAGTCTCTCACTAAATATCTGATATGTGGGCTCTCTACCTTATAAGTAGTTAACTATTTAATTCAATGCGGTTTATAAGTTAACTTGTAATAGAGTTTCAAACTTTTCTTATTTTTAGTCATTTGTGATGGTAACAAATGAGATGAAATGAATCAATGTAAAGAACTCATTGGTTAAGAAGCACTTATCGTTTCAATGTCACATAACATAAATCTCAAACCACTAATTATAATATGCAAACTCTTGGCTACATCATAATACAATCAAAGATGGTTACATTAGTGTTTAAAGTATTGGTGCAAAGAAAGATAGATACTATGATACCCCATCCCACTCGGGATACAAGTAGTAATTTAAATGGTTTATAAGGATACATATGGGTTGACTACAACAACAAGACCTTCCAATTTTAAGACCAAGTGAGGACAAAGTGCTTAAAGTGGCTAGTTTTCAAGCTCGGATAGCTTGGGAGCTAGGTTGTTGGATAGTTACCCATATGGGGCGTTAGATACCGAGACCCATCATAAAAGACTTAAAAGAACAAGAGGTCATTAAACCTAAGGTTGAGAAGAACAACCCTAGATTTATTGTCAATCCCGAAAGTGTAATATATACATTAGTCAAAAGACAATTAACCAACATCAGCTCTATTGGTGGAATATCAAAATTTGGCAACCCCCGAACCCATCAGGGGTTGCCGCTGCATTAGGGAACCGAGCAACAACCTGCGAAGTCTCTTTCCTATGTACCAACTCAACCAATAGACAAGGGCTCTTTCCTAGTTCATTAGACTTGCCCTTTCCCCCTCTACTTGTACCGAATGTCTAGTGGATGGCCCTGTCGTATTCCTCATTATCTTTGCAGCGAGATCATCTAAACTGTAGATAAATTTTCATACATCACTGTTTTCCTATGATGGAGCCTTTCGACCGAAGCGAGATCCAGACGCCCTCAACCAAGGGTCATAGGGGTAAACCACAACAGCACAGTTAGATTGATCAGGACATTCCTTTGTCACGTGTAGGAATAATCCATACCAAAAAGAAACAATAGGCATCTTTTCATACGTTACTCGTAAAAATGTTTCCACTCCTTTAATGGATGCTTTCACACATCTGAGCACCGCCTTGTACAGATGTACGGTGAAAACCTAACGGCATGTGTATTAGTCGCGTGTACCAAATTTTCCTAAGATATTCTCCTAGGTTATCAAACCAAGGAGGCAGAGTCTAGTCTTTACTAAAATAAAAACAACTAATTAATAAACTAAAGAAACAAACTATAATAAATTTAAAGGATTTGATTACGGAATTAAGAAGATAAGCAAAACAACTAAAAGGTGATCTTTTTAACAAATTAAA
The DNA here is from genome assembly GCA_023374045.1 of Limonium bicolor. Taxonomy (NCBI): domain Eukaryota; kingdom Viridiplantae; phylum Streptophyta; class Magnoliopsida; order Caryophyllales; family Plumbaginaceae; genus Limonium; species Limonium bicolor. The sequence continues at coordinate 209,632,819 of CM041780.1, forward strand.
CAAAGGAATCCCGGTTTACTACTTCCCCATAGATCCTCAATTCTCCTTCCTTTGTAATATTTTGATTCTAGAATGTAACCCCAGATCGAACTAATCCATGACCTGTCTCTTGCTTGGTGGATTCATATTACCAATTACCAAAATATAACTCTCGTTATGAATTTCCTAATTACTAACATCTTTAAGAGCAACTCCAGTTTAATAGTCAGTTAATATGTGGACGAATTACCATATCTAGATTAACCGGTACTCTTCATGGAGTCTATTGAATGCCGTATTTATCACCTATTGTTGTAAAAAAAATACTAAAACAATATAAACTTAAGCAAACGCAAGGGCAAGTGCACCCAAATCACTGCAGTACAACAAGGTCATATCCACAAGGAAATTTGTTTCTAATTCCCGAGCTTCAGTATCTAGTAATTAAAATAAAAGAGCGATAAATATGGGTTTAGCTGGTGGCAAGCTTAGAGGTTTAAATGATCACAAAGACAAAACAAGAAAGCTAAAGTGGTGTTTTAGTGGAATAGATGGAGATGTAGCCTAGGATAATGTTAATCACCCAAATCACCTAAAATATGCTCTTAATCCTACTTCAATCTAGTTGTTTATTAGAACTTAAATAATAGCTTTCTAATTCATAGACAAGTCAAATCTTACCTAGATAATTGCACCTTTTAATTCAAAGTGCGTTCAAGTCAATAAGTAGCTAATCATAAGTTCTTCATAATAACCCAAAGATTCACCAATTAAAAAAGAAGGTAAAAGTTATGTTGTATCTCTTTCTTGTCACAATTCCTATCTCAAAGTCTAATATTGCTAGAAATCACCATAAATGCACTAGGTAGTCAATCTTAGAGCATGAATTAAGAATTAAAGAGATAAACCAACTATATTAATAGAAATTAGGCTTTACAGCATGTTAGGGATTTGGGATCAAAAACCCGTCTCAAGGTACTCAAAGAGACTACTCTAACATTGCAAAATAAGAAAGAATAAAAGAGTAAGAAACAGTCATGGGTGTAGCTAGGGGTGGTTATGAGTGTCCAAATGAGCATGTTTTAGGGGTGTATTTTATATGTTTTACCAACACTTTTCATGCTCATTTCTCCACTCTAGCTAGTTTTCCTCTACTTTTTTTTTATTGGTGTTTTTACACAATTACTGTTGAAACAGGAAGAATAACATAGCTAGGAATGAAGTAGACAAAGAGACAAATGCGTGGGCGCAAACGGATCCAAAATCGGAGCTATAACGAAGAAGATAGAGCAGTCATTTCTTCTCTGTCACGGACCTCCCCAGCCGACCGCCCCATAGGGCCGGTCGGCAGTTCCGAAGGCCGAAAACGCTCGTTTCAGGGGCCGAAATTGCCTCTGGTCCGGACCGCTCCTACCATCCGTCCCTATGGGGCGGTCGGGTTAAGTTAGCTCATGTAATTTCTCTTTTGGTCCGGACCGCCCCAGGCCGACCGCCCTTGTGGGGCAGTCAGAATGGAAATTTGCCCATATATGTGTTTTTAAAAGCAAAAGAAGAGAGGAGAGGGCGAGAGACTCGAGCAGCACTCCAAGCGACACAAAAGAAGAGAAAAGAAGTGAAAGAAGAGAAGAGGAAGAATAAGGAGAAAGGAAGAGCTCCACCTCCATTGAAGCTCCACTCGTCATCCATGGCTATTTCTCCTCCTTATCTTCTCTTTACTTCTAATATGCTTGAGTAGTCTCTTTGTAGCTAGGGATTTGGATTTTGCCCTAAATCCCATAAACTCCATTGTTGAATCTTGGATTGATGTTTATGCTATATTTTTGTCATTGTTCTTAATTAAAGATGATTATTGAGTGATTATGGCCTTTAAGCTTGTCTTTGTTAATTTGGGGATTTGCTTAGGGTTTGCTCTAATTAATTGTCATTATGTTAAATTGGTTGGTTTGATATCACCGATTAGTTTAGCAATAGTGTGAATTTCTACGGACGGGTTTTCGGAAGTAGAAATCTATACCGTTGGGACTAAATCAATCAGTGGCGGATCTAAAGGGGGGCCGGGGGCACCGACCCCCCTGAAAATTTTGAAAATTTGTCAAATGCTCTTATAAATTTTTGAAAAAGTACAAAATTGATATAATATTTTTAATGAGTGGTAGTGTCAAAAAAAATTTTGCCCCCCAAAGCAAAGCTTCTGGATCCGCCCTGAAATCAATGTTACCCGATTTTCAATGGATTTTGGGATGAGGTTGTCATTGCAACTTAGGGTAGATTTGTGCTTAATGCTTCCGGTTGAATTGGAGATTCGAACTAACATTCAATTCCCATTTACATTGGTTAGGATTAATAGACCTAGATTTGGCTATTAATTAAATTCCTGTTGTTTAGCTGTTAATCAAAGATTCGACAATTGGTAGTTTAGGGTTGCGGGTACAATTTTCCATCCCGAGCTACACCTATCCTAGATTAGATAGTTTAGTTTTATTGCTTTTCTTTTATTTCTCCAATCACAACCAAAAACCCTAAAAACCCCCAATTTACATTTATGCACTTTTATTTATCCTTTTGCACATTGACTAAGCTTATAATTGATTGGATAGTTACGAAGTCTCTGTGGATACGATCTTGTTGAGCTACAACGACTGGGTTCACTGCCCATTAGTTCGTAAGATAGTTTCATTACTATTTTGCACAACAAGTTTTTGGCGTCGTTGCCGGGGACTTCGGTCCACCTATCTGGTTTGTTATCGGTTTAGTTTTTGTGCATATTTTTCATTTCCTTTATTTGCCTACTTTGATTATAAATTTTTGTTTCTTCTCTACTCTGATGAATGATCACTATGATCAAGCAAGAGGTTGGAATGGCCACTCCTGGGGTACAGTTTACGACGGTACTACCTAAGATCGAGATGTTGATTGTCATGGGTGTGGGCATTACCATTTGTGGCCTCCTTGTAAGGATCTTATCTCTAGATTAGAGGCTCCCATGGAGGACCAATCCTTTGCTGTCAATCTAAACGGTACTGTGAAAGGGTTCATTTCATCAATGCACAAGCCAAGCCTTAGGTTTCTCGTTTTCACACCAAAATCAGGAAATTTTCTGTCTATGTTTCTTCACTGTGGACATCAGCAGGACGTCTTAATCTTCCATCCTTCTTCCTGTGAATTGAATGCCACCTATAATTTGACGTGTCTTTTTCAACTGCGAATAAACGCTTGAACCTTGGAATGATAGGCAAGTACCATAATACCTTAATAGGTGACCCCTTTTTATTACCACTGGTGTCATGTTATTTCTTTAAATAGCGTGATTCCCCACATGATGAACAACTTTCAGCAAATTCATCTTCCTTCCAGTACAACATGCAACCATTTGGACAAGCATGAATTTTCTGGTATTCCATACCCATTGGGCACAACAATTTTTTTGTTACGTAAGTTGTTGTTGTTGGTAAAAGATTATCATCGGGATGTACGTCTTTCAACAACTCTAGAAGGCAGTGAAACTTACGCTGCTCCAACCAAACTTCGCGTTCAAATTGAACAGATTTAGTTCAACACTCAACTGACTTAACTTTAGAGGTGGCAGTTCGGGAAAATCGGTTTGGGTTCAGTTCAGTTTGATTTGTTTCTAGTTGATTTAAAATCATTCAGCATTTTGTTTGGGTAGGATAGGGTCGGGTGAATTTGGTTTGTTTGGGATGAGTTTGGTTTGTTGAAATTTTGGGTCGGTTTGTATCGGTATGGGTGACTTTTGGTTTGGTTGACTTTCGGCTAGGATAACTTCGGTTTGGGTAACTTCGGTTCGGGTTAGCCTCTGGGTTGCTTAGTTTTTTGGGTCATGGGTATAATTCGGGTTAATTATTCAGTTAAATCGGTTAACATTATAGAATCAAAGAACTTCATAATCGTGATATGCAAAAGTTGACTTCAATCAATCTCAATAACTTGTATTAGGTTAGGCCGACAATACCATAAGGTTAAGCAAAGGTTGTTTATCTTATACCTTATATCTATTGTGTTTATTTGCTAAAACATGCTTAATCTATTAATTGTATTTGGGTCTACAAATGAGCTTGATAGTAATTTGATTATATTAAACTCATGAAATCTTTTCCAATATATTCCCGCGAGTGGCGCGCACAACAGTGAGGCGCGCATAGCAATGAGTAGGCGTTGGGTGTCATGCGAAGGGTACAAGTGCAGCGCACGTGGAAACGACGCAAGGGCGGGGCACAAGACATCAACCGGGGAACTGGGCGCGCAGCAATGACCCGAGGGCGAGGCGCGCGACATCAACCCAGGTGCAGGGCATGCAGTGATGACCTGGAGGTAGGGCGCAGAACATTGACCTAGGGTCAAGGCACGCGGTGCTGACCCGTGGGCGGGGCATGGGGTGCACGGCTTCGACCCGGGCATGCAGCATGTGGCGTGTAGTGATGACCTTGGCGTGGGGCACGTGGCGACGACCGGGCAAGAGGCGTGCCCGATGACCGGAGTGCTTGTGTTCGCGCGAGTGCACTGCAAGGCCAATGTTGTGCTACTGGATGCCGCACCAGGTGTGCTCAGGCTATGTTGTGGAAACTTAGGGTTTACCGTATCCCTCATGTAACGCTAACAGCCAAATGTAATGGAATAAGATTGAAAATAGTGCATGTGAATTTCACTATTATACAAGTGTGAATGAATAAAAAGATTATTTTAAACAAATAATTATAATTTGCATCATATAATATGTTAGTAACCAACTTGTAAGATTGAAAGAAAATAAAGAGGTGAGTTATGAAGATAAAAAGATGAGAGACGTACATGATGACACTCTTGAAATAGTAATTTATAAATGTCAATTATCTGAAAATATTTTATTTAGTAATACAAAAATTAACATAATTTATGGTCTTTATCTTAGTCAAATAGGTTTATTCTCTTCATTGTCGTCAGTCTTCCCTACACTCACCGTCATACCTCAAACCTCATCCTAATTTCAGTCGCGAATCATGGTCTACACATTCACCCACCTCCATCAGCGCTGTCAGGCGCGTCACGCGCCCTATGCTAGGGTCGACGCCCGTGCGCCGTGCCTCCGGGTCGTTAGTGCCTGGGTCAATGCTGTTCACCGTGTGCCCGACGTTTGGGTCAACGCCCCGTACCTTCGCATGACTCATTTGAAACCAGCAAGCGCTCCTGACGCGTCCCCGATGTGTCATGGACGTATCGTGGACTCTAATAAAACTTGATAGTTTAGGAATGGACGCGAGATAAACTTAAACTGGAAAACACATTTCGATTGAGAATTTACACACACGAAATTCACTCAACCTCCTTGCCCCACACTCGGACTCCCGGGACAGTTTCGACTTTACCCCTAAAGTCCTCAACCCTCTTCTGACTATCAGCCTACGGTTCACCGACCGTTCCCTGACCTGTCGTTCTATCAAATACCCAATGTATTGATACTCTAACCCAGTCCTATATAGCTCACCAACTCTCTAGAACTTACACACACTCCTAAGTCTGATCCACACTTGCCCAGATTATCTCTATTTTTTCTCTCGTACAAGCTTACTTACATATGGAATAAATGCAAGTATATATACACGGTTGTTAGGATGTAACTACCGTCCTATTAATCCCTAGACTTCTAGGAGTCGACTACAACTTCGATTATTCACATAACAACCACACTAGACTTGCAGAGATTCTTCAACTTGATTTGGAGGCTTTGAACTACGTGTCACCTCATGGTTGGTCAAGTTGGCGGCAACCCTCTTGATAGGTCGATCACCACTTGTGTGCCTCACTTGCCTGATTCTGTTTGGCTCATTAAATGCTCATAAATGCCCTCTTCTGAATTCATTACGGCTATGTAATGATGTTCATTTATAGCTTTGTTATCTTGTGCATTAATGAACTTCTCCTTTTGTCGTGAGCTTGTCGTGAACAAGTTGCTTATGTGGATGTATGTGTCTTAACTGAATGTGTCAATCCTTTGTAGTCTTTCGTCTTTGTTTTTCATCTTTAAGCATGAGAGATATCTTCGTGCGGTGTCTGACTGGTTGTCTGTGCTAGAAGTTCTACGGAGCTCTCGCAGATAGGTGCTCGACTGGTTGGGCACATGTCGTGGATTGAGCGCGCTTGCAACCTTGCGTGCTAAGCCACTCATGACCTAAGTGCGCTTGCAACCTTGCGTGCTAAGCCACTTATTCGTCTGTCTATCTGAATCATGAATCTTGACAAACGCATTAGATAGACAATACAAGGTTTGCTATCATCAAAACTGAAGGATCTTGTCTTAACATCATTGACCCACCCTAATGTTTATTTATCTTGCATATTCATGAATGAATAGACTTAACAACATGGGTTGAAGTCTTATGGTTGGACTTGTCCTTAGTCATTTTGTTTAGGCCTCGTTGTTTTTCTATTTTGTCTTCTTTACTTATTTTTTTCCTTCTCTAAACCTTGGAAAATGATATGTACCTAGTATACTGGTATAATCATTAGGTTTGATCGTTTACTTTTGCTTGAGTAATATCTTTACATCTCTTTTGGCTTATGTGACAATAATTATAAGTAGCTTATGTTTGTAATGTTTAGCTTTAATTATACTAATCAAGAAAAACATAAGAGCATCAATCATATAATAATTAATGAGTTATTATTGGGTGTATTCCGTTTCATCCTCCTCATCTGCTACAATTTAATGTAATATATTCATTCATGTCACATTGGATATATTCATAAATGTAATATATTCATTCAGGTCACATTGGATATATTCATAAATGTAATTTATTCATTCGGGTCACATTGGATATATTCATAATGTAATATATTCATTCGGGTCACATTGGATATATTCATTCGGGTCAATTGAATTTGGTTCGGGTTCGCTTCGGTTGATTTTTGGTTTGGGTCATTTCGAATTTTGAGTCAGCATCGGGTTATGGGTGACTTCGGTTTAGGTGATTTTGGTTTGGATGACTTTGGTTTGGATAATTGTAGATTGTGGTTTATTTTAGATTATACAATAATACGGTTCAGTTTGGTCCGGATCGGTTTGTTTTGGATTTCCGGTCATTTTTTAAGTTATAGTTTTCGGTTGAGATTCGGGTTTGAATCGAAATGGTTCAGTTCGGTTTTTCGAGTTCAGGTCACTTTTTCCAGGTCTGATTTGTTGGAGTTATATCATTCAACATCTTTTAGCATTGCCTCAATGTCACCAAAATCTGGCTCACAATCAACTGTATTGTCGTCATCACCCACCGCAGTACTGCTTCTGACATCTATTTCTACGTCTTCACTAGTACAATCTTCTTCGTTGGGCTCAAGAACATCTACTACGCTTTGACCGTGCCATCGGACTATATCTGTGTAGTCCTTTGTAAATCCACGACGGATCAAATGATCCTTAATTGTTTCAACCCCCCGATACCTGACAGTCGAAACAGACAAAATATATATCCATTGTCTGAAGGTTTCAAATTGTTTTCCAATACTGTGTAAAACTTATCGACTCCTTCAAGAAGCGTGTTGTCCAATTTGTTCATGTACATCCACGAACGTTTCATCTCCTTCTATATGTCAAAATACGAGTTTACCGTCACCCATTGAAATACCCCAAGTTATAAGGAAACCCTAAGTCTCAAAAGTCCTGGAAATGCTTGGAAACCCTAGGAAAGCCTTGGAAACTCAATAAAACCCTAGTAAACCCTAGTAACCAGAGATGGAAAACCCATAGAAGACCTGGTAAAACCCTAATAGCCGGAAATGTCCCGTAGTTAGTTTTACTCCATCATAACCACTTTTCTCCTTAAGAAACACCAAAAGCAGCTTGTTAAGCACGAGGTGGCTACCTAGTTGAGGTAAACACGAGGTGGCGACTAGTTGAGGTAAGCACGAGGTGGAAACCTACATGGAGGTCAGCATGTGTTTGAGGTGCTTAAGTATTTTTGTCATATAATCAATTTCTGCTCGGAGATTTGTATATTAGGATATCCTAGAATCATTAATAGGTGTCACATGATCATTGGTGTGAAAATTTAAGGAAACCCTCTTTGGAAGTAAACCCTCTCAGGAAGGAAACCCCCTCGGGAAGGAAACCCTCTCATGAAGAAACATATGTGTGAAAATTTAGGAAACCCTTTCATGAAGAAATGTATGTGGGGAAATTTAGGAAACCCTCTCATGAAGAAACATATTAGGTTTCCTTCATATGGAGAAACGTGCCTTAAGCAATTACACATATAAGTAGCACCAAGAACAAGGACTTAGTTTTATCTTGACCTTTCTTCACCATGAAGTAACCTTAGACTATCTAGGCAAACATAACCTAAGGTGTGGCGGCCAAACCATGCCAAACATGGCCTTAAGGAGGCGGCCACATAAATGCTCCATTTAATGTTTGTAATGATTAAGTTTCAGCCCATCATAACTCTTGCAGATGCCTACATCCATCCTTGCATTACCAGCCACCAAATTCCCTAATTTCACTCAGCCAAAACTTGGACCAATAGGAAATAAGAAGATATTTTATGAGATATATTATAAACTAAGGTTTCCTAGCCATGAAGTAAGCTCTTCATTGTCTATTTAAGGATACCCACGACCTGGCCTTCTCTCTCACAACAAATTAGCTCATAATCTTCATATTCCACCTAGAGAAGAAATCTAAACAAAGTAGAGCAACCAGGTTAGCAATGGAAGCTCAAAACCAATAGCAAATGAGAGGTAGAACCGAGAGGAAAGTGAAGGAAATCCAAGGTAATTTTGGGTGATTTCTAGGAGGGTTTGCAGCATCCTTTAGCCTAGCTAATACCCAGTTCATAGTGAAGAGATATGGCCAGAAGAAGCCAGGTAGTTCTTGTGCACAACCAATCTTTCCTTAAGTGCCAATTCTGGCGACAGTTTCTGTTTTTGTTTGTTTCAATAGTTTGTGTTGTGGTTATATTCTAAATATTTTCATGGCGTGAAAGTAGACTTCTTTGTGTTGATTTTGATATATGGTATGACCGAAGAAGGTCTGGGAATCTGGGTGAACAACCCTTTTTAATTCGGTGTCAATTCTGGTGAAATTTGTGCTTTAACTTGGAGATAATTATGTGAATGATTTTCGTGAGTAATCTCCGTGGTTTTTGTGCTGAAAATGATGAATACTTATCACTCTTAAATATTTCAGTTCGTGGGTAAGTCCACAAGTTGATTTTAAAGAAGTTAAAGGTAAGATAAAAGGTAAAAATGTGCTTTAAGACCTTTCTGGTTTCTATTAAAAATATGAGAATGTTTTCGGGGGTTTCTTGCCTCGATTTTGAGGCTATTTACTCATAGGATGATTATATTACATTAAGGTAAGTTACAAGCTTTAACATTCATATGATTTTATGTGCAATATGTGCTAGCCTTGCTATAATTATGCTATGTTTATATCTGTGTTGCTATGGTACTGTATACTTGAAGTTTTACAAGATAAAATGTATTTTACATGTTGTGGCAAGAATTACTCAGCTTTGCTGATTTTGGCTTTATGCCCTGTGGTCTTTTCTCTGTGATTGTATGACTGACCACATGAACAGGTTAAGACGGTTGCATGAGAGAGTAGAGCTAAAGGGGACTAGTGACTAAAGTTAGAAGACGATGTAGTATTTCTGTAAAGTTCAGTTGTAATAGGTTTAAACTCCTTGTGTAAACTAGTGATGAGTTTTGAAAGAAGATGTTAGTCTATGGATGTATAAGTTGTAAAAGGGTATGGTTGGGCATTCGAAGATATACATAAAGTTTAAGAGTTTAACTTAATTTGGTGTAGTCAGTAGTAGTAAGTCTTAGCATCCTTAGCGAGTGTGGGTGTGGCGGTAGCACCCCGACTAGCTAGTAAGTTTTTTGTTGTATTGTTAAAAAAAATTATAGCTGAAAAGTGGGGTGTTACACCCATGGCCAGCTCTTTCAATTTGCGTATTTTCATCAACCTAAACCCATCCAATCACGTTAGATCCCACCAGTGAACGTGTTTTAAAATTGTAATATATTGAAAATTTCGGCAGCATCTTCTTACAACTCTTCAGATGATATTATGAAATTAATCAATAATATATGTACCCGGAGAACAGTAGAGAAATACTACCATATTTTTTAATAAATTACATATTAACAACACATTCACAACCTAGGTGTGGGATTAACGATCATGGATAGTCCCGACGGGGACTATCCAAGATATACCTCTATTAGGTACATCTCGGACGGGTGATTATGTTCGATTTAGTTTCATAGTTCACATACATGAAATAAATCCAATATTAATTATCAAAGTAAACAAAGCATGATATCGATCAAAACAATTTATAACTAACCTGATCAACATAACTGAAGTGTAAAAGTGTGAAGGTGAAGACTTTGGACGAACTAATAGGTACTTAAATGGTAGCTAGACCTGATAAAGAAAAATAAATTAAGTGTCATTAGCAATTACATAAGTTATTGTCCCCTATTGCTCAAAGTTTAACGATGCAGACATTTAATAAAATTTTGGCAGCATCTTCCTTGATTTTTTACCGTCCACCTTCCAAATCAACATATCTCTTCAACACCAATACTCATAAACCTAACCAATTCAAAGTATCAACGCAAATGCTCACAAACCAAAACAATTCAAAAGACTTTTCACTCAATATTTAACCATATCAAATCTTAGAAAAATTTGACAGCATCTTCCCTATTTTTTTAACATTCCCAAATCAATTTGTCAACCAAGAACGAACAAAATCAGTGTTTAACCATATCATTTTTGTTAATTGCACACAAGAAGAGAATGAACAAAATCACACATCATGTATGTTTGTCAATCATAATGTACAAAATTTCTTATCGTTTGCTTCACAAGGTGAAATACCCCGAATAATCAACAGTCCAAATTCGTGAAGGTTAAATTTAATTATGAGTAACCTTTATGATGATACAACTAAAACGCGACGTGATTATCCGAAAATAACACGTTATATAAGTCGGACATAAAACAATGTGCGAACAATTAAATTTAGTGTATACGTGTCCGGAAGCGTGACGACGTTACTTAATAATATAGTCACGTACTTATACATGTACGTAACGTTACGGTATTGTAACGTTGTAATCAGTAATAATAACGTCGCGTAACGTCGTAACAAAAAAATAATAATAATAACACGATATATTATATGGTCTTACTTATATAAATAAGCATGTATAACTTATAAAAAAAAGAAAGAAAAAGGAGCAAAGACGCTCTTGCTGAGGTTCAAACCCGAGACCTCTCGTACCTTGCCCGAATGCCTTAACCGATTGAGCTGTGCTCGTATTCAATAACATCCTGTACTTCTAGACATAAAAGTAACGATACCCGGTTAGAATAACTAAACCACTAAATTAAGTACAGAGAGTTGGGAGTTTTCAACGGTACCCACTTCTTTTGTTCCCCATTACCGACATGTACACAGGGACACCATATTCCCTTGTCTTTTCTTTCGAGTGGTACACAGCACATTAGTGCCCAATCCTTCACGTGCTTCTCATCCCACCCTTTTCGGTTTCGAAATCCACACTAGCATCAGAGCTGCTGCTGTTTCAAGACTTCACACCTCAGAATCTGTGGAAACGGACAACAAAAAATCCAGAGCAAGATTGTACTCCAGGCTACGGTATTCCTGTATGCCATGCCCTCTTTCTTTTTCTCCTTGTAACTGGAGATCACAGACCCGACCTGCCTCTGTTCTTCTTGGCGCAAACTTCTTCAACGCCTCTGTACCGGTTCCAAAAAAAAAACAACCACAGAGCACGCCACCAGCGAGCGCTTCTTTTCACATTGGCACAGAATTCTCCACTTGAAACTCCCACGCATGATTTCCTTGCCATGCGACAGACCCACTCCCCTCAAACAGCAAGCGAAGCAGCAGCTCCTTTCTCTCCTTTTGCTTCACGACAGCAAGTACCCATAACAGACAGCAAGATAGAACTTCAACCTACCCACCTAACATCTTCTCATCCGGTTCTTGTTCAATGTTCCAGAGATCATGTTCAAGTCTCTAACCTCTGCTACACCTTCATGTATCACCCCCTGGTTCCCCCTTAGTGAATATAGCAAAACCACTTAAGAAATATCAACATTCTGGTTGGGATATCTGGTCAAGCCGCCTGGATGTTGTTCAAAAGTCTCCTGGTTAGAAGCTGCCAACACTTCACTGAAACTCAACCAGGAGTTGATCCCAAGGGTTCAAGGGCCTGGGAGTTTACGTTGTGCCCGGTATTATCAAGAGGAACCAACTCCAAAACGAAAAGAAACTCAAGGGTCGTAACGAACGCCAACCAGGAACCCGTGTGTGAGATGACACTTGCTTCTGATCCAGGTATGGACATGTGTGGTTCGTATGTTGCCGTGTTACACGGCTTGCGTGCTGTGTGCCTTGTTTGCTTATGACCACAAGACTAATGCATGAAAACGGATGTTTGTTTTACTGTGCTTATTTGTCTGTTGTGAGCTTGTGTAAGGCATGTGAATGGATTGATTATTGTCCTTGCTTACCTGCTTGCTATTATTGTGCATATTGCTTGCGCGCACACAGTAGTGTAGTCCCTTCTCGTTGATGAAACCTTGAGATGAAACACAACGAACTTGTAAACAAACAAAGGAACTACATAAAGAGAAAACTCCTCTTAACTATAGAGGACCTCTAATGACACCCACTATGGTGTCGAACTATCAATGATGATGATAAGCCAATTCCCGTTAAGAATGAATAGGGAGACGGACCCTTTGTATCCGGAGTAAAGACCAATAAAATAAAGAGGAATAGGGAGACAGACCCTTTGTATCCGGGGTAGAGACCAATGATATTGAAAGGAATAGGGAGACGGACCCTTCGTATCCGGGGTAGAGACCAGAGCATAAAAAGGAATAGGGAGACGGACCCTTCGTATCCGGGGTAGAGACCAGAGCATTAAAAGGAATAGGGAGACGGACCCTTTGTATCCGGGGTAGAGACCAGAGCATTAAGAGGCATAGGGAGACGGACCCTTTGTATCCGGGGCAGAGGCTAGTAACATGGAAAAGGAATAGGGAGACGGACCCTTGGTATCCGGGGCAATGGCCAGTAACATTTAAAAACAACAGAGAGAGAAAGAGCTATCTGGGAATGGAGGATTAGCTATGGACAAGATGTACTCCAAATTGTGGTGATAAGAGAATTCACAAATAACCCTTAAAGAAACAAGGAAAGATTAGCACCTACATGAGATGGTCACGGGATCTAAATTACATCCCCAGACCTGGTGCAAGGAAAGAGAAAGAAAATACACTTTAAGGGAACAAGAGAAAAGAAATGAAAACACACAACACTCGTACGATCCCATAGTGAGGATCATGGGTATTACATACCTATGCACACGTTTTATTATGTACATGATTGCTGTTGTGTTACTAGCAGCTTGTTGTGCTTGGTTGCGTGTTTGATGTGCTATGATGCCAGCGTGTTATGCTTGGATGTTTGTTGATATTGCTATGCTACCTTAAAGTGTGTATGATATCATGATATATTGTGGTGTGCTTTACTGCTTTAATAATAGCATGTAAATTGACTTAATAATATTCGACCAAGTAGTCGTGTGGCCCGGCAACATACGGGCTACACACGTTCATACTCAGCGTAGTTTGCTGAGTCCTTTACAACCCAATTTTTACAGGTCTTGAGCTGGGTGACAACGGAGCGTAGGCGGGATGGCTATCACGGGGGTAGTCTATCCGGGCATGACTTCTGAGTTTGGAATAGTATGTTAGTGTATGGGTTGTTACTCAACCCGGGTTGTACTTTTCGATTTACGATTATATTGTAGACACTCGGTATTTGGGAATTTTATCTATATTGTACATGAGTTTTTATTGAGGGCTGTTTCCAGTCATGCAGACCGTAACTTAGTATTAGTATTGTGGTCTGTCAACCACGTGGGTGGTTGGCGTCTGTAGCTGAAATACCCCTAAATTAATTTAAATTAATTTAGGGGATTTCTTTTATTAAACCTTTAATAATACTATTAAGTATTAAATTATTATATGGAATTATGAATATTAAATTATTGTATGGAATTATGAATATTAAATTAATATAAGGGGTTGTGAAATTTATTTAGGGGTTTTCTCCTAATTTTATATTATTGTATAGTATTATGAAATTAATAATAAGATTTATAAGTCAATAAATCTTGGGAAAATTATTAAACACTCCAAATATATTATAAAGATTTTAGGAAGTGTTGGAACATTGTTTTGAAATATAAAAGTCAATATAAAATTCTAGAAGCCTTAAAGCTTATTAAGCCTTGCTAGAGTTGACTTTTTGAGAATGGTCAAACCGGGTCATGAAACCTATACCAATAAATAGGTTATGAAAAACCATGAAGATCGATAAAAAGAACGTCAAAAACGGATCATCCTAGCCAAAGTTATGCTAGATTGAAGTTTTGAATCAAAATTTTAAGAAGTGCCACGTGTCACTCTGTAGTGGGTCGCCCACACTTAGCCGATTTCCTTCCCTGATTTTCGTAACCGATTTCACTTCCTAGCCCTAACTTTAGACGGCTATAACTTTCACATTACTCAATATTTTTCCATGCCGTATTCACCACTCTCTTCTACTTAATTCCCTCTTTACAACCGTAACTCATACAAGCCCTAACTCATTCTACATCGACGGGAAAGTTGATCCAAAGTTGTCAACTTTCGAGTTCGTAACCCAGTTTCTAGTTTCATCCGATTTCAGGTAAAGTTCGTCTTGCCATAACTTCCTCGTCTTTCAACCAAATTTCGATTTCTATAGCTCGTTGTGTAGATCTCTAATCCATCTAAAACTTTCATGTTTATGCCCAAGTCCAATTCGTAACCAGTTGGGAGATATAGAGGCCTAAAGTTTCGGTCTTGCCAGCACATAAAATAATACCGAAACAGAGAGGTAAACTCGTGTTTTGTGACTTCGATTTCTTTCTGTGTGATGCGAGTTAGGATTAGTGCTTGCTATCATTGTGTAGATATACAATTCTTTTCCAATGAGCCCTTAATCATTATCTAACCCGTCTTGTACTGCTAGTTATAGATCCTCAAAGTTGGCACCCCGAACTGTCTAAAGTTCGAGTTTTTCCAGTTTTTCCGAATTGGAATTCATCCAATTCGCACAATCCGGTGAGTCTCAATCAAATTGCTCCGATATTGTTGTTCTTAGTCATGATTTCGACCTAATCCATGTGCCAATTTAGTCAATTTCGTGTTAGGTTAGGAGAATTTGGATGATTTGTATCCGATTTGTATTATGTACCGAGATAAACCCTAGCTTCCAAATCGAATTCGAATCTTGATGAAATCTGCATTATAATTGGGGAAATTGATACCAATAGAACCGAAATTTGATTACGAATCCATAGAAACAAAAATAACTCGATTTCGTTCTGTAGATTAGGAGATATTCGCGAATTAGTACTCGATCTGCTCACTGAGTTCGCTGATGAACTCGCAACACAGGGGCCGTCCGATCTCGTTTTAAGAGATTGGACGGCCAAGATTAGATCTGGTAATAATAAGTTGTTAAGTTTCTATAAAAAAATCAGTAAATAGCTCTAACTTGATAATTTTAGTTAATGGCCTTCCCGAAGGTATTTTGACTTGAAATTTTAACCATAGGTTCCTTATTTTATCTAGTTTATATTGATGTAAATTATTATGGTTTTGGAGTTTTTAAACATAAGTTATGATTTTTACAAGTTACGGGTTTTCTGGAATTATTTGGCTAAATTAAAAAGATATTTTTATGAAATAAAAATTTATAATATGTCTAAAATGTTATAGTTACTGTATATTAAGTTTGGGAATTTTTGGGCAACGGGAAAAGGTTTTAAAAATTGTGTTTATGAGTTTTTCATAAGAATAACCTATAATATGGTTTTTAATGTAATCAAAAATTAAAGTGCAGCTGATTAATGAACTTTATAGGTTGGGGAAAATATAATAAGACTAATTAACATTTAATACAGTATGTTTATAAATATTTTGGGTATTAACTTTAAGTGAAGTAAAAATTGTTACATATATTTATAATATGTTTATATGAGAGAAATAAATAGAAATTATATTAAATCAAGGAATTTAACTAAACTACATTTTATTTATTATATATAATATGGAAGCTAATATGTTTAACTAAAACTAAGGGAAATACTTTATTTTATAAACCATAAATCAGTTTTGGGTATGTCTACAAGATATTAGGTATATTAAATACAATAGAATTTCTTAAAGAGTGTTCTGGATAAATCTTAATATATAGGTATAGATATATATATATATAAGTACAATAAAAATAGATAAAGGAAATAACATTCCTTCTGAGAAATATAATAGGAAGGATATATATATACGATAAATAAATAAAAGAAATAAAATACCTTATATAAAATATAATATGAAGGAATGAGTTAAAAATAAAACCTCTACATAATACTAATAATAGAATACTATATGAGGTGGTATTAATTTATGGTTATGAATTGAGTTTTTAGTTACCCTTGAATTTCTAAGATTTATATAAACAGTATTAAAATACATGTATATTTAGTCAATGTCCACAATGTAAATCTATAATTGGGTTAAGAAATTAATAAGTTGAAATTTAGGAATATTTGTAATTAGTTTACATAAAGTGTTACACAAATAGATCTTATTATATAATTGATAATAAAATGAATGAAATACTTTTACATTTAAATGTTCTTATTATATAAACAATAATAAAGTAAATGAGTTACTTTTACATCTAAATGTGAAGAGGATAAGTAAGTCTAGGTTTAATCATTTCTTAATATTATAGTATTGAGTAATAACTTAATATTTTGGGATAAAATCGTTAAAAGGGATTATGGTATAAGACTATATTAAACTAGGATTAGGAAATTACTCTAAAATAATCCTTAAGTTTCTTAGAATTAGTTAGCCATATAAAATACATTTATTACTAATATTCAAGATGTAAGTTTATAGATAAGTGTTGTACATAATAGTTAAAGATTTACTAAAAGGTTTATAAGTAGAAATTAGATACATAAACCTTTGAACCTTTATTTAGAGGAACTAAGTTACATAAGAGGCTATAAGGATTTACCTTTCGACACGGGAAATATTAATGTGTCATTTGAATATAAGGTATGGGGATTTTTCATAATAGATTATCTTATTAAATAATTAACAATTTCACTTACGAACCAGAATTTAATTCTTGGATAAATTCTACTTTATGTAGATATATTGTCCATCCTAAATACAATAAAGGAAATTAATTTATTAAGTTGTTCCTTTGAAACCTTTGGTCTTGTAAGTAATATAAAATGTATTTAAGACATAAATTTATTAAAATTTAGTACAAAAGGATTATACATACTCTATGGAGAGAATGTGTGTAAAAATTTAATACTTGGGAAATTAAAATGTAAGTAAGGATACATAAAAAGGGTTATCTTAAAACACCTTATTATATAGGTAATAATTAAGCTAATAATATACTTTGTGGATACTAAGTAAAAGAGTTGGAAGGGTTTGAGTTAATTAAAATATAGTTGTTTCAGGATGAAAGTAATTGAACATCTTAAGACAAGATAATTAAATGGTTATAATATTAAGTCATTCTAAAGTAGAGATAAAATAATTGAGTCTAGTAGTTGTCTCTAAATTCTAAGATCAATGAAGTTGTAATGAAATGCATCTACGACACTATGATTTCAGTATACGGGATGTAGATCTTAATTAAGTTAAGGGGGAAAACTTAGTTATAATGGATTATCTAGTAGATATTGATAAAGATACATAGTCATAAATTGTGAAATAATAGTATAGTATTCTAAGATAAACTCATCATTGGTCATAACACGATGTATGTCCTAAAGTAAGAATAAAGGTATTGAGCTTAAGAATTGTTATTGAAATTCTAAGATTGATTGAATAACGTATAATGCACTTATGTTATTAAGGTCTTTAATGTGAGAATTATGGTTAGGTATGGGTAAAGTGGATAAGGGTGGAACAATTAACAAGTGTTAATAAAATATATTCCTTGGTCTTACAACCTTGAGTTATACAACATTCTAGGACAAGTCAAAGGTTATTCATAGCATTTAAGTGAGGGCTTAAAAGACAATTGAGATTTGAAATAAGAGTAAGGAGTTTATTTAAGTGTAGCATAGGCTACAAGTGTTTGATGATAGACTACTTTTAATATTCTTCAGAGTACTGTTGATTGTTTGCGCAAGTTGATTAGAACTGCTACAACGTTACCCAGGTACGATTTCTCGTACTCAGCTTGTTGTGTTGGACCTTATGGAATGTTTTGTACGATTTCTCGTACTCAGCTTGTTGTGTTTTGGACCTTATGGAATGTTTTTGTACGATTTCTCGTACTCGATACTTTTGCTGATGGACTTTATGGAATGTTTTGGAACACCAACTGATCTTGAATGGATTTCAAAAGGGAAACTGTTTGGGTGACTAACTGAGCTTGCTGTGACTAACTGAGCCTGTATGTGAAACTTCCTTGGTTATTGGTTCCTCCTATCTAGTTGTTTCACTAGATATTAACTGCCTAGGGTTTACGCTTCTGCACTCTGTAGGACTGAGTGTTTTGGTATTGCTCTGGTGCAGTTAATGATCTAGTGGGGTTAATGGGAATATAGGAAAGTATCTGGTATTGGTAAATTCTTCCTTTGGACTATGGGTATTGTTTCATCCATGAGTCGAGTTTGATCAGCCTAATTGGGAATGGATTCTTTCTATTGGGTATTAATTGTTGAGGGTTTACGCCTCTGCACTCTGTAGGACTGAGTGTTTGGTATTGCTCTTGTGCAGTTAATAATCTAATGGGAATATGGGAAATGTTAATCTTGGTACTGAGTATGGATTATTTATATTAAGTGGTGCACACACTTTTCACCGATGACTGAGAACGGGTCGGTGGCAGCGGAGGTCTGCTATACCTCGCCCTTTGTGGCAACTGACAGCGGAGGTCTGTTTACCTCGCCCTTTGTGGCAACTGACAGCGGAGGTGTTTACCTCGCCCTTGTGGCAACTGACTGGCGGTGGGGGCCATCTCTCCCAATTGGTATTCCACTCTTGAGTATGTTTGGTCTAGGGATCATCTTCTGAAATGGTGGAGACATAAACTGTCTACCACGGGTTATGGATATTAATGTCACTCCTGGTCCTTTGTGACTACTTAAGTCTTTCTTCTTAACCAGAATTGGTTCTAACATCAACAATGGATGCTTGCTAACTATGTGGTGTGACTACTTAAGTGGATGACTTGTTTTGGAAGTTCTCTATCTCTATCTTTGTCTTGTTTTCTTTTCTCTTTAACTTGATTGTTTTGAAGTGCTTTATCTCTGTTTTACTTTTAAGAGTTTGTTTTCATGTTACTATTTATTTTGAAGAGTTATGTTTTATAAGTTTGTTTTTGGAGAATTGTACCAGTTCCATTCCAGGGAACTGACCCGCCCCTTTTGGGGTGGGCTGCTTGGTTTCATCTTGCAGGTACGAATTGATTTACAGGTGGCCACGAGAGAATGAGCGTTTGGGATGGGACTAGGTTTTGTGAAGAGTTAATGTGTTTTTGTTATTTTTGTAATGTTTTTCTCGAGTTCAGACCGTAGCTTTTGTGGATTGTAAGTTGTAAATTGGTGAGGTTTGGTGCCGGGTGTTTGGAACCCGATGATCTGTACGCCTTTAGTTTTATTTCCGCTGTAATTATGTTAAGTAGGGGTGTTACAGAAATTGGTATCAGAGCGTAGTTACGCTCTGAACCCGAGAAAACAAGCCGAGTAAAATCCCTAGATTATAGGTGCACTTAAAACTGGGGAACTGGGGTAGAATTGGGAAGTGAGGACTCCAGTAAGGCACGACTCCTAACCCTTTTGGAATTATGAATGATTCCTTTACACACTTTTCTTTTGTGAATGTCTGTTGAGTGTGATGTGTTGTTATACCGTCCCAACAATAAACTACAGAAAATATATATACATATATATATAAGTTTGGAACATCCTATATTAAGTACGATAAGATTTTGGTTGAGATAAACCAAATATTAAGCTATTTTTTAAAAGCATGCTCATGTAGAATACATTGCTAAAAAAAAAATGTAATCCTTTAAAAGCTAGTACACAAATTCCTGGAATTGTAAAGAATACTTTTGGTTGAAAACAATATCCAAATATAACTTTAAATAACTAAATTAGTATTGATATTATGTGAAAGTACTTCAACTCCTTTAAAGTTTGAAAATAAATCTCAAGAATTACTTGGTACAAATTGTTGCCTAAAGGTAATGTTTGGATAAATCTTAAGTCTAGAAAATTATTAAGCTAACAAGAACTAGTAGCGTATTAGAAAAGATCAACATTTGAACTTGTAAAACACATTAAAACTCTATGTTAACTTTAGAAAGAAAACACATAAACCTAACACCCTACGGGAAGTGCCTGGTGCGACGAACTCCTAGGCTGAAAGTAGTGGGGGTGCACACCCACTTCTGGAAGTTTAGGGGCTAGACAAGCCTTGTCATCTAACCGGAAATAATCATTTAAGAAGTGATGGATTGTGTTGAACTTGAGGAGGATTGGTGGTAAGACGTTACCATCATGGAATCTTGAGCTAGGCATATTTCATTACTAGCCACAATGAACAGTTCCAAACTCGTATATTAAGATCCAGTACTAAATTCATGCATGTAAAGAGTTTACCGAGTTAAATCCTTGGTGAAAAATACTTACCTATGGAGTGAAAACACAAGAGTAATACTAAACTAAATATCATTGATCCTTAAATACTTGGGTATTGAGCATCTTAAAAAAAAATGAGAGTTACTTAAAGACTGGAAGTTCTCATGTTTACTTGGAAGTTTAACATTATACATGTATAAAATTTTAAAAGACACACTAAGTGTGATATTTACTAAAAGCCACCATTGTCTAAGAGAGTACTAAGAGTTAATAATCAGAAGCACACTTACATAGAACAAACTCTAAGAAAAATAATCACCAAGAGTGAGTGAGTTTTCATTGTACTAGTACATTTGACTTAAAATATAGAGTCCCTATCTTGAAAAATAAATTTTAAGATAAAGAAATCAGATGTTGGAGCTACATTATAATTGATAAGAACTTCCTTAGATTCTCCCTTGGGTGAAATTATGTAAATATATAATAAGTAAATTTTATGAAGTAAACACTGAATGATTCGTCTAAAATATGATAGTTAATTATAAAAACAATTGAAACTTGAAAAGTCATAGGAAATATTTATTTTATAGAGTTTTAACATATGGTTGGCTATAAACCCTTGAAGATAATTTTGGAAGATTATTAAATGATCTGAAATATTATTCTAAACTACTCAAGTATGTTACACCTGATTTATAGCTTGTTAATACAATTGATATGATAAATGATCATATATGGACATATAAATTTGTATCAGACATTAAATGAATGGATAATAATCATAAGATAAAATTTTATAACCACCAAGGAAATACAAATACATAACAATCAAGAGATACAGATATATATAACGATCATAGATATAATCAACGGTGTAGTAAAATTTACAACAAACCTGGTTAATAAGGTGTTGAATTCTTTGAATGTGCCATTAGTAGCGGTGCGAGGGCGTACCTTAGCTCTTTTAAGGGGGATATGCTGGCATACTCCTCCTTCGTTATCTCATCCGGATTATGCCTCGTTGCATTATTAGCAAAGGGAGAACAGTATTAGCAGAATGAGAGGTGTTTGTATGTGCTTGGTTTTTGCATTATGACTCAGTATGTGACTTTTGATTTTCATCATGTTATATCTTGGTATATCCTGATTCAGTTTGATTTTGAGTAATCTTGAGTGGAATGTTGTTATGGAAGTGGATGGAAAAAAAAAGGATTGGTTTGGTATGGAACTTCATTGGAACTTTTATTGTCTCAGCACACCCGAAGCGGTGTGAGTGCTTATTAGTTGATTTTTAAACTTCGAGGCGAAGTTTCTTTTAGGGGGATATGCTGAAATACCCCTAAATTAATTTAAATTAATTTAGGGGATTTTTTTATTAAACCTTTAATAATACTATTAAGTATTAAATTATTATATGGAATTATGAATATTAAATTATTATATGGAATTATGAATATTAAATTAATATAAGGGGTTGTGAAATTTATTTAGGGGTTTTCTCCTAATTATTATATATATTGTATAGTATTATGAAATTAATAATAAGATTTATAAGTCAATAAATCTTGGGAAAATTATTAAACACTCCAAATATATTATAAAGATTTTAGGAAGTGTTGGAACATTGTTTTGAAATATAAAAGTCAATATAAAATTCTAGAAGCCTTAAAGCTTATTAAGCCTTGCTAGAGTTGACTTTTTGAGAATGGTCAAACCAGGTCATGAAACCTATACCAATAAATAGGTTATAAAAACCATGAAGATCGATAAAAAGAACGTCAAAAACGGATCATCCTAGCCAAAGTTATGCTAGATTGAAGTTTTGAATCAAAATTTTAAGAAGTGCCACGTGTCACTCTGTAGTGGGTCGCCCACACTTAGCCGATTTCCTTCCCTGATTTTCGTAACCGATTTCACTTCCTAGCCCTAACTTTAGACGGCTATAACTTTCACATTACTCAATATTTTTCCATGCCGTCTTCACCACTCTCTTCTCCTTAATTCCCTCTTTACAACCGTAACTCATACAAGCCCTAAATCATTCTACATCGACGGGAAAGTTGATCCAAAGTTGTCAACTTTCGAGTTCGTAACCCAGTTTCCAGTTTCATCCGATTTCAGGTAAAGTTCGTCTTGCCATAACTTCCTCGTCTTTCAACCAAATTTCGATTTCTATAGCTCGTTGTGTAGATCTCTAATCCATCTACAACTTTCATGTTTATGCCCAAGTCCAATTCGTAACCAGTTGGGAGATATAGAGGCCTAAAGTTTCGGTCTTGCCAGCACATAAAATAATACCGAAACAGAGAGGTAAACTCGTGTTTTGTGACTTCGATTTCTTTCTGTGTGATGCGAGTTAGGATTAGTGCTTGCTATCATTGTGTAGATATACAATTCTTCTTTCCAATGAGCCCTTATCATTTATCTAACCGTCTTGTACTGCTAGTTATAGATCCTCAAAGTTGGCACCCCGAACTGTCTAAAGTTCGAGTTTTTCCAGTTTTTCCGAATCGGAATTCATCCAATTCGCACAATCCGGTGAGTCTCCGATCAAATTGCTCCGATATTGTTGTTCTTAGTCATGATTTCGACCTAATCCATGTGCCAATTTAGTCAATTTCGTGTTAGGTTAGGAGAATTTGGATGATTTGTATCCGATTTGTATTCTGTACCGAGGATAAACCCTAGCTTCCAAATCGAATTCGAATCTTGATGAAATCTGCATTATAATTGGGGAAATTGATACCAATAGAACCGAAATTTGATTACGAATCCATAGAAACAAAAATCACTCGATTTCGTTCTGTAGATTAGGAGATATTCGCGAATTAGTACTCGATCTGCTCACTGAGTTCGCTGATGAACTCGCAACACAGGGGCCGTCCGATCTCGTTTTAAGAGATTGGACGGCCAAGATTAGATCTGGTAATAATAAGTTGTTAAGTTTCTATAAAAAAATCAGTAAATAGCTCTAACTTGTTAATTTTAGTTAATGGCCTTCCCGAAGGTTTATTGACTTGAAATTTTAACCATAGGTTCCTTATTTTATCTAGTTTATATTGATGTAAATTATTATGGTTTTGGAGTTTTTAAACATAAGTTATGATTTTTACAAGTACGGGTTTTCTGGAATTATTTGGCTAAATTAAAAAGATATTTTTATGAAATAAAATTTTATAATATGTCTAAAATGTTATAGTTACTGTATATTAAGTTTGGGAATTTTTGGGCGGGGAAAAGGTTTTAAAAATTGTGTTTATGAGTTTTTCATAAGAATAACCTATAATATATGGTTTTTAATGTAATCAAAAATTAAAGTGTAGCTGATTAATGAACTTTATAGGTTGGGGAAAATATAATAAGACTAATTAACATTTAATACAGTATGTTTATAAATATTTTGGGTATTAACTTTAAGTGAAGTAAAAATTGTTACATATATTTATATATATGTTTATATGAGAGAAATAAATAGAAACTTATATTAAATCAAGGAATTTAACTAAACTACATTTTATTTATTATATATAATATGGAAGCTAATATGTTTAACTAAAACTAAGGGAAATACTTTATTTTATAAACCATAAATCAGTTTTGGGTATGTCTACAAGATATTAGGTATAATTAAATACAAAGAATTTCTTAAAGAGTGTTCTGGATAAATCTTAATATATGTAGGTATATGTATATATATATATAAGTACAATAAAAATAGATAAAGGAAATAACATTCCTTCTGAGAAATATAATAGGAAGGATATATATACGATAAATAAATAAATAAAAGAAATAAAATACCTTATAGAAAATATAATATGAAGGAATTAATGAGTTAAAATAAAACCTCTACATAATACTAATAATAGAATACTATATGAGGTGGTATTAATTTATGGTTATGAATTGAGTTTTTTAGTTACCCTTGAATTTCTAAGATTTATATAAACAGTATTAAAATACATGTATATATTTAGTCAATGTCCACAATGTAAATCTATAATTGGGGTTAAGAATTAATAAGTTGAAATTTAGGAATATTTGTAATTAGTTTACATAAAGTGTTACACAAATAGATCTTATTATATAATTGATAATAAAATGAATGAAATACTTTTACATTTAAATGTTCTTATTATATAAACAATAATAAAGTAAATGAGTTACTTTTACATCTAATGTGAAGAGGATAAGTAAGTCTAGGTTTAATCATTTCTTAATATTTATAGTATTGAGTAATAACTTAATATTTTGGGATAAAATCGTTAAAAGGGATTATGGTATAAGACTATATTAAACTAGGATTAGGAAATTACTCTAAATAATAATCCTTAAGTTTCTTAGAATTAGTTAGCCATATAAAATACATTTATTACTAATATTCAAGATGTGAGTTTATAGATAAGTGTTGTACATAATAGTTAAAGATTTACTAAAAGGTTTATAAGTAGAAATTAGATACATAAACCTTTGAACCTTATTTAGAGGAACTAAGTTACATAAGAGGCTATAAGGATTTACCTTTCGACACGGGAAATATAATGTGTCATTTGAATATAAGGTAGGGGATTTTTCATAATAGATTATCTTATAAATAATTAACAATTTCACTTACGAACCAGAATTTAATTCTTGGATAAATTCTACTTTATGTAGATATATTGTCCATCCTAAATACAAAAAGGAATTAATTTATTAAGTTGTTCCTTTGAAACCTTTGGTCTTGTAAGTAATATAAATGTATTTAAGACATAAATTTATTAAAATTTAGTACAAAAGGATTATACATACTCTATGGAGAGAATGTGTGTAAAAATTAAATACTTGGAAATTAAAATGTAAGTAAGGATACATAAAAAGGGTTATCTTTAAACACCTTATTATATAGGTAATAATTAAGCTAATAAGATACTTTGTGGATACTAAGTAAAAGAGTTGGAAGGGTTTGAGTTAATTAAAATATAGTTGTTTCAGGATGAAAGTAATTGAACATCTTAAGACAAGATAATTAAATGGTTATAATATTAAGTCATTCTAAAGTAGAGATAAAATAATTGAGTCTAGTAGTTGTCTCTAAATTCTAAGATCAATGAAGTTGTAATGAAATGCATCTACGACACTATGATTTCAGTATACGGGATGTAGATCTTAAGTTAAGTTAAGGGGGAAAACTTAGTTATAATGGATTATCTAGTAGATATTGATAAAGATACATAGTCAATAAATTGTGAAATAATAGTATAGTATTCTAAGATAAACTCATCATTGGTCATAACACGATGTATGTCCTAAAGTAAGAATAAAGGTATTGAGCTTAAGAATTGTTATTGAAATTCTAAGATTGATTGAATAACGTATAATGCACTTATGTTATTAAGGTCTTTAATGTGAGAATTATGGTTAGGTATGGGTAAAGTGGATAAAGGGGTGGAACAATTAACAAGTGTTAATAAAATATATTCCTTGGTCTTACAACCTTGAGTTATACAACATTCTAGGACAAGTCAAAGGTTATTCATAGCATTTAAGTGAGGCTTAAAAGACAATTGAGATTTTGAAATAAGAGTAAGGAGTTATTTAAGTGTAGCATAGGCTACAAGGTGTTTTGATAGATACTTTTAATATTCTTCAGAGTACTGTTGATTGTTTGCGCAAGTTGATTAGAACTGCTACAACGTTACCCAGGTACGATTTCTCGTACTCAGCTTTGTGTTTTGGACCTTATGGAATGTTTTGTACGATTTCTCGTACTCAGCTTGTTGTGTTTTGGACCTTATGGAATGTTTTGTACGATTTCTCGTACTCAGCTTGTTGTGTTTTGGACCTTATGGAATGTTTTGTACGATTTCTCGTACTCGATACTTTTGCTGATGGACTTTATGGAATGTTTTGGAACACCAACTGATCTTGAATGGATTTCAAAAGGGAAACTGGGGTGACTAACTGAGCTTGCTGTGACTAACTGAGCCTGTATGTGAAACTTCCTTGGTTATTGGTTCCTCCTATCTAGTTGTTTCACTAGATATTAACTGCCTAGGGTTTACGCTTCTGCACTCTGTAGGACTGAGTGTTTTGGTATTGCTCTGGTGCAGTTAATGATCTAGTGGGGTAACTGGGAATATAGGAAAGTATCTGGTATTGGTAAATTCTTCCTTTGGACTATGGGTATTGTTTCATCCATGAGTCGAGTTTGATCAGCCTAATTGGGAATGGATTCTTTCTATTGGGTATTAATTGTTGAGGGTTTACGCCTCTGCACTCTGTAGGACTGAGTGTTTTGGTATTGCTCTTGTGCAGTTAATAATCTAATGGGAATATGGGAAATGTTAATCTTGGTACTGAGTATGGATTATTTATATTAAGTGGTGCACACACTTTTCACCGATGACTGAGAACGGGTCGGTGGCAGCGGAGGTCTGCTATACCTCGCCCTTTGTGGCAACTGACAGCGGAGGTCTGTTTACCTCGCCCTTTGTGGCAACTGACAGCGGAGGTCTATTTACCTCGCCCTTGTGGCAACTGACTGGCGGTGGGGGCCATCTCTCCCAATTGGTATTCCACTCTTGAGTATGTTTGGTCTATGGGAATCATCTTCTGAAATGGTGGAGACATAAACTGTCTACCACGGGTTATGGATATTAATGTCACTCCTGGTCCTTTTTGACTACTTAAGTCTTTCTCTTCTTAACCAGAATTGGTTCTAACATCAACAATGGATGCTTGCTAACTATGTGGTGTGACTACTTAAGTGGATGACTTGTTTTGGAAGTTCTCTATCTCTATCTTTGTCTTGTTTTTTTTCTCTTTAACTTGATTGTTTTGAAGTGCTTTATCTCTGTTTTACTTTTAAGAGTTTGTTTTCATGTTACTATTTATTTTGAAGAGTTATGTTTTATAAGTTTGTTTTTGGAGAATTGTACCAGTTCCATTCCAGGGAACTGACCCGCCCCTTTTGGGGTGGGCTGCTTGGTTTCATCTTGTAGGTACGAATTGATTTACAGGTGGCCACGAAGAGAATGAGCGTTTGGGATGGGACTAGGTTTTGTGAAGAGTTAATGTGTTTTATTGTTATGTTTTGTTAAGTTTTTCTCGAGTTCAGACCATAGCTTTTGTGGATTGTAAGTTGTAAATTGGTGAGGTTTGGTGCCGGGTGTTTGGAACCCGATGATCTGTACGCCTTTAGTATTTTATTTCCGCTGTAATTATGTTAAGTAGGGGCGTTACAGTAGCACCCGGATGATATCGAGAATCCGCTGCGTAGTTACCATGTAATATGACCAGGAGCTTGGCTTTGTACTATTGGATGTTTATTCGGGGGTGTTACAGAGAGTGGTATCAGAGCGTAGTTGCGCTCTGATGACTGGAACAGGAAATACCGAGTTTAGGAATTCTGACAATGAGTTAAGGGTTGGGGTAGTACGTGAGACACGTTAGTTAGGATTCTTCCCGAATGACTACCGGATGCCTAACAGACATTTACACCCAACCTCCACGTCCCTAATATTCCTTAAACCCAGAGAAAGAACGCCAGAGAGGAAGAAAGCCTCCTCATACTCGGAAAAAAAACCCGATCTGGCATCTACTTAATGTCATACAATCAACCCGTGAAGAAAAGACTATACTGTACAGTAGACGTTGCCAAGAGGATAATACCCGTATAAGGACCAATTTTAGCGGCAACTTAGGTCGACATGCTTAGCAGTCGATAGAACCCTCTAAATCCCGTGTATCATTAACTATGGTTATGAAGGATATGATATGGAGTCTCACTAACGAATACAGGGAAACATTGAATTAAGACTCTAGTTCCAATAACTAATATGAAATACAACAAGATATACGATGGAAACAACAATAAAACCTAAGGAGTAAATGGGGTTCAAATACCTAAAGTTTCCAAAATCCACCTCAAAGTTAAAAGGAAAAAAAGGGGCAATGTATAATGCCACTATTGCGAAATAATCCCGAACGGGATTTCACCAAACCATCAATACTAAGGTACATACATACATACCGGAAAAGAGTAATATGGAAAATGGAATAACGTGTAATTCGGATAGAAATGAGCCTAAACAAGCCAACAAGAAAAGTCAGTCAAATATTTATGAGCAGGAAAATATCAGGAGGAAACCAAATATTCTGGAATAATTGGGTATTGGAATTTGGAAACTTTAAACAAGATTAATGGACTTAAGGGAGGAAGTAATTGATGGGTTAAAATAAGTAAAAAATCATTTTGTAAATTCTATATTAGTTGTAGGTGTTGAGGATAATAGGAATAATACGAGAATTTGGAAGTATATTGGTGTATACCCAAATTGACTAAATGCAAAGAATAAATAATACCCGTAGGATATCAATGTATGTATTAGTATATCGTTAAACTTGTTGGAACACTTATATGGGAATCTATATATAAATCACGAGAATTATACCACATGGGGATATATATATACATGGATGAACGAATATATATATACATATATATATGAACACACCTAGAGGTAAGTACAGTTAAAGAACTGAACGATTAATCTAAAGGCTTAGATGGTGACACTAGTCAATGAATTGATAGCCAGAGGACTAGAAACGAGTGGGATAAGAATTCAAATGTAAATAATTGTTCGACCGTTTAAATCGGACGTGCAAAGTTGAACTTGACCCTGGCCAGGTCAAGGGACACTACGCACAAATTGGGGTGAAAAGGTAGTCCAACACTTACGCTGATCACGTCTGAGATCGTATCGAACTCGCACTCAGACTCAGATTGCAAAGAGAGCTCCAAGTATTGTATTGATAAAAAGCGTACCTTATTACATAGCTTATGGTTCCTATTTATAGGCTCTTCTACAGTGTATAACCGTTTCTGTGGGCCTACATCATTCTAGAATATTCTCAGTTATACAAGGCTTTTTATGTAACTTCACCCTTCTTTTTGAATAATTACTCCCAACCCTTCGGAGGGGGTTTTGCTTTGCTTCGGAGGCGAATGACTCTTAGTTCTTCGGAGAGGATCTTTGCTTTGCGTTGGAGGCGATTACTCCTCCGCAGTCTGTCTGTGGTATAGCTTCCTTGTCGCAAGAGTCCGTTCGTTGGAGTCGGAAGGGGGTTTGGTCGGAGAGAGTTCCATCTGTTGTCTCCGTAGGCAGCATATACTCTTCGCTCAGCCATTTGATTACTCCGTGTGGTGGAACTCCACTTCATCAGTCCCACAAGATCTTTTCTTGTTCTGCAAGGAAAGATCTTTTCGTTGTTGCTCTTTCTTCGTTTTTTAAATTTTGGTGGTCCGCTCCGTTCCGTTCCCCCTAGTCCCACAAGACCTCTTTCTTTTTCGGAAAAAAGGGAAGGGGTCTTCGGAGTTGTGCTTTTGCTTTTGTAGATTTCCTACCGTTTGAGACTTTGCGGAGGCCTAGCAACGTGCCTCGCTGCAACCGCCGCCTCCTCATCTTCTGTAGCTATTTCCCTGACACATTTGCAGGAGTAGGCCATGATTACTTTTGGTAGAGCGCGCCCAATTTCCGCCTATTTAAACTCATTCTCTTCCCTCTACCCTTTTTCCTATTCTTTCAAACTTTCGAACTTCTCTGCTTCTATCCTCTCAAACTTTTGAACTTCCCTGTCTTGTTCCTTGCTTCGTGTCTTTATCCTCTTGCGTTTTTTCTACACAGCAACCGTCCTTCTTTCTTCCCTGCCCTTTAACTTCCCGATTCTTGTTTTTGCGCTCCTTTTCCCTTCGCACTTTTTCCCTCTATTCGATCGTCCATACTCTGTCAACCTCCCTTGCTTGTAATGGCTCTGTCAAACCCAAGCTCCTCTGTCCCAGCACCGGCGGGGTCGACACTTTTTACCGACGGGGAAAAGTGCGTCGTCGAAGATCCTGCCGTTCCTTCTGAAGATATCTGTGGGGACTACCCTCGCCAGGGAACCGGCTCCAGCCTCACCGTGACAGACTTGAAGAAGCTCATGAAAGGCATACAAGTCCCACTGGGGTCGAAGATTCGTGTGCCGGAGCCGACGGCGCACCCTTTCAACTACTTTGGGGATGGTTTCGTGGTGTATCGGGAGCACCTTCACCGCGGTCTGCGCTTTCCCCCGCACCCCTTTGTCCTTGGTTTCCTCTCCCGCCGGCAGTGCACTCTTGCCCACCTGAACCCTAATGCTCTGGGTTGCTTGCACGCCTTCCTCTCTGTTTGTGCTGAGAACGATATTACTCCTGATGCGCGGGAGTTTGTTAACTTCTTCACCACCAGGGTGAATACTACTACTACGGAGGAGGACATCTCTGTCTTGGCTGTTTCCGGGTACTCCTTTTTTAAACGCGTGAGCCCGGAGAGTGGCTGGTCCTCCAATTGGTTTGTTTTCTACCCTCCGAGGGGTACTTTTATCGGAGTCTCCCACATCGGAGACGTAGCTAAGGGGCAGCTTGCCTCTCCGCTACCTTCTTCCGTAAACCCGTCTCCGGTTGGAGACATACTCAAGAAGTTGAGCTCTTCGGCACTCCACCCCATCACCTTCTTTCTTTCCGAAGAGAGATTGAACAAAACTCGGGCGAAGATCGATCGTACGTATTCTCCTTGTGTTTCTCTTTCCTTTACTAGTTTCCGGCTAGTTTTCTTACTTCTTTTTTTACCACAGCTTTTGCTCAAATGGGGGGGAAATTTTCCCTCCGCTACAACTGGGAGCTTGTTGATTATAGAGCTACCGAAGAGAAAAAAGGAGCCCCGCCTGCTCCTTCTGGTAGGAGTCCCACTGGTAGCAAGACTGCTGGCACTAAGAGGAAAGCCCCCGAGGGGCCCAAAAAGTTGATCAGCGTAAAATTAAATTAGTACGAAAGGAAAAGCATGTTACCGAAACGGGTTCAGCCGACCCCCCTGCTACTGTTCCTTCGGAAACAGGTACTTCCGTATCTACTCCTTCCTGTAGTCCGGGCAGAGTTAAGAAAGATGTGGATTTAACTCCCATATCGTCCCTCTTTCCTGACCTGCATGGCTTTTTTTGCGTAGACGAAGCTTTAACTCAAAATACCGATTCCATTTTTTCCACCGGTATACCTTTCCACAGCCTCTTTTGTCCTTCCCTTCGCTTATTTCTTGTTTTCCGTTTGATTACTTATGACTTTGTTTTTTGCAGCCCCTGCTCCGCCCTCCGCAGATCCTGAGCCCGAAAGGGAGCGCCGACCCGTGCGCGGTGTTACAATAAGGGAAGGTGGAGCCCCAAAGGCAAAAAAGACTCGCGAAGCTCCGCCCGGTAAAGGCAAGGGTATTGCCGAGGTTGGTGCGGAGGAAAAGTCTTCCTCGGACTCATCCGACGGCCCTTCTCTGGGGGCTCCTCCGTCCGGAGCCAGGAGCAAGCATGCGGAGGACAGATCTTCTCCTCCACCGCGGGCCGATCCGTCGGTCTACGGTCCTTCTCCGAAATTGGACTGGGGCTATCACCGAGGAAATCCGGTTCCTCGCATTCCCTTCGTCCGGGGAATGAGGTACAAGACCTTTTGGTCTACTGCTGCGAAGGCAGCTAACAATGAAAATGGCATTTTCGCCCCAGGCTCCCATCCGACTCCCTTAAAGCAAAGACTTCGGGTTGGGGAGGGTAGTTCTGACGCCATTGTCCGCCATTCTCTTCCGGAGAACGTGGCTTTTGATCGCCTTTGGAGCGCTTTAACTCAGGTTTGTTTCCTTTGCATATCCTTTGTAAAACCTTCAGCTTTATTCTGATACTCTTGTCTTTTAGGCCATGGCGATGGCCCAATGCGTGGAGACCCAGTCCCAATACTCCTCCGAAGCTCTCCGTTACCATGGGGCCCGTGCGGAGAGATATAAGAAGGTTGCGGATGAAGAGAAGGCTAAGACTCAAGAGACTTTGGCGCGAGCAGAGGCTCGATTTGAAGCCGAAAAGACCGCTCTCCGGGAGGAGATTCAAGAACTTGCCTCCGTCGATCAGGAGGATACTGTTAATAAGCTGCAGGCTTCTTTTGAAGATCAGAAGCGAGTGCTGGAAGAGGAAGCTGAAGACCTTCGGAGGGTTGCTGAAGAGATCCAGAAGTCCACCGAGGATCTTCGATCGTCTTTCGAATCTGAGCTGGAAAGAAAGAACCAGCTTCTGGAAGCAGCTGAGGCCAAACAAAATGGTCTCCAAGCCGATCTTGAATCGGAGAGGAAGAATTCTGGCGGAAAAGGGGCAAGCTAGTCTTGAATCGGAGGCAGAGAAGCAGAAGCTTGCGGAAGCGTCTCGGATTGAAGGCTTGAGGCGGAGGTGGAAGCTCAGAAGAAAAAGGCTTCCGGTAATTTTATATCTTCGAGCTTCTTGTTTTCTTTGTTTTTTCTTTGCTAACCCGTTGTATTTTTCGCAGAAAATCCAAGTCCTTCGTCGGAGGCTGCTCGAAGCTCCGACTTTTGGCTTAAAAAGGTGTCCGCACTTAAAGCGTCGCTAATTACTTCGGAGTCGGAGAGAGATCGATACCGGAGCCTTACTCATTCCTACGAGAACCAGGTTGCAAAGCTGAAGGGGGCCCTCAAGGAGACACGATCGGAACTTCAAGCGGAGGACCGCTCTGTTTCAGGCCTTAAAGAGGCGCTCTCTTCTCAATGTCGCAAGTTTGCTGGAGAGAGCCAACGGATCGTGTCGGAGTTCTTCTCTGAGAGACAACAATCTGTTGACGAAGCTCTTTACGAAAGCCTGGAGTTTGAAGCGCTTGCCCGTGCTACCGGATCATGTGGAATTAGCAAGGTTTTCACGCCCTGCGGGGAATACATGTTTTGCCCCATCCTTTATGGGATCGGTTTGCCGCGCGGGCTCGGAGTGACGCCGCCCTTTCTCGGTAGGCGAGAAGGAAGACTCCGAAGGAAGCACCTCGATCCAGAAGCGAACACATGAGTCCGAAAAGCTTGCGGAAGACCCTTCAGAGCCTGCAACATAAACTTTTTCCTTTTTGCTTTAAAGCTTTGTTATAACTATTTGCTGCGGAGTATTCTCATATTTGTAATTAACATTTTTCCTTTTATCATACCAACCAGACCTTTCGGGTATGACCGGAGCGACCGGTCTCCCGAAAGTTGGAGACTTTCATTAATGCAGAATTTTTAAGTTGCTTTTCATTTTTGTAGAGGGTCTCTTGTTTCAGTAACCTTTTAGTTACACTTTTCCATTTTCACACTCTACCACTGTACACATGGTGAGATCGTCGATTTAACACTCTACCGACTTTGAGCCGGTGAGATCGTCGGATTAACACTCTACTGCCAGGACGCTGACAGTGAGATCGTCGAATGAATTACACTACCATCGTTGATGGTAGATCGTCGGATACAAATCACTCTACCATGGCCAATGGTGAGATCGTCAGATACATTCTTTGTCTTTCTTTTTGAAAAAAC
The DNA here is from genome assembly GCA_023374045.1 of Limonium bicolor. Lineage (NCBI taxonomy): Eukaryota > Viridiplantae > Streptophyta > Magnoliopsida > Caryophyllales > Plumbaginaceae > Limonium > Limonium bicolor. Next base: position 209,666,934 of record CM041780.1, read on the forward strand.
CCTTTGTTTCTTGTTTTGTGACGAAGAGAAATTGCGATGATTTTCGTTTTGTCTGGAAACTTTATATATTATCATCGGCGGATAAAATGCTTTGAAAACAAGATAACTGAGATCATGAAGCAAAATGCTTTATTGCCACTCTTTGCGCGTTTTTTACCAAGCGACTCTTTAACTGCAGTTGAAAGAAGATATTAAACATAGAATTTTTTGAGACACTCCGCATGCCAGGAATGTGGCAGATCGTCTCCGTCCATATTTCGGAGCCTAAGATGCTCGGTCAGTTTTAGCCTGAACAACATATGGGCCCTCCCACTGAGGTTGCAGCTTTGTCGGTTGTTTCACTTCTCGGAGCACCAGTCACCTGCGGAGAAGGACCGTTCCCTTACCTTTTTATGAAATGTCGTTCGATTCTCAACTTGTCACTTTGATTCTCAAGTCAGCGATCATCCGCCTTTCATCCAAGACGTCCAACTCATCTCGGATGCCCTCATCGTTCTCTTCTTCCTTGTACCCCTCAACTCTTTTTGATGGTATCATGATTTCCGCAGGTACCACCGCTTCCAGACCATATGTCAATCTGTAAGGGGTTTCTCCGGTTGGTCCCTTGACAGTCGTCCTATTAGACCATAGAACCTGTGGTAGAACTCCGCCCACCTTCCTCTTTTCCTTCCAACTTTCTTCTTAGAGCTTTCACGATTTGCCCATTTGTATTCTCTACCTGGCCATTTGCTTGTGGATGAGCTACAGAGGCAAATCTCAGGCCAATCTTCCACTCTTCGCAGAAATCTCTAAAGCTCTTGCAATTGAACTGCGCACCGTTGTCCGTTATGATTACCCTCGGTATACCAAACCGACATACGACGTTCTTCCAAACAAACTCCTCTGTTTTTCGTGCAGTTATGCTTACCACCGGAAGAGCTTCTACCCACTTGGTGAAGTAATCTACCGCCACATACAAGTACTTATACCTTCCGGGGGAAGCCTCTGGAAATGGTCCGACAATATCTAATCCCCACTTCGCAAAGGGGATCGGAGAGGTAATAGATTTCATCTCCGCAGGTGGGTTTCCAACCCTTGGACCATGTAACTGGCATTGCATGCATTTTTTGACATAGTCTCCGCACATCTTCTGGATCGCCGGCCAGAAGTAGCCCATCCTTAATATTTTATGCATTACTGCCCTTCCTCCTTGGTGGTTGCCGCATACCCCATTATGGACTTCGGTGGACAAGCTAGCCCTTGACTTTCCGTCAAACACTTCAATGATGGTCTGCCGAAAGATCGCTTATAGAGTTGGCCGTTTTCGAAAAAGAACGACGCTGCCCTTCTTTTTATCGTTTTTGGCCTCTTTTTCGTCCTCTGGTAGTGTCCCTCTTGGATATACCGGACAATGGGGGAGTTTGATAAGTGTCCAAATGAGCATGATTTATAGGTGTATTTTATATATAATATTAGCACTTTTCTGCTCATTTCTCCACTTCGGTTAGTTTTCCTCTAGTTTATGTTTTATTGTTTTCTCACAAATTTATTGGTTTAACATGAGGAAAACCAAGCTGGAAGTAAAGTAGACAAGAGACGACGCATAGACGCAAACGGCTCAGAAAACAGACTTATAACGAAGATGTAGAGCCAGTTGAAGATTGTTATATATAGTATAATATATATAATAACGCACGGACAACATAGAGTGCAACCGCCCCATAACAGGCGGACCACTCTGAGGCAACCGCCTCTTTGTAGGCGGTTAAGGGGGCGGACCATTCACGCACTACCCGCCCGCGGACTCACAAGAGAGTACCGCCTAATAATGGCGGACGAGGCATATACTACCGCCTTCTTTCGGGCGGACAAGAGAGGCTACCGCCTCCTTATTAGCGGACGAGACACATGGAACCGCCAGTTATCAGGCGGACAAGACAGAGGAGACCGCCACTTATCAGGCGTCATGTATAAATGTTCCGAGCTTATCTTCTTCTTCCTCGCTCGCACCGTCTGCAAATTGGCTTCGCCGACTCGTCAATCGTCCACTGCACTTATCCATCTACCTTATCCCTCACGCGTCTTCATCTTCCTGTCCCCTGCGCAATCAATGAATCAACAGTTATCAAATTCGTACGGACCTTCTTCTCCTCTGCCTTATAAACCCACGCCTCTGCGCAAATAAAATAATTCCCTTCCTCCGAATCCAATTGTTATTATTAGACCATCGTTAGACAGTTTCCACACCTACGTTCCATTCCATCCTCTAATCCTCCACTTCTCCATTTTAGTTTAATTCATTCACCACGAAGCAGAAGCAGTATAAAGAAGAGAAGTAAAAGGGAGCTGGATCAGAAGCGAATCGCAGTCCAGTCTCCGCCAGCAGTCTCCAAATTAATGGCTATTTCTGTCTCCTTTTTATTACTGTTTATGTCTGAGTGATTTTACTCGTATCCTAGGATGGGGTTTGTTCCTAAATAATTCAGAGATTATTAATACCAAGTTTGCTTATAAATATTTGTTTTGTCTCTCTAAATTATTAAATGCTAATAACTGATCATTTTTATGCATTTACGGTTTCTCTTATTTCAATGATTTGTAAATCTGAGAATAGACCACAAAGAAGGATATAACGTTAGATTATTATACTCCGTGATTAGCAGATAAAATCCATCGCTGTTATAAAAAGAGTTAATTTTCTTGTGCTACTTTTAAGAAGATAATTAATGATTTTAGACTTTTCTGATTGTAAGAAGTTTAATGAATTAATTAAGAGCTGTCCTTATCTATGATTTAGAAAGGTCACAAGATAAATTCTTAACAGACAAATAAGAGCAAATTAGGATTATTAATTGTTTAAGTAATTTAGGAAATTCCCCCGCAATCCTAGGATACCCTTTTTCCATCCATCCATTTATTTTATTACTGTATTTATTATTTCTGTACTAATCCCAAAGTTCAAGCTTGCCTCCGGCTAAACCCCTTTTTACATTTTATGCATTTTTATTTGCCTTTTGTACATTACTAAACTGGATAATTAAATTAGACAGTTGCGAAGTCTCTGTGGATACGACCTTGTTGTACTACAAAGATTGGGTTCACTGCCCATAGTTAGCAAGATAGTTTAACTACTATTTTGCCCAACAGGAGTCATCCATGATTCGCCCAAATTAGTTATCTCAACTACCATTGTCTCCGTTTCTTCTATACTTGGGAGCTTCCTTAGTTGTAGCTGAACTTCTTCCGGTATTCCCTCCGCTATACTTGCCAATTTAGCCAGTACATCGGCCTCCGAGTTTTGGTCTCTGGATATGTGTCGGAGATTGCACTTCGTAAACCTTGCCCTTAGATCCTGTACCTTTATCAAGTAAAGTTTTAGTTTTTCCTCCTTTGTTTCAAAGATATTCTCACTTTGCCTTGCTACAAGCAAGGAATCAGATTGCACTTCCAGCTCCGTCACCCCCAGGGCACAGGCTATTTCCAGCCCGTGCACTAATGCCTCATATTCCGCTTCATTGTTCGTTATTTCGAATTCCAACCTTATTGAATGATTCATTTTCCTTCCATCAGGAGTCTGGATCACGACTCCAACCCCCGCACCAGTTTTACACCTAGCTCCATCCACCCACATCTTATACGGGACTTCTCGCTCTTCTTGACGGAAGAAACTTGCCTCGGTGATAAAATCAACCAGGGCTTGGGCTCTTATTGCTGTCCGGGGAACATAATGAATTTCAAATTGAGTCAGCTCCACCGTCCAAGTAATCATTCTTCCGGAGGCGTTTGGGTTATTGGCGATTTGCTTTAAGGGCCAATTAGTTCGGACGTTGATTCGGTGCGACTGGAAATACGGTCTCAGTTTCCTGGATGCAATCACAAGGGCGAACAAAACCTTCTCAATATTGGAATATCTTGTCTCCGCTGCAGTTAAGATCTTTCCAGTAAAATAGACTGGGATTTCTTTCTTTTCTTCTTCCATGATTAATACCGCCGCTACTGCCCACTCTGAGACCGATAGGTATAAGAATAGATCCTGGCCTGGTGTCGGAACGCCGAGCTTTGGAAGCTCTTGAAGCATTTTCTTGATTTGCTCAAAGGCATTCATACACTCCGTATCCCACTGGAATTTTTTATTTTTGCGGAGGGTATTAAAAAATGGAATAGACTTTTCCTGGAGTTTGGAGCAAAATCTGCTTAGGGCAGTGAGTCTCCCATTCAAGGCTTGTACGTCCTTAATGTTTCTCGGCTGTGGAAGGTTGAGGACTGCTTGGGTTTTCTCCGGATCAACTTCAATTCCTCTCTGTCCGACTATAAACCCCAAAAACTTCCCCCGGGTGACTCCGAAGACACATTTTTCAGGATTTAACTTGATTTTGTATTTATCCAGGGTATTGAAGGTTTCCTCAAGGTCTTCCATGTGCTGAGCTATAGAATCGCTTCTCACTACTATATCATCCACATATGCCTCCACATTTCGAGACAACTGCCCCCGAAATACCTCGTCAATCATTCGCTGGAAGGTCGCTCCTGCATTTTTCAGTCCAAACGGCATAACCTTGTAACAAAAAATACCAGTTGAGGTGATAAAAGATGTTTTCTCTTGGTCATTTTTGTTCATCATTATTTGGTTATACCCAGAAAACGCATCCAAAAAACTCATCACACTACTCTGCGCCGTTGCCGCTACAAGCTTATCTATGGAAGGTAAAGGATAAAAATCTTTCGGACAAGCTTTATTCAAATCCGTGAAATCCACACACCTCCATTTTCCGTTTGCTTTTTTAACCAAAACTACATTTGATAGCCATTTTGGATAAAAGACTTTCCTAATAAAGCCGGCCTCCAGCAACCTTTCGACCTCCGTCCGCGCAGCCTCGTCCCTTTCCCTTCCTATAATCCTCTTCCTCTGCCGGATGGCGGGAAACTTCGGATCGACGTTCAAGTTATGCTGGATAACGCTGGCGTCCACTCCGGGCATGTCCTTTGGGCTCCAGGCGAATGTTTTTCTTCTTTTTTCCAAAAATCTCATTAAGCGAATCTGCTCATCGTGGAGAAAAGCATTTCCAATTTTAAAAAATTTAGAAGGATCGGAGTTCAGGGGTACCTCTCTTGGCTGTTCCGCCGGTACCACCACCTTTTCAGAGGTTTCTCCAGACATCCGTGTCCTGGCTTCTCCTTCTTCGTACTCTCGACTGGAGCCGACCTCTTTGACTACGTCTTCCTCCGGAAAATCCTCAGTAATCCGGACTTCGCACACCCTTGCTGTTTTCTGGCTTCCAGGAATGGACACCAGCCTTCCGCCCCTTGTCAAGTATTTAAGCTTGAGATAATAGGTGCTACAGACAGCTTCGAAAGCATTGATCCCAGGTCGCCCCAAATAGACGTTGTATCCGGACAGATCTCGCATGATATGTAAGGTTATCCTTTCTGTTCTCCGATCTTCCTTTTGGCCTAACGTCATTGTGACATCGACGCTGCCGCTGGCCTGAGCCGTGATTCCCCCAATGAATCCTCCGAAAGTAGCAGTAAACGGCTTGACCTTTTCATCCGGGATTTCCAGCTTCCGGAACGCCGCTAGGGAAATCACGTTTGCTCCCGCTCCGCTGTCGACAAGGATGTTTCCCACCATCCTATCATTGATTTGAGCTCGAATGACGAGGGGGTCATTGTGGGGGTAGTAGACTCCCTCTTCATCTTCTTCCGTGAAGTAGATAGGTGGTAAAGGCTCTCTTTTCTGAACTTTCTTCTCTGGTAGCTTCTCATGGACTTCGTGTACGTGCCTTTTCTTTTCTTTTGCCGTGAACGGCCCCTTTTCTGAGAATAAACCAGTTATGACCCCAAAATCGAATGATTTGCTATGGTCTAGCTCAGGGTGATCTTCATTCCTCATGCCACCCCCGTTATGCCCGTAACGAGATCGGTTTTGATAGTCGCTGTTATTCTTTTGCTGTTTGGGAGCTTCCTGTTTCTGCTTTTCTTGTTTCTTTCTTTGCTCATCGATTTTGTTCAGTTCTCTTGATAATGTTACACAATTGGTCGTTCTGTGGCTGTAGTGCCCGTGGAATTCACAAAACGCCAATGTGCTCTCACCTGAGGTAGGCTTCTTCGGAGGCGGAAGATAGCCTTCCCTTACCGCAGCTGCGTACCTTCCTGGAGCGATAGAAATCACCTTTGCTCCGTACGTCGTCCTACCCCCAGAATGGGTAGGTGTGACCAGATCCTTCCCGTAGGGCTTGTACCTAGCTCCCCAAGGTTTCGGAGCGGATGTCTCCCCATAATTCGCGCCAACAGACGACGCTCCTCCCTGTCTCTTCTCATTAGGCGGCCTGAAGCTATTAGCCAGTTCTTTCGCCTTATTCTCCGCAATCTCCGCTTTCAAGCAAGATCGTGCAGCATTTCCGCTAACTCTCCGTGAGTTTGCGGTGCTTTGGTAGCAATTTTCCCTGCCAGCCTTGGATTCGCCAATCCATTTCCGAAAGCTTTCACCAGTATCTTCTCATCCACATCGTCTATTTCAGCCACCTGTTTGTGGAAGCGTTCGCTGTATTCCTTCACCGTCTCTCCCCTTCTTTGCCTAACGTCCATCAACTCAATCGTATCCTTCTGGATCTTTTTACTTGCTGCGAAGTAAAGTTGGAATTCCTCTGTAAGTTGTTTGAAACTTGAGATGGATTGAGGTTTCCGAGAAGAGATCCAATTTAGAGCTCTTTTGGTAAGTGTTCCCGGAAACAAATTGCAGAGTGCCTGGGAACTGATCCCCTGAGTGTTCATCGCAAAGATGAACTTCTTGATATGTTGAGCGGGATCTCCAGTTCCGTCGTACTTCTCTATTGCTGGAGCGACAAAGAACGGTGGAAGCTTCGCCTTCCGAATGTTTTCGGTGAAGGGATACAGCGACATGTCGACGAGGTCTTCCTCTGCACCTTTCGGTGGTGACTTCTCTTTCCGGCTTTCGTCGCTTTTTGATCCGCTTTTCGCTTTTAGATTCTCGATTACATTCGCCATCTCATCGATCTTCTTCTGGTGCTCCAGATCTCTATCCGCCAGTTCCTGCTGAAACCGCTCATTGCTTTCAGCCATCTTCTCATTGACTTCTTGCGCAAAACTCCTCATCAAATCAGTGAGGTCTTCCTTTGAGAATGAGCTCTCCCTGGTCGCAGCCATCTTCCCCTTCCCTTTACTTGATCGTGGTGCCATGTTTGAACAAAAGACAAGAACCGTGACTCTTGTGGATTGAATCGTGGTTATCGTTCGCTTCCCACAGACGGCGCCAAATGAGATCGTATCGAACTCGCACTCAGACTCAGATTGCAAAGAGAGCTCCAAGTATTGTATTGATAAAAAGCGTACCTTATTACATAGCTTATGGTTCCTATTTATAGGCTCTTCTACAGTGTATAACCGTTTCTGTGGGCCTACATCATTCTAGAATATTCTCAGTTATACAAGGCTTTTTATGTAACTTCACCCTTCTTTTTGAATAATTACTCCCAACCCTTCGGAGGGGGTTTTGCTTTGCTTCGGAGGTGAATGACTCTTAGTTCTTCGGAGAGGATCTTTGCTTTTCGTTGGAGGCGATTACTCCTCCGCAGTCTGTCTGTGGTATAGCTTCCTTGTCGCAAGAGTCCGTTCGTTGGAGTCGGAAGGGGGTTTGGTCGGAGAGAGTTCCATCTGTTGTCTCCGTAGGCAGCATATACTCTTCGCTCAGCCATTTGATTACTCCGTGTGGTGGAACTCCACTTCAACGTCAGTGTGGGATGATTCTCGAAACCCCCTACAAGTGGACACATAAACTACAATTAGGTGAAAGTTTATAAGTGGGATAAGTAAGAATGCAAAGGAAGCGGTGTTGAAACCACATAAAATACATGGATACATGGCTCGAAAATTCTGGGATAAACACATGAGTATACAGATATGTGAGGATTTGAAATGGTGTGATGTACTATTAACCCAAAAGTTACCACGTAAATATATACAATCGCAATCAAATGCAATATGTAACCGATAGTACTCAATTACCTTAGTTCCTGGCGGGACATAAGAACAATAATGAGGATGAGAAGGAAACTAAACATCCTATGTAAAATAGTTTACAATCATAGAGACTTCTAACATATAACTCGGTAACCTTCTGACTGAAACTAATTAAAGCCAACCAGCAGTGTCAATGCCATAATTGGACTGAGAAACAAAGGTTACCTAAAGACGAAGAAAAGTCTAAGTTGGCGGTACAAATCAAGCTATTAAATAAGTAAAAATGCCAGGAGAGTAAACTAACCGTCGACGTACAATTACGATCGACTATATAAAGTAAACATGTTGTTATAACAATGACATGATTATAACATTGAGAAAAAAAAATATGAACTAAATCGTTACTACAGAGAATATATCAATATAAGCCTAGAAGGCCTCCTGAGTACAGAAAGGGGAAACAAAACCCAAAGGTAATCAGAGTAGCACAACGGTGGACCGCATCCCCCATTATCCTGTGGAATAACAAGTGATCTACCGACCAGTACCTTAACCCTAGAGAGCCTAAACCCGGATCCATTTCTAGATCGGTACGGATACCGATAGGAGTCTTTTAATACAGAAACTAAACCCTTAACATGGTCAAGACCTTTGATGAAAATATATTGTGTTACATTGCATAGGAACTAGAATGCTCAATGAGAATTAAACATCTTGAACCACGGCTCTAGGAGGGTATAATTGAAATACCCCAAACCTTAATAAGTGGTTTAATTATTAAATAATAAATTATTAAGACTAAAAAGAGTCTTAGAAACATTAGTAAAAAATTTAATAAATAGTAAATACAATTAATTGCCAAAAAGGCAATATGGGCAAAAATATGCTCTAAGCTTGGGATAGTCTTGATTAAGACTTAATAAACTTACCAAGACCTTACTTATATATTAATGAGCTTGTTAAATCAATTACTAAAGAAAACCGAACTTGAAAACAAGTTAAAACACAAAATGTGCTTAAAGGAGTCGTGAAGCACGTTTTTAAGAAACTGTTTCGTAAATGAGTTTTGAATGGCTAAATGACCATCATTACTCTTTAATTAATATGTGTACTAATTAGTATCATATTTGGAAGTTTAAATCAATGGGAAATCAAGAATTTCGCTTCAAAGTGTCTTGTTATTATGAATAGTAACTAAAATAAGCTAGTTTGTAACATATGTTAACATATGTAATTTAATTGGGCAATAAAGACTAATTACCCCTTGTATTTAAATGGGGGTCGGTTTGCATGTGGTGAGTCGTCACCTTGCTAGCTGATTGAACAAATAGGTGAGTAAATAAGTGAGTGATTGAAAAAGCACTATTTGCTTTACGTAATTAATATCTTCAAAAGCAACTACAATCAGTGATTCTCTTCATTCTTCATTTGCTCTTGCTGTCTCACGTAGCCCATCTCCTTCCTTTCTCTCTTTCACGATCGACCGACCAGCACACTACCAACATACAACTTCAAATCCATGTAACTTCTAGCTCACTTGTCCAAATCGAAAACTAAGACCACCGATCTCTTAGTTTCATCAAGCTCTTCGACTTAGTCCTTTCAAATCTTCAAGAGCTCCACTTTGGTGCCAAGAGGAATCTCCATGGAAGGAGCTTGAGTCCATCTTTTTACATATTATTGTTCTCCTCTGCTTCAAGGTAAGGAAACTCAAAGAAAAATGGTGTTTCCTCCATGTTTTAAGTTAACCAAAAATAGCTTAAAATTCCTTTGGAAAATGAACGTACGTTGTCTACTGAAACTACCTAAAGAGCCAATGGTAAATGACTTAGAAAAATGCTCTCAAAGAGGCTAGTAAAAGACATACGTATTGCTGTTTGTATTTGCAGGTGAAAGGCAAATATATTGTGGAAATTCAGTGTTTAAGATTTATGCATTTTAAGAGCCTAAGAGCTATGCAAATTTAAATTGTGCACTATGTTGTTATGTGGTGTATATTTGGTGAAGTTTTGAGTATAAGAGTGTACTGGGAAGTTTATACAAGTGATGAGTGTAAAGAACTTACGCAGCAGGACATGAAAAATTGCAGTACGTCGATTCTGTAGGTTGGGTCCGGGACCTAGGTCATGGGTCATGTCCCGGACCATGAGTGCAAATTAGGCCGAGAGTTCTACGTGGTATTAGGTCCGGGACTTGGGTCTTGTACAAGGACCCGGACCAACCCCTTAAAATTAACCGAGAGATCTTGCCTAGAATGGTCCGGGACTTAGGACCTGTATGAAGTCCCGGACCACCCCATTAAAAGAGACCGAGAGAGTTGTTAAGTGTAGGTCCGGGACCTAAGTTAGGGACCAAGTCCCGGACCACTATTAAACTTGGTTTCTAGGTTATTAAACGATGTCTAAAGATGGGGATAAGTTAGTAATGATATTATAAGGTTATACAAGACATGTTAGGAGTGTTATAATGACATTTTAAAAGATGAGAAGTTAAAAAAAAATGTGTGGAAATGAGATAACTAGAAATGTGAAGTAGTAATGTTAGCAGTGGACTAGTGCGTTAATTGACCGACGTTACTAAATGTGTTTAGGATTCTCTCAAGGTGGGAACCAGTCGAAGCAAGGGCCAAGGTATGGTTTTCTTGCAGTCTGTTGCCTACCGGTTTACACCGGCTTGTGTGTTGTTTGTTTTCTGTGTGTTTATGACTTTGTAAGACTTAAGTCATGTAACGAGTTTACGGTTGTTCATATTATTATGTTGTTGAGATGTGACTCATTTCCCTTGTGTGTGTCTAACAAGACTTAAACACTGGATTGTGAGCTGTGTATTGTGTTGCAATGTTGTGCTTCTAACAAGTGCTAACGGGGAAGTGAGGAGTCCGGTAGTTCCGGCCACGCGTGTGAGTATGGGAGTCGATGTCATTTACCGGTTCGATTCTCTTTGTATGTTTAGGTTGTTTTCCAATTTGGTTTCAATCTTCCCTTTAGCTTATCCAAGGCTATTTAACTGACTCACGTCGGGCCACAGGGGCATACTATGTTTATTCGGTGTGCTTGGGATCACTATATCCGACACGCCTGGTGTTTAAGTTATCCGTTCAGTTCTAAATGACGGTGACGAGTTATGTAACGAGCTTAGTATGAGTATGGCAACATCCTCTATGCTCTCAATGTGATCTAACTTTGTTGGTTCGTTTCCTAAAAGGATTCGTTCTTGTGTGTTATTTGTGAAGTTATTTGCTATGCAATATTCATGCTATGCTATTGTATATATGATGTTATTGTGTAAATGAATGCCATGTCATCATGACAATTGGTTGCGCGTATCCCGGTAGCCGATGGGCTGCGCGTTAGCCATACCAGCCAAGGCTTGCTGACCCCCTCGGGGGATCCATATTTCTTTTACTGCAGGTTGAGGATCGAAGAAGCGGAGTGGCTCTAGATCCCAGGATGTAGTTTACTTTTGAGTACCTTTGGATGTTGGCCCGGGGTGCGCCTGTGCTCCCGTGGCAATATGTATTTCAGTTATCGACAGTGCACAATGGAAGGTTACAGTGACAGTGTATAATTATGGGTTGTAAGTTAAATACTCGGTTATGTGTGTATGCACTTATGGTTTTAGTTCTATGCTCGGGAGTCTGATCATCAGACCGGTACACTTGTATCTATTCAGCCTTGTTAATCACGTGGGTGGTTGACGGCGTTGTAGCACCAATCGTTTAGTTACTGTTTAGTTGTTTATATTCCGCTGCGATTCCAGTTATTATTAAGTACGTAGTAGGGGTGTTACAATAATAGGGATTACGTGGGCGTAATCCATTTTTAAGGGGGGTAGGCGCGTTGCGTTTCTACTGGGTTATTGTTCGTTTTATGGTGTTGTTTTCTACTGGGTTATTGTTCGTTTTATGGTGTTGTTTTGGTTGCCATGTTTGTGAACTGTGTGTGGATTGGTTTGAATGCATGGAAGACATGAACGAATGACTTGTTCACCTGGTTGATATGAGTGTAGTACATAAATATTATTGGTACATCGAAATATTATTGATAACTGGGTGAAGCCACAAATGTGGCGTAGGGCTTATAAGCACAAATGTTGCAATAGAACTGTGGAATTTATGGGACATGATCCCTTGGTTAGAGAGAACGAATTTGGACCTGATCCTTTCACTATGTGTATTCCTACAACCACACGTTGGTTGGTGATAAGCCGCAGACTTATCATATTTTATGCATTAGATTTAGTATTATATTTATCTAAATAAAGTTATATATGTGTTATTTATGCTTATTATGTGTTAAAATATATTATTTGTACAGTCTTATGTTTTTGTGAGTTTTCTGTGCAAGGAATGATTTTCTAGGCAAAAGTTCAGTTGAAGCCGGACTCCATGCCGGGTAGTTTCTGCACGGCATAAGTACAGAACAGGAAAGAGGCCTTGCCAGACATAATGCCGGGTAGAGTCTATCTGGAATAAGTAAAGAGTCGCCACGGTTGACCAAGCGATAACAGTTATTGACCGTTGGTGAAAAGGATGCTGCCGGGTGTGATGCCGGGTATATCCTACCCGGCATATGCACTGTTTCGCGCGGAATTGACGGTTTCGACCGTTAACAGTTGGGCGCATTTATCACGTGTGCCGGCTACTGGTGATCCGGCACGACGCCCGGCAACGACACATTTGATGCCTATAAATAGGCCGAGGAAGGCAACAATTGAAGACACTTCAACACCATATTATACTCCATTCATTACTCCATTTCTGCCCACATTCCAAGTGTTGGTGTCCAAGGCGTTTCTACAGATCCATCCACGAGACGAAGAGAAGATCTTGTCAGGGTTGAGGCTATAACCAATCTCCTTCTCCCTTATGTATTTCTTCTTTATTTGAGTGGATGGTGAAGTAGAAATCCTTGTTAATTCTTGGTTAGGGATGAATTCCTTCGTGTAAACACTATGATTATCTCAATATAATTTCAAGTTTATTAAGAGTAAGGTTCTTATTGTAAGAGAATTGGTTGATCTCCTTTTCTCTTCATGCAAGTTTTACTTGTGGAAGATAAGTCCCAAGTAGAATAGGTTAGACTCTCTTAATGATCTTCCTACTCTCCTCTTATGAATTAAGGGTTAGTGGTAAGAGTGAGAATTAATCCATTTTCCCCCATTTCCTTGTTCATTTCGCGGCATGATATATGCTCGATTTGTTAATAGGGATGAGTTTCTTGTTTTCATTGCGGAGCAAGAGAGTGGCATTTACATTTTGAACGTGCCGGGTGTAATGCCGGATCTCCTGTGTCCGGCACATTCAATGTCTTTGAATGTGCCGTGCATCTGGTGCCCGGCAGGATGTCCGGCGCATTCAATTGTTGGTTAATTCGAAGGCTTGTGTTATGTTTCGAGTTCATATTGATACTTAGATGGTTTTAAGCCCTAGATCAAGAATAATTTCCTTGTGAACACCACTTAGTTTAGTTACTTTTAATTAGGGTTAGAAAATATTTCACATTCCCCTCTTTATTATAGAATAGGTTATTACCGGATTAGGACTAGTTTTCTATAAGTCCCTTGGGTTCGATACTCTCGGTCGTAATATATTTACACTATACTCCGACCGGGTTTTATTTTGCTACCCGTAGTATAGTTGTAGGATTAGTTTATTATTTTATTCTTTTTATGTATATAGTTTATCCTAACAATTTTCTCGTTAGCAAATTGGCGCCGTTGCCGGGGACTTGGAATTAGTCCAAGTCCTAAATTCGGTAAAACGCCCTATTCTTTATTCTTTGATTCTTTGATTCTTTAATTCCTTGATTCTTTAATTTATTTTCGCCCTTAATTTGCAGATTTGAATATGCCGTGCGAAGTGCCGGGCATCTGTCACCCGGCAATCTCGGAGGAAGTCCGATGCCGGACGTGTTTTACCCAGCATTGTGTCCGGCATGTTCAAAGTTTTTCAAAATTCTTGTCTACTCCTTTCGTTATTTTTCTCTTATATTAGTCCTTATACTAAGATTCTTTATTTTGAATTTCGAGTTTGCACTTGCCGTGTATTGTGCCGGGTTTCCAACAACCGGCTTCTCGGAGGAAGTCCGATGCCGGACATGGTTTATCCGGCATGGCACCCGGCATGTTACAATCTCTTATTTGCCCTTACATTTATTTTGATTATCTTTTACATTTAAATGTCTTTTAATTAAGTATTTTTCGATTTCTGGTCACACCGGGCAACATGCCGGTTTGTATAAACCCGGCATTAGTGGAGGAAGTCCACTGCCGGGTATGTGTCGCCCGGCTCCCTGTCCGGCAGAACCAAAAATTCATTTCTTTTCATATTTTCGTACGTCTAATTACGTCTCTATGTTATTTCTTTTATTATTACGAATATTATAACGTTTTCTCTTGCTCCTCCTGAAGTTATCGAAGTGAATGCTTCTGCGGTCCACGAATTCTCCTGAAGATTTAGCAAATTTCGACCCAGAAATCGAGAGGACCTTTCTTCGCTCCCTTCAACAACGAAGAAACCTACGAAACCTACACAACACACCAATGCCAGCACCTACCGTCCGAAACATAAACCGGCCTTCCAACCAAGGCCAGAAACCTGCAATCGACCTCCCCCACCTTGCACAAAATGAGTACGATGAATGGCAAAAACTTAAGCCATATCATCAAATCCGATGCATCAAGGAATTGGGTTTGTTTGATTGGTCGAACCCGGACGATGCCTTGCTCCATGTCACCAAATTTCTACAGCACACAAACAGCCTAACCTCCACAATTAACGTCCTCCAATATGCCAGACTTTCCCTCTTTCCCCATAGCCTTACGGGGAATGCCAGCAAGTGGTACCACAGTCTAACCCCCAGTACCATCACCACATGGGAGGACATGGCAACCAAGTTTTATGATAAATTCTTACCACCAAGTTGCACCCTGGAGATGATCGCCGACATTTACAACTTCAGACAACCAGGCTCGGAGAACATCTGTGAGACTTGGGACAGATTCAAAGGGTTGCTGCGCACATGTCCACACCACGGCCTCACCAAGGAACAACTATCTCAGTTGTTTTACAAAGGATTGATCAATCAATGCAAGACGATGATCTTATCCTCCCTTGGTGCAGATATATTAAAGAAGCCTGGAGATCAATTCCTTAGTGGGGTTGAATCTCTTTGCGAAGAGATTAGGGAATGGGCCACCGGTGGAACCAGGGGTAGTACCGCTGGTTTATATCAAGTGAGAGAGGGCGATGCAAAATTTGACAAACTTATGCAAAGTCATGAGCAGTTGTTGGAGATCAACGCTCAAACGTCCACGAAGGTTAGCGCTCTACAGAAGGTGGTGGAGCAAATAGCAATGAATAAACTCCCTCAACAGACAAACGTGGTTAGTGCACGACCACACGCTTCGAGCCCTGACATTCCAGACTTTCAGAATATTGAGGAAGTCAATTATGTGAGTAACCAAGGGTATCGGCAGCCATGTCAACAGGGGAACCAACCCCTCAACACTTTCAGAGTCAAGCCGGCTACCAGGGAGGTCCAAGGCAATACAGACCATCCCATCCTGCATCATCATCAGAGGCTGAAATGGCTGAACTTCGTGACATGATGTCAGCCCTAATGAATAAGACCCAGGATACTCACAATGAGATCTCGACCATTCGCAAGGAGCACAAATCGTTGCAGTTGCAATTACAGCACTTCTGACGCAACCAAACAGCAAGTCAACTCCGTCCCAAACGCAAACAAATCCACGGGAGCATGCGAATTCGGTCACTATCTTGCCACGGATCTCGAATGATGCCAAGTAGCCTAAAAGGCTAAGTGTAGGACGGTCCCTCCTCATGCATTTTCACCTCAGGGGAGTTCCCTCTATCTTTATTCTTTTTTTCATTTGATTTGTTCTTTGTCTTCTCTCTTTATTTTGTTCCTTTTCGGTTATTTCAAGTTTCTTAAAAAAAAACACACACACACACATTTTCTTTTTGAACACTGGGGACAGTGTTCCTGCCAAGTGTAGGGCAGGGACCCCCCTTTTAAAAAAATATATAAGTTTTTTTATATATGCATAAGTTGTAAGTTTATCAATGTTTTACTAAACTTTTTGCATGTTTTTGATTGAGATGAGATTAGGAATGACTAAAAGCTTGTTCTCTCAAGAGGTAAACTTTCTAATGACTTATGGATTCCTGTTTTTAACTTTTTGATTCTTTTTATTAACATAAGTACATGATCTTGCTCCTAATTCTTTCCTTATTGTACTTCTGGGTATTTGTTTCTTTTTTCCCAAATTGTGAAAATCTTTTGGGTGAAAATCTTAAATTTTTGTGGAAAAAAGAAAGAAGAAGAAAAAAAAGAAAGAAAAAAATCTTCTTCCAAAGGAAAAGCATTATATTCCTTGAGGTTGCAAAAATGCCTCAGAATAAAAGCAAGAAACGAGAGTTTTTCCTTTGTTTTTCTCCTAAATTCCCCGTTCTTCAATGCAAAAAAATTCATGGTTGATTCAGAAACCCTTGCAAAATAGTGCTGAATAATAAAAACCAATGATGAGAGTCTTGGCCACATTCAAAGAAACTCTTGAAAAATAGAGCTGAATGATGGAAACCGGAAAAGGAGAGATTACAAATCCCTTATGCAAAATAGCCCAAAAGTTTTTGATCGATTTTGAAAGTCTTATTTTATACCCATTAGTATGTTTTGATGGATAAGGATGATTAAGTGATACTTGTGAAATAGAGTCAGAGAGTTGAGAATATTATCTTATTGTCATTCTAGAGTTTATCTGTTTTGTGCATAAGTAATTAGTCCTTTCTAATCTTGTTTTGCTCGGGACTAGCAAAAGGTAAGTGTAGGGCCTTGATAAGCCGCAGACTTATCATATTTTATGCATTAGATTTAGTATTATATTTATCTAAATAAAGTTATATGTGTTATTTATGCTTATTATGTGTTAAAATATATTATTTGTACAGTCTTATGTTTTGTGAGTTTCTGTGCAGGAACGATTTTCTAGGCAAAAGTTCAGTTGAAGCCGGACTCCATGCCGGGTAGTTTCTGCACGGCATAAGTACAAACAGAAAGAGGCCTTGCCAGACATAATGCTGGGTAGAGTCTATCCGGCATAAGTAAAGAGTCGCCACGGTTGACCAAGCGATAGCAGTTATTGACCGTTGGTAAAAGGATGCTGCGGTGTGATTTCGGGTATATCCTACCCGCAGGCTATGCACTGTTTCGCGTGGATTGACGGTTTCGACCGTTAATTTGGGCGCATTTATCACGTGTGCCGGCTACTGGTGATGCCGGTACGACGCCCGGCAACACACATTTGATGCCTATAAATAGGCCGAGGAAGGCAACAATTGAAGACACTTCAAACCATATTATACTCCATTTCCGCCCACATTCCAAGTGTTGGTGTTCAAGGCGTTTCTACTACAGATCCATCCACGAGACGAAGAGAAGATCTTGTCAGGTTGAGGCTATAACCAATCTCCTTCTCCCTTATGTATTTCTTCTTTATTTGAGTGGATGGTGAAGTAGAATCCTTGTTAATTCTTGGTTAGGGATGAATTCCTTCGTGTAAACACTATGATTATCTCTATAATTTCAAGTTTATTAAGTAGGTTCTTATTGTAAGAGAATTGGTTGATCTCCTTTTCTCTTCATGCAAGTTTTACTTGTGGAAGATAAGTCCCAAGTAGAATAGGTTAGACTCTCTTAATGACTTCCTACTCTCCTCTTATGAATTAAGGGTTAGTGGTAAGAGTGAGAATTATCCTTTTCCCCCATTTCCTTGTTCATTTCACGGCATGATTATGCTCGATTTGTTAATGGGATGAGTTTCTTGTTTTCATTGGGAGCAAGAGAGTGGCATTTACATTTGAATGTGCCGGGTGTAATGCCGGATCTCCTGTGTCCGGCACATTCAATGTCTTTGAATGTGCCGTGCATCTGGTGCCCGGCAGAATGTCCGGCGCATTCAATTGTTGGTTAATTCGAAGGCTTGTGTTATGTTTCGAGTTCATATTGATACTTAGATGGTTTTAAGCCCTAGATCAAGAATAATTTCCTTGTAAACACCACTTAGTTTAGTTACTTTTAATTAGGGTTAGAAAATATTTCACATTCCCCCTTTATTATAGAATAGGTTATTACCGGATTAGGACTAGTTTTTCTATAGTCCCTTGGGTTCGATACTCTTGGTCGTAATATTTTACACTATACTCCGACCGGGTTTTATTTTGCTACCCGTAGTAGAGTTGTAGGATTAGTTTATTATTTTATTCTTTTATGTATATAGTTTATCCTAACAATTTTCTCGTTAGCAGTTGGTAGGTCAGCGTGTATGAATTGCGCAGAATTGTGTGTGTATTGTATTGTATGTACACCCTGCTATGAATGAATGTTGTGTACCTGTGATTTACACCTCAGCGTGTTATATATACATTGCTATGAGAATTTGTGTGTGAAGCTACTAGGGCGGCATAGTGCGTATAAGCACTGAGAATTATAATATAGGAGACTTAATCCTTTGGTTATCGCGAATGAATGCGGGACTTGATCCCTAGGATAACAGGAATGGAAAACATCATTAAGGAAGTAACAACTTCGGACGAAGTTTCTTTAAGGGGGGTAGGCTGAAATACCCCGAATAATCAACAGTCCAAATTCGTGAAGGTTAAATTTAATTATGAGTAACCTTTATGATGATAAAACTAAAACGCGACGTGATTATCCGAAAATAACACGTTATATATAGTCGGACATAAAACAATGTGCGAACAATTAAATTTAGTGTATACGTGTCCGGAAGCGTGACGACGTTACTTAATAATATAGTCATGTACTTATACATGTACGTAACGTTACGGTATTGTAACGTTGTAATCAGTAATAATAACGTCGCGTAACGTCGTAACAAAAAAAAATAATAACACGATTATATTATGGTCTTACTTATATAAATAAGCATGTATAACTTATAAAAAGAAGAGAAAAGGGAGCAAGACGCTCTTGCTAGTGTTCGAACCCGAGACTCTCGTACCTTGCCCGATGGCCTTAAAACCGATTGAGCTGTGCTCGTATTCAATAACATCCTGTACTTCTTACATAAAAGTAAGCGATAACCCTGGTTAGAATAACTAAACCACTAAATTAAGTACAGAGAGTTGGGTAGTTTTCAACGTACCCCCGCCCTTTGTTCCCCATTACCGACATGTACACAGGGACACCATATTCCCTTGTCTTTTCTTTCGAGTGGTACACAGCACATTAGTGCCCAATCCTTCACGTGCTTCTCATCCCACCCTTTTCGGTTTCGAAATCCACACTAGCATCAGAGCTGCTGCTGTTTCAAGACTTCACACCTCAGAATCTGTGGAAACGGACAACAAAAAATCCAGAGCAAGATTGTACTCCAGGCTACGGTATTCCTGTATGCCATGCCCTCTTTCTTTTTCTCCTTGTAACTGGAGATCACAGACCCGACCTGCCTCTGTTCTTCTTGGCGCAAACTTCTTCAACGCCTCTGTACCGGTTCCAAAAAAAACAACCACAGAGCACGCCACCAGCGAGCGCTTCTTTTCACATTGGCACAGAATTCTCCACTTGAAACTCCCACGCATGATTTCCTTGCCATGCGACAGACCCACTCCCCTCAAACAGCAAGCGAAGCAGCAGCTCCTTTCTCTCCTTTTGCTTCACGACAGCAAGTACCCATAACAGACAGCAAGATAGAACTTCAACCTACCCACCTAACATCTTCTCATCCGGTTCTTGTTCAATGTTCCAGAGATCATGTTCAAGTCTCTAACCTCTGCTACACCTTCATGTATCACCCCCTGGTTCCCCCTTAGAGAATATAGCAAAACCACTTAAGAAATATCAACATTCTGGTTGGGATATCTGGTCAAGCCGCCTGGATGTTGTTCAAAAGTCTCCTGGTTAGAAGCTGCCAACACTCCACTGAAACTCCACGAGGAGTTGATCCCAAGGGTTCAAGGGCCTGGGAGTTTACGTTGTGCCTGGTATTATCAAGAGGAACCAACCCCAAAACGAAAAGAAACTCAAGGGTCGTAACGAACGCCAACCAGGAACCCGTGTGTGAGACGACACTTGCTTCTGATCCAGGTATGGACATGTGTGGTTCGTATGTTGCCGTGTTACACGGCTTGCGTGCTGTGTGCCTTGTTTGCTTATGACCACAAGACTAATGCATGAAAACGGATGTTTGTTTTACTGTGCTTATTTGTCTGTTGTGAGCTTGTGTAAGGCATGTGAATGGATTGATTATTGTCCTTGCTTACCTGCTTGCTATTATTGTGCATATTGCTTGCGCGCACACAGTAGTGTAGTCCCTTCTCGTTGATGAAACCTTGAGATGAAACACAACAAACTTGTAAACAAACAAAGGAACTACATAAAGAGAAAACTCCTCTTAACTATAGAGGACCTCTAATGACACCCACTATGGTGTCGAACTATCAATGATGATGATAAGCCAATTCCCGTTAAGAATGAATAGGGAGACGGACCCTTTGTATCCGGGGTAAAGACCAATAAAATAAAGAGGAATAGGGAGACGGACCCTTTGTATCTAGGGTAGAGACCAATGATATTGAAAGGAATAGGGAGACGGACCCTTCGTATCCGGGGTAGAGACCAGAGCATAAAAAGGAATAGGGAGACGGACCCTTCGTATCCGGGGTAGAGACCAGAGCATTAAAAGGAATAGGGAGACGGACCCTTTGTATCCGGGGTAGAGACCAGAGCATTAAGAGGCATAGGGAGACAGACCCTTTGTATCCGGGGCAGAGGCTAGTAACATGGAAAAGGAATAGGGAGACGGACCCTTGGTATCCGGGGCAATGACCAGTAACATTTAAAAACAACAGAGAGAGAAAGAGCTATCCGGGAATGGAGGATTAGCTATGGACAAGATGTACTCCAAATTGTGGTGATAAGAGAATTCACAAATAACCCTTAAAGAAACAAGGAAAGATTAGCACCTACATGAGATGGTCACGGGATCTAAATTACATCCCCAGACCTGGTGCAAGGAAAGAGAAAGAAAATACACTTTAAGGGAACAAGAGAAAAGAAATGAAAACACACAACACTCGTACGATCCCATAGTGAGGATCATGGGTATTACATACCTATGCACACGTTTTATTATGTACATGATTGCTGTTGTGTTACTAGCAGCTTGTTGTGCTTGGTTGCGTGTTTGATGTGCTATGATGCCAGCGTGTTATGCTTGGATGTTTGTTGATATTGCTATGCTACCTTAAAGTGTGTATGATATCATGATATATTGTGGTGTGCTTTACTGCTTTAATAATAGCATGTAAATTGACTTAATAATATTCGACCAAGTAGTCGTGTGGCCCGGCAACATACGGGCTACACACGTTCATACTCAGCGTAGTTTGCTGAGTCCTTTACAACCCAATTTTTACAGGTCTTGAGCTGCGTGACAACGGAGCGTAGGCGGGATGGCTATCACGGGGGTAGTCTATCCGGGCATGACTTCTGAGTTTGGAATAGTATGTTAGTGTATGGGTTGTTACTCAACCCGGGTTGTACTTTTCGATTTACGATTATATTGTAGACACTCGGTATTTGGGAATTTTATCTATATTGTACATGAGTTTTTATTGAGGGCTGTTTCCAGTCATGCAGACCGTAACTTAGTATTAGTATTGTGGTCTGTCAACCACGTGGGTGGTTGGCGTCTGTAGCACCCGGATGATATCGAGAATCCGCTGCGTAGTTACCATGTAATATGACCAGGAGCTTGGCTTTGTACTATTGGATGTTTATTCGGGGGTGTTACACAAGGTGTGACAGAAATGAAAAACTTCTATTGTTATTAAACGCCAGAGATCAATACAACAAGTGCAAGGGTATTACCGGTTCAAAATATTTAGCCCCATCTTCAAACTAGTGTGTGAGGTGCAGCTTATTTTAATCTCTACAGAGGTGCACACACAACAAGACTGTTAACGCTAGTTAGGGTATCAAAATTACTGTGAATGCAGAGAAACCCATAAGTTTTCCAGCAAATTACCGTGAATGTAAAGAGGGTTGCTTGTGCTTGAATGTAGAGAGGGTTGCTAGTGCTTGAGGAGGCAATGGCGACAGAGAGGCGGCGGTGACATAGAGGCGATGGGAGTGGTGGTTGCTTCAGCTTGATGAGGAGGAGGCGGCAAGGGTTGAGGTGAGAGGAAGTGGTGGTTGTGGGGTGGTTGTTTTGGTTGCAGTTGACAATAACGTCAGTGGCGGAGGTTGTGGTGCTTGTGAGGTGGCTGTTTTTGGTGGCGATTGGCGAGAACGACGGTGGCGAAGACTTTGATTCGAGAGACGGAAGACAGATGCAGATAGAGCAATCACACGGGAGAGAGGGAGTGTGTGAGAGTTGTGAAGAAAATTGTAAAAAAAAAATTGAGTATTAGAGGACTTTAAATTGCGGTTAGTATAGGAAATGGGAAATGACTCATGAGCCCTAACCACGGGGCCATGAGTCTCATCTTTGCTATTTAAGACACTATATTGTGTATGATATTGTTACCATAAATAAATAATAAAAAAGGTGGCTTTAACGATATGTATATAGTTAGTATTATTTTATAATATATGACATTATAAACAAAATAGGTATTGATTATTTTCAAGGTATTATTTCAGATAGATTACAGTTTTTTAAGACATTCTTTAATTGTAAATCTTTCAACGTATAGTGAAAAAGTTATTTCTAGAAATTTATAAATCAATTTTTTATTTATTCATAAGTATGTTGATATACATTATTTTTAATACATATGCAATACTTTCAAGCAAAAAGATATGTTTTTGGGCTCATATCTAACACAATCACACTTACTTGAATTTAAATATGTAAATTGGGGATCATATATTATAACACAAAACATCTGCATGGGCACACGGGGGTGTTTTGCGTGCTAGCTTTACCTTCGAACGACATCGTTTTACTTATGCGTGCGGGTTTTTCTTTACGGACCTTTAATTAAATATAACGCACCACCTTTAAATTACGGTTTTCAAGAGAATCGTAATTTTAATTACAATCTCACATATACGAACGGATTAACTCAAAATGCTCTCTCCTCTTTCCTCCCTTCCCTCTCCCCTTCCTTGCCACCCCGAAACGCACCACCATGTCGCCGCCATCTATCTGCCCAAACATCCTTACAACCACCGCACAATCCCACGCCGCTAACATAATCACATCCACACAGACTCGTCCAATTCAAAACCTTTAATGGCCGAATCCAAATCCACACCGGGAGCAACTGTGTTCATAGATAATATGAATCAAGCCTCACGAGTAGGAACTATCTGGAAAATTTTCGACAAATTTGGTCGTATAGTTGGTATTCGTCTACCCAAAGCAACAAGGATCCGAACAAATACCAGGTATGGATTTGTGGAGTACGGAACAAAGAACGAGGCAGACCAGGCCATATTAGAAACCAACGGCATGATAGTAGACGACAACAAACTTCAGACACAAACAGCTATACGTCGGAAGTTCACTCACAGTGCGTCGCTTCATGGACAGAGATGGATTCCACGCCCACAATACAAGACCGATCCGCAGCAAGGGGAGCCTTCTTTTCGTCATCGGTCACCATCTCCCTATCACCAGGTGCCACCACCATACGGGGATCTTCGCTCAGAAGGAATCATAAGCTTGAACCCATCTCTGATTATAATAGAAAAACTGGATAGATGTGTAGTCATATCCTTGTCTGGCCATGCCAACTGGCGCGACATCACGCGATACTTGCGCGAAAGGGGACAAAACACGGAAGAAATTTTATGCCAATCACCAAAAAAATTCTTAGTAGTCTTCGAATCCCACAACAAAGCCCTACAGTTCATGGAATCTAATCTAGGGGACGACCTTGGATGGAGGAAAAGGTGGTGGCAGAAAACTGATCAAACTTCCAGTAGACTCGTTAACATATCAATTAGGGGACTCCCTCTGCAGGCTTGGTCTGAACAATCAGTTCTCCAAATCACTAACCATCTGGGAGTGGTTACTAAAATAATCTCTAATATGCACCGACTGTCCAAGTTCCAAGAAGCTCAGGTGCAGATGGAAATGCAAAGAATGAACATTATCAATGAGGAGGTAAAGGTGGAAGTGGATGGATTCATACACAAGGTTGGGCTCATGGAATACTGGTCAGAAGCATTGACGCAACACAATCAAGATAATCACTGTGATCCATCTCCTCCATTGCCAAGCAGCGCCGCTCATCCAGAGCCAGGAATTCAAATTCAAATTGAAAAGCGTGATGAGGGTAGTCAAACGGTGGCAGTTTGGGAGTCAAAAGGGCAACTTAATGATAATTTTGAAATAACATTGTTTTACCAACCGCAGATGGTACTTCCTTTCAAACCAAAAATTAACTGCATGGGGGACTTTTTGAATTGGAGCGTATTAATAAATTCACAGGGTAACATAATTTTAACTTTTAGAAAGGAAATCCCCAGTAATCCGTTACTGTTGCCTAAAGAAATTCTGGAACACTTTAAAAAGTGCTCCTTCTCGCCAGAATTAAAAAAATTTAAAAACTGCCGCACAAATCGCGAGTTGACTAACTCATCAATTTGGAAAAGTATCCCACCTTCCTTTACTCCCTCACGACAGGAAATTCACTCAGAGTTGCAGGAGGATGTCGGCAGACAATTCTTGGTGGACTCCCATGCGGCTGGCCTCTCTCCCCGCGTTCAGTCAGAGCGTTCTCCCCCCCCCCCCTCACAGATTTCCACTCCGACGTCAGTAACATCCATGCCGACGTCAGCAACTTTCTGTCCACCATCTTCTCTCCATGCACTGCAGGCAACAATTACTTCTGCAAAATCATTTGTACCTCAATCTGTACACATCCCTCCAGGCAACCATTGTAGCACCCCTACTGTATACTTAAACAATAAACCGAAACTGCAGCGGAAATAAATCACTTAACAATAACTAAACGGATTGGTGTTACACGCCGTTAGCCACCCACGTGGCTAACAAGGCAGAATACATACAATCGTATCGGTCTGATGCACAGACTCCCGAGCAAAGTACTAAAACCATAAATACAACCAACAATACCGAGTATAAATATTTACAACCATCATTGTATAACTGTTAATCCAAAATATATCACCACGGGAGCACAGGCGCATCCCAGGTCCATCACCTAAAAACTACTAAAAGTATTTCGTAACACCTAGGATCTAGAGCCACTCCGCTTCCTCGATCCTCATCCTGCAAAAAAAAATATGGTGCCCCAAGGGGCTCAGCAACCCATGGCTAACTTGTAGCCCATCGACTACCGGGATACACGCAACCAATTGTCATGATAACATGGCATTGATTTTAACATACAACTCACATACATACCAAAAAGCATTTCACCACAAACATCCACACATAACATACGGGAACGTGTCTTTTTAGGAACCGAACCGAACAAAGTTAGTCAACTTGGAGAGCCTAGAGAATGATGCCAACTCATGTTAAGCTCGTTACATAACTCGTTACCGTTCCGTTAGATGAACGCATAACTTAACCCAAAGATGTGTCGGATATAGTGATCCAAGCACACCGTACATAATTTCCCCCTATCCCGATCTAAAGTCAGGTAGGTAAGCTCTGGTTAAGCTTGTGGGTGATTGTAATCCAAGAAGGAAAAACAACCATAACATAAAGAGAGTCGAATCTGATTCAGATATCTACTCCCGTACATACATGCGTGACCGGAATGACCGGATTCCTCACTCCTCGGTTAACCACTTGTTAGAAGTCCCATTGATGGAACTTAACACAATAAATCATCAGTAAGTATTTAGGTCCAATTAGGCACACAAGGGAGATGAGATACATTTCAATAACACAAACCACAACCAACTCATACATAGCCGTGGTTAGAACACTCCTTAAGTTGAAACGTTAAAACCGGGTACCGCTCTCTTACGTATCCTAGTTTGGTCAACTAACGGGTTAGCACGTATTCAAGGTTAACGGTACTGGTATACACACGTTACAATAATAACAACGAATTTAAACTCATTTCATGACTTAAGTCTTACAAAGTCATAAACACACAGAAAAACAAACAACACACAAGCCGGTGTAAACCGGTAGGCAACATACTGCAAGAAAACCATACCTTGGTCCTTGTTGTGTTCGAGTTCCACCGAAGGTAGCTCCTATACATGATTAATAATGTCGGTTAATTTACTTACTTAGCTTCCGATTTACTAAGCATTTTACATGATTATATGACATGTTTTTATGCTTAAACTTACCCTTGATTACCTTCATTATACCCATTAGGGTTTACTACCTAAGCCACACTTTGTTTGTTTTTGTTTTTTTTAACAGGTATGGGCCGACCGACCTACCGACCGACCCAACCCCTTGGGTTGGTCCATTCCAGTAACATTCGGGTTCACTAATTTTTTCCCGACCGACCCAAGTCTATTCCGACCGACCCAAAGCCCTCTGGGTCGGTCCATTCCAGAAACATTTTTGTTCTTCGTTTTTAGCCCAACCGACCCACCGACCGATCCAACCCCTTGGGTCGGTCGATTCCAGAAACATCTACATTGCCTTATTACAGTCCGACCGACCCAGCCAGGGTCGGTCCCCTGGTCGGTCGACTGCAGAACTTGTCCAAAACTTGTCAAATCTTCTCCAAACTTTTCCTCAAACCTCCTAATGTGTTCTAACATCATTTGGCACACTAAAACCTTCATATAACATCCTCCAAACTCATTTCCTAAATCTCTCAACACTTACTCAATTTCTTACAAAATTTCTAACACATGTAATGTTTTTCCTCAAGTTACCAAGTGGTGGTTTATACCTATTGTAACAACTAACCATAATGTTTTCTCACCACAATTACCACTAATCCTAAGCATCATTTCATACCAACACATTCCTTTACACAATCTTCTCAAGATTTCTCCACAAGTTCTTATCTCCTCCTTTACAAGACATTATTTTCCTATTGTTTACCAAAATTTGCATAAGTCCTAAATACACTCCCATCATGACTTTGGTGTATCCCAAATCATACATTTGATCTCTACACCTCCAAGACAAAGCCTAAGTCATTTTAGTACCTATCAACACCTTATTCCCTTTCTTTCACCAAATCAACACTTAGTCATTTCAAGCACTTCCTAGTTCACCAAACTACATTTAAACACTTAAGACTTCTTGTACATTAACCAAATTTTGACATGGGTTTCACTAGCACACTGTTACACCAAAACACATAGTTTTCACCTTTAAACAATCAAGAACATTTATCCACACAAGAATGTTCTTTAAACACAACTAAACCTTAAACTACACTACATCACAATATAGTGCATAATTTAAATTGCTTGGCACTTAGGCCCTTAAATAACATGGCTCTTAGGCCCTTAAATTGCATAAACCTTAAACACTGAATTTCCCACATAATAATTGCCTTTAACCTGCAAATACAAACAACATCACATATGTCCTTAAAAACCTCCTTGAGGATAATTTACTATCTCATTTACCATTGGCTCCTTAGGTAGTTTTGATAAGCAATTTAAGCTCATTTTTCCTAAGACACTAAACTACATTAGGTTAGTTCATTTACCTCTTCTCCTTCCAAACTTCCTTCTTGTTTCCTTGGATTGAAGCTTAGCAAGGAACTTGATCACTTGTCAACCTGCTATACATACACACATATAAGGGTAATGAGCTTTAAGATTCATACTTAAACTCACATATAAACCCTAGTCTTACATAAGTGTTTTAAAACATTAAAATAGAAGTTTACCTTGGAACTGAATGGGAATTGGATTAAGTATCAAGAGAGGACTCCACCTAGCCCTTTGAAGTTTGAAATGAAGCTATGAAAGATCAAAAGAAAACACCATTAAATGGTGATTCTCGGTCAAGCACAAAAATGAAGGGAAATGTTATTTTTTCTTTGGTTTTCCTTACCTCGAAGCAAAGGTGATCAACAAGGCATGAAAAGGTGAGCTCAAGCTCCTTCAATGGTGATTCCTCTTGGCACCCAAATGGAGTTTTTGAAGTTTTGAAAGGACAAAGTTGAAGAGCTTGATCAAACTAAGAGAATGGTGGTCTTGGAATTAATTTTGGTACATGGAGCTAGGAGATATAAGCAATGGAAGATGGAGAAGTGTGTGTTCTGTAGCTAAAACGATGGAGAAGGGAAGAAGAGAGGTTGGAGACGGTGGGAAAAAAGGAGAATGAAGAGAATAATGAGAGAGATAAGCTTATTTAGATATTTAAGTAATAAAGTAAATAGTTCTTTTTGCTTTATCAAACTTCCTTCTTTATTTAGCTAACTAAGTGTGGTGAGTCACACTTAAAAACCGGCCCCCTTAGTCAAATGGGATGTTTTATGGTCTTTGTTGACCAACTAAACACCTTATATTAACTAATGTCTTAAACTAGCACTATTTGGGTACTATTCACTAATTAGTGCACATAATTGTGAAATTTTTGATTTCCCATTGATTTAGACTTCCTAATGTGATACTAAGTAGTACACATGTTGATTAAGGAGTAATGATGGACATTTAGCCACTCAAAACCCATTTACAAGACAATCTTTCAAAAATGTGCTTTAAGACTCCTTAAAGCACATTTTGTGTTTTAACTTGTTTTCAAGCTTGGTTTTCTTTATTAATTGGTTTAACATGTCCATTAGCATGTAAATAAAGTCTTGGTAAGCTCTTTAAGTCTTGACCAAGGTTATCCCAAGCTTAAAGCACATTTTCGCCCATATTGTCTTTATGGTGCTTAATTGTGTTTTCTATGGTTTAAATTATTCACTAATGTTTCTAAGACACTTTTTAGCCTTAATATACCATAGTTTAATATTTAAACAACATATCAAGGTTTGGGGTATTTCAACCATAATCTCCTCTCGCCTCTTTCGTGTGAAATAAATTTGAAGTTTTGCTTCCACCCGATATCCTTGTCCAGAATTCAACACCACAGTCGTCCATCCCAATCTCATTAGAAGCTCGGAAGTGTCTAAACTTTGGAAGGCAGATTAACTGTCACTATCCAAACCCTGATATATCACTTCAAAACTTTTCTCAGATTTTAAGACGTAGCAAGCGAGTCGAGGAACAAAAAAACACTGTGTACAATGTCAAATATGATTTGCTTTCAAAATATCAGGGGAGTATCCAAAAAAGAAAAGTGGGAAATTCTCAGATGAGAAGTAAAGGAAACCAGCACAAGCATTGAGGGACTTCTAGAGACGCTTTGGGCTCGATCTCCAAATGAGTGGCAGGGATTATGGGAAGGGATCGAGCTATATCTCTAACTCAATCGAGGTCCTCGCAGAAGGTCACTCTAGAGGCCTATTAGTTAGGTGGAATCCCAATGTCATTAACCTCTCTCCCTTGGCGACTATCGGACCACCGATTCATGAAAATCACGCTTCAGGATATCAACTGGGGTTCCAAACCATTTCGCGCTTTAAATAGGTGGGTGCATCACGGAACCGGCAACATATTCTCCTGCCTTCTCATGCAGTCTTATCTACAAGGGATTTGTTCACTATATTATTCTCCTAGATTTATTATTTGGTTTTTCTTTTCTACTAGACTTTTGTGGTTTTCATAATCTAGGTGAGAAAGGCTTTGCCAAAGTATCACTTGTAAGCTGGTCTTCCAGCCATTTATCAAAAAAAGAGAACCGTAATTTAAAGTCTCGTTAATCACTCCCGCTTGTACCTTTGGCCCATTAATAAATAATAATTATATAATAAGCCATGTTAATTATCTCCGACCCTTTATTATGTTATGATTTTTATTATAACTATAGTTTATTAGGCGTAATTTATTGTATTTTTTCCACTAGTGGGTTAAGAGGCAAAGTGATATAAGACTTAGGGATTATGATTAATGATAATGAGAGAGACTCATAGATTTACAATGTTCGATCTTAAAATATCTAGTCCACGGGGGGTTGACTGAGGCTTTTAGTAGAATTGGGAGGATACAAGTGAGGAGAGAGAGAGTACAAGAGTGAGTGTGTGTAATAAATGAGACATTGATTACTATTTATAGGGAAGAAGAAAGATACACTGGATCACTTTCCCGACTTGCTGCCCATCTTCTGGCTGGGCTGGTGACGTAGACTGCTTCCACTTGGGATAGGACTGAGGTCACCGGGATGGCCTCTATCAGGGACGAAGTTTCATTTCCTTGCTTGGTTGCCCCTTAATCATGAAAAGGACGCATTAGTCTCTTAATGATATGTCATAGAGGTGTTCGAGTTGGTAATGTCAGAGTGTTTGAGTTGGTAATGACGGGTTGTCCGATGTGATTGACGGGATAGGATGTCAGAGACGCGCTCGTGTGCTGAGTCATGAGTGTTTATATGGTGTCGGGGCCAGGGTCAATACAGTGATGGAGTTGAATCCGGTCGGCGGAAAAAGAACTTGGTCTTCTTGGGGTCGAGGTCTTGACTGGGGAGATTCAGTTCTTTATGTGCCGGTTGCCGGCTCCCAGGATACATATGGTTGGGGAGATAAAACATGATTAGTATTTTTAATGATGAGGTTAAAGTGGAATTATTTACATTGTACCAACTATATATAGTAGTTGCCTAAGTACCTATCATAGAGAATCAAGTGGTACATTACCCAGTGGGTGCAACGTTTCGGTCTATCAGGTAGCTAAAGTTTGACCTAATTGAACTTAATTATATGTTGTAATATTTGTAGTATGTTAATTTTTATATAATTATTTAGTATTAACATTTTTCAATTTGAATAACTAGTTTAAAATTATAGAAATTGTTTTAAGTATTGTGTAATATTATGTTTTTTGATGTATTACATCGTTTGATATAGCCTAGAACGGCCAAGGCACAAAACAACTACATGAAAAGAGTAGGAGCTAAACAAAAAAAACAACGGCCTCTCTTAAACCGAAGAGTTCGGGTTGAAAACTCGGCTCGGCTTGCCAGATAATCCAAAACCACCTCCCCGAAACAAAATCATGATCATAGATGGAAAAGATTATATTTCCAAGAACATAGGTACAGTTGATTGTACCATATTAGTTTTGCAATAAAATGAAAGAGATATGACAAATCGCCCATAAAATCTTCTTTTAAGTTAGGAGGGTAAAAAAAAAGTCCCGTTAATTGTCTCTTACAAAAACTTGCTAGGAGAGTGATCGAAAGAGATGGAGAATACAATATAGGTAGGGTTAGATTGTTGGAAGTGCATTTGAAAAAGAGAAGATAAGGGAGAAGTCAGTGATGATGAATTTATTACTAGGGGCAAAAAATAATCTCAAAGAAAAGTAACGTTGCCCTGGAGTACGCACCCCACGCACGACTCCCCCCCTCCTAACCTCCTTCCTCTCGCCGTCATCGTTTTCCCCAGTCCCGTTCTGCTGCTTCTCGTCACCAGCGCCCATGGGGCGGCGGCGCCCGTCGCTCAGCTCCCCAGTTCCAGCGCCCATTCTCGTTGCGCTTCTCCCCTCCTCGTCGTCGTCCCAGCAGCCTGTGGATTCTGGCTTGGTGGCTGCTGCAGACGTTATAAAGTGAGTGGTTAGAACAGGTGTAATTAACATAAAAGAAAAAATTAAAACCCAAAAAATAACGTCGGGCTGCAAACAAATCCCGGTCGCAGTAGTATAGTGAAAATGTAAGCGACCGGATATCGAACCACGGGACTAATATACAATATAGTACCTAAGCGTGTCACAGGAGGGGGGATTAATTGACTTGTTTTTATAAATAAAAGGAAAGATAAAATAAACAAATTAACAGATAAACTAAACGGGACTCTGGTTCAGATTAATATTATCTGCTTTTCATGCTATTCCTACTGGTTTAATTATAATTGTCTGGCAAAATTCCTTTAATTATCTTAAGGACTAAGTCATAGCCTCATAAGAACTCGTTTACCAGAAATGCTCGGTCTAATCAAGGTTCGAGCACTCTTATGTAAACGGACATTAAATTCGAGGAAATATAATTGCATCTGAAAATACTAACTCATTAAATCATAATAGAGCTTTCTCCAGATTTACGGCTTAATCAACCTATTTATCACCTGGTCTGATCAAAATAGACTTAGCAAGCAATTTAATAAACTCATGGCATTTATTAAAAAGGCGAGAGATGAGCTTTAAGCGTAACAAACTTCATTAAATTAAAACCAGTAAAAACATTGCATAATTAATACAGAACATAATAATCATTCGCAAAGCATATATGAACTCTAGCCTAACAT
Organism: Limonium bicolor; assembly: GCA_023374045.1. Lineage (NCBI taxonomy): Eukaryota > Viridiplantae > Streptophyta > Magnoliopsida > Caryophyllales > Plumbaginaceae > Limonium > Limonium bicolor. Next base: position 209,699,200 of record CM041780.1, read on the forward strand.
ATTAAATAGTTTGGTCTTCTATTTAAATACGTGAGACTAGAGGTGAAATTAATGAGATGAAAAGAAACAAATGGAGAAGCGGGAGATTAGAGATGAGATGAACGAGTGAGTGAAAGTGTAGTGGTACGAAGATGGAATGATGGTGTGAATTGGAACTCCATGAGGAACCACGGACGGAACCTCTGGAAGGACACTCAGTAAGGAGGAATGAAGCTCGTATTTATAGAGGAAGAAGAACGAGCAGCAGCTCATTAGCTCACTGATTGAGCTCGATGATTGCAGCTCCCCATTGATTGCAGCTATTGATTGCGCAGGGGACAAGGCTGAAACGCGGGCGTGATTTCTGGTAGGCGCCGTCTCAAGTTGCAGAGCGAGTCGGCGTAGAAGATAACCCGTTGATTTCCTACACATTTACACGTGTCCGCCACTTATCTAGCGGTCTCCTCTATCTCAACCGCTCGATATCAAGCGGTACACTCAGTCACGTCCGCCTCGCGGTCGCCTCTGTGTCGTCCGCCCGATATGAGGCGGTTGCCTCACTGTTGTCCGCCTGATAAGGAGGCGGTACTGAGGAGGCGGAACATATATGCGTGCTTCACGCGTGACATCTTTTTTAATCCTTAATATATGTCTTTGTTTGTCATTTTTCCTACATTTTAACACATATAATACATTAGTTAATATAACAACACAATTATAGGAAACACCCTAGATAAGTGCGAAACATTACTAAAAATGCTGCAATTAATAAGGTGATTAAACCTTAAAAAGTCTATATGTTTTGCACTTATCAAACTTCCTCACACTTGACTTTTGCTTGTCCTCAAGCAAATAAGGAATTAATTATCTCTAAGCCAAATTAATAAAACAAGATTAAATAAGTGTAGAAGGGAATTAGACAAAGTGACAATTGAAAGAATAATTCTGCTTTAGAAGTAGGTTTTAGCAAACAGTGAAAAAGAACAATTTTAAAAGCATAGAAAAACTAGACTGCAGAAAACAAGTTAGATTAACCTGGGATTTCCAACCAATTTCAATTCTCTAACCCGGGATGACAAGGGTGTGAAGTAATGCCTTATTCCGCAATACCTTTCAACACCACGTACTCATGTTCATAAATATAAATTGCAATTTATTATTTACATTCTTTTTTTCTCTTTTGGATGCAAAAATTGTATACAGAACATCCAAAAATTTTTTTAAAAAAATTGCATTTTTTCTGTACCCCAGACTTTTCTCTCTATCCTTGTAGCGGTGTTGGGTCTTCTATCCCAGATCACGAGACCTTAGGTAGATAGGTGTTAAGCACCCCAAAGAACTTAATAACCGGATAGACGAGGCCTGTTTGGTTAGAAAAATTCATAAACAGCGGAGTACCTTGTTTTTATCCTTTTCCTTCCTTGACTTTCCACATATTTCCATAATCCCAAGCTAAACTAAATTGATTTTTACAATCAGCAGATCTATCATTTTTTCGAGTAAAAATAGAGTATTTTGAAGGAAAATAATTTTATACAAACTCCTAAAAATAAAACTATCTTTCAGTTGTCACTTGACATAATTTCAGACACTTCTACAATTATTTTACCTCATTTTTTTTATTTTTTTATAGGCAGTTTAGAGTAGCAAAAAGCGAGTGTGACATTATCGAACAACTGTCATATTTTCAGGGAAAGGTCTCTCCTTCCTCACACTTAAGAGGAGCAATGTCCTCATTGATCAAAATTAATTCAAGAAAATGACCTTTCAAATTATGACAGACTCATAAAGGATTAAATAAATACGGGTTGAACATTAATAAAATAAAGGAAGAACTGAAACTCCCCTTGTATCGTAGATTGAGGAAGGTATCCTTCCTCACACTTAGAGCTTTGGCAGGGGTGAGACGTTCCTCACACTTGAGTTCGCGCAAGTGTTCAACCAAAGGTATCGAATTTCCTAGAGCAACTGAGGTTGCTCCCATAGGCGAGTTCAACTATATGTTCAAATATTTATTCTGAAAAGGAATCATATATAGCCAGCAGAACTCAAGTGGCACCAAAAAGAAAATAAAAATAAAAATATGATAAACATAAATAATTAGGCATAAAAAAAACTTTAAGCAAAAATAATACGTACTACAAAATAAAAACATGAAGCAAACCGAACTGTTACCTTCCAGAAGTTTGATAAGGTTTAAACAGTATAAGTCTACAAAATGTTAGTACACAAAATAATAAAGTACTATAAAATAAAAACATTAAGAGTTAACAAATATTAAAAACAAAGCAACATAAAAACTAATATTATAGCAACATAAATATTAATATTAAAAACAACATAAAAATTAATATTATTAACAAAGCATTAATATTTGACATAAACATTTTAACAAAAATAGAAGACAAGAAGAACAAATATATGAAATAAACAGAATAATACAACATAAATTCTGTCGAAAAATCGACAGAACCTCCCCTAAAAATCTACGATTCTCCACAACATTAATTCAGTCAAACGCAAGGTAATTTAATACCGTTATCAGCCTAAATCCACATATAACCTATAATCATAAATTCATTCGTTTAATAAAACAAGGCATAATACAATTGGAGAATGCTATTTTAACATAGCAAGTCTCGTATCTACATATACCTAAATTTGAAATTCATCCAAAACAACAAATTTAAGTATATTCAGGTAGATTTAACCTTGTGTATGTATATTATGACTTATAGAAAAAGAATCTGAGACAAAAAATCGCATTTTAAGCTCAAATTTTCGAACGGATCGACCTAGGGTTCGAAAGTTCAGTCCTTAATTTCTCCTAGTGTTAGTTCATTATTTGTGGATTTGAAACTATAGAAACGTTAAGAATTGAAAAACAAAGATTTCGGTACTAACCTTGCGTAATTTGGTGTAGAATTGAGGAAGTTGTGTTGAATTGAAGAGGAGGGGAGTAGCGCGGCTTGTTCGTTCTCCTCTGTACCGGTTCGAGCTCTCTAATTTGGGGAAGAACAGATTGCAAAACGCGGCGTTTGAAGCTCTCTTTTTTTTTATTTGCGAAGTCCGTCCGCATGGTAAGTGGCGGACGAGTGTGTGGCGTCCGCACGTTAAGTGGCGGACGAGAGTGAGGCGTCCGCGAGGCGGTCTCGTCTGTGGAGTCCGCGGGGTAAGTGGCGGACAAGCCTTGTGTGGTGTCCGCCTGTTAGGAGGCGGACACGGCCTGAATTTTTTTTTTTGATTTAAACGAAACAGACTTTCGTAACATATTAACAAGGTTATAAAATCACAAGTTAGTAATAAAAATGACATAAATAATAAGTTAGTAGTTAATTTACATAAAATTAAATGTTAGGGACAATGGAAATTAAATGTTAGAGACAATGGAAATTAAAATGTTAGAGACAATGGAAATTAAATGACAATAATATAAGAGTTAGTAATTAGATGTTAGAAGTTAGATGTTCGGAGTCCGAAGTTAGATGGCCAAAGTCAGGTGTCCAATATCATATGTCCAATTATATTAACAGATTATTAAATAATTAATATTAACAAAATATGTAGATAATTAATATTAACAAAAAACAGAATATTAGGACATATTAACAGAAAAAAAGACAAAAATTTATAATTAAACAGGTGAATAATCCGGGGCTTAGGAACTAGAATAAATCTAGTCCCCGGCAACGGCGCCATTTTGCAGACGTTATAAAGTGAGTGGTTAGAACAGGTGTAATTAACATAAAGAAAGAAATTAAAACCCAAAAAATACGTCGGGCTGCAACAAATCCCGGTCGCAGTAGTATAGTGAAAATGTAAGCGACCGGATATCGAACCACGGGACTAATATACATATATAGTACCTAAGCGTGTCACAGGAGGGGGGATTAATTGACTTGTTTTATAAATAAAAGGAAAGATAAAATAAACTAAATTAACAGATAAACTAAACGGGACTCTGGTTCAGATTAATATTATCTCTATTCCTACTGGTTTAATTATAATTGTCTGGCAAAATTCCTTTAATTATCTTAAGGACTAAGTCATAGCCTCATAAGAACTCGTTTACCAGAAATGCTCGGTCTAATCAAGGTTCGAGCACTCTTATGTAAACGGACATTAAATTCGAGGAAATATAATTGCATCTGAAATACTAACTCATTAAATCATAATAGAGCTTTCTCCAGATTTACGGCTTAATCAACCTATCTATTTATCACCTGGTCTGATCAAATAGACTTAGCAAGCAATTTAATAAACTCATGACATTTATTAAAAAGGCGAGAGATGAGCTTTAAGCGTAACAAACTTCATTAATTAAAACCAGTAAAAACATTGCATAATTAATACAGACATAATAATCATTCGCAAAGCATATATGAACTCTAGCCTAACATATTAATAGTTTGGTCTTCTATTTAAATACGTGAGACTAGAGGTGAAATTAATGAGATGAAAAGAAAACAAATGGAGAAGCGGGAGATTAGAGATGAAGATGAACGAGTGAGTGAAAGTGTAGTGGTACGAAGATGGAATGATGGTGTGAATTGGAACTCCAGGAGGAACCACGGACGGAACCTCTGGAAGGACACTCAGTAAGGAGGAATGAAGCTCATATTTATGAGGAAGAAGAACAGAGCAGCAGCTCATTAGCTCACTGATTGAGCTCGATGATTGCAGCTCCCCATTGATTGCAGCTATGATTGCGCAGGGGACAAGGCTGAAACGCGGGCGTGATTTCTGGTAGGCGCCGTCTCAAGTTGCAGAGCGAGTCGGCGTAGAAGATAACCCGTTGATTTCCTACACATTTACACATGTCCGCCACTTATCTAGCGGTCTCCTCTATCTCAACCGCTCGATATCAAGCGGTACACTCAGTCACGTCCGCCTCGCGGTCGCCTCTGTGTCGTCCGCCCGATATGAGGCGGTTGCCTCACTGTTGTCCGCCTGATAAGGAGGCGGTACTGAGGAGGCGGAACATATATGCGTGCTTCCCGTGACATCTTTTTTAATCCTCAATATATGTCTTTGTTTGTCATTTTTCCTACATTTTAACACATATAATACATTAGTTAATATAACAACACAATTATAGGAAAAACCCTAGATAAGTGCGAAACATTACTAAAAATGCTGCAATTAATAAGGTGATTAAACCTTAAAAAGTCTATATGTTTTGCACTTATCAGCTGCAGATCCAGATTCTTAGAAGCGCGATGGAGTTGCCTCTCCTCCTTGCCCAGTCCAAAAGGTGGAGGCGCCTTCTTCCTCGTTCTCTCGGCAGCCAGTTGAGACGGGCTTGGGATCTGCTGGTCCAGTCGAGGTCACGCCAGTCCCGTGCTCCCCTGCAAGTGGCGGCTCCTCTGTTCTGACGGTGGAGGCTGCTCCCTTTCCCCCCTCCTGCTCTGCTCGTAGTGAAGGCGTTGTGCGCTCTTTAGGGTCCATCCTGGATGAAGGGCAGCAGCGAGAGCTGCTCAGGCGGTCCAAGCGTATCACTCCCGCTTCAGGTGTCAAGCCCCCGTTAGGCCGTGCCTCTTCCTCGGTGGTCAAGGCCCAGTTGACTCAGTCAACTCAGTTGACCCAGAATGGTCCTCCTTGCCTTAGTGCCGCTCAAATTGGCTTGGAGGTTGGCTCTGCTTCTCTTTCCAAAGACTGCTGCGATACTCCTGTTGGGGGACTGTCGACGGCAGCTCCGACTAAGTCGATGGTAGATTTATCTGCCCAGCGTCCCTTGCCTAGTAATTCAGTTTCCTCTGGTGGGGAGATGACCCCCTTAGCTGCTACTACAGAGGTTCCCTCCGCGGTTCACTCTAGTGCCGGTGCTCCGGTGATTGTGAATCCGGCAAATGAGGATCCACAGATTGTAATTCATTCTAACGGGAGTGTTCAGATGGTCTCGGAAGGGCATCCCTCTGCCGCCCCCGGCCTCGACCTAATTGTTGACCTCACGGGCACCCCTGTTGACGTGGCTCTACAGGAGTACCTCAATCAGCCGGACCCCTCCTCTGTGGTTGTGGACAAGGATTTTCCACCCCTTCCCAAGGCCCCGGGTTCTTCAGCGCCTTTGTTGGGAGGCAAAGCCCCAACTGGAGAGAGGATTGCTTTGGCCAAGAGAACTCCTGACCCAACCTCTCAAGAAAAGCCACCTCAGGTACGAAAACTACCCATTCTTTCCTGGACATGCTACTTGCTAAACAAAAATCAAATTGTGGCATGTCTTTGCGCTTGGATAGTAATGACATTATAGATGCTGATAGCCCTTATGTAACTATTGAGGAGAATGATCTATTGCCTGAAATTGACTATTGGAAGAATGCTTTAGTTGGTCACATCTGGGGTAAAAATTTTGGTTTTAATATTGTCAAAGAATTTGTGAAAAGAGCCTGGAGCTTTGTGGCTACCCCTCAAATCCTCCTCCATGACGAGGGTTGGTTCTTATTCCGATTTGATAAAGAGGAGGACCTCCAACAAGTGTTAGACAAGGGCCCCTAGCTTCTTTATTCGTCCCCCTTGGTTCTTAAAAAATGGTCTCCCGATTTTACCTTTAATCCGAAAGACCTCAATCGCATCCCGGTCTAGATTCAACTCCCAAGCCTCCATACTAGTCTTTGGTCTCAATCTTGCCTAGAAAGATCTGCTATAAGTTGGGCTCTCCTCTTCATACCGACCAACCTACGACCACCAAAACTAGAATCTCTTATGCTAGAGTCCTCGTCGAAGTTGACTTCAATCTTGATCTAGTTAGAGAAACTGAGATCCGCGCCCCTAGTGGCTCGGTGGTTCAGCATGTAGTTTATGAATGGGAACCAATTACCTGCTCCTCCTGCAACCAGCTTGGACACTCCTCTGCTCGTTGTCCGACCCTTGTCCGCCCTGGCCCCATCCGATCAGGGGGCTCTCATGAGTCTATTCCTCCCGCCTCCCGCTTTCCTCCTCCGGACTTTGCTCCGAAATTGAACTCTTCATCTGTGTTAGGCCTTCCCAGCCAAGCTTCTAGGCCCACCCCTCTTTCCTCTTTAGTCCAGCCCGCCCAAGTTGAGAGGGTGACCTCCCAGCCAGCCTTAGCTTCCGGCGTCCATTCTCCGAGGTTGACCCCTCTCCCTGCTCTAGCCCAGCCTGGCGTTCAGCCTCCTAGCCCCCTCCTCCGTCTGTTAAGTCCGTTCAGCCTATTGTTGTCCAGCCTTCTGCACCCCTCCCCTACCCAGACTCCTTTTTGCGCAAGTGACGCCAGTCCCTCTTCCCCCGGAGTGGCTATGTCGCCCTCCCTCCAGCTGGTGCTTGCACCAAACCTCGAGGTAGCTTGGCAGGTGGTTCCCCCTAGTGGTAGGAGCCCTACTGATAAGGCCCCAAAGCCCGTTCCTGAGAACCTCTCTCTTGAGCTAACTAACTCCTTTGATGTCTTAGATAAGGGCAATGCTCCCCCCGCCCCTCCCTCTCTCAATACCCCCTCTCTATGAATTTTGCAGTATGGAATGTTAGGGGTTGTAATGATCACCCCAAGCTCCTTGAGATCCAAAAGTTTGTGGCCAACAATAATTTATGTGCGTTTGGCCTCCTTGAAGCCCATGTTTCGTTTAATAATCATCAATCTATCCTAACTCGGTTTTTTCCCGCTTGGAGCTTTGCCCACAACTATGGGGCGCACCAAAGCGGGCGCATCTGGATCCTCTACAACCCTTCCATCATCACTCTCACCCCCTTCCACTGCTCTGACCAAATCCTTTCTTGCAAGGCTTCCATCCTTGGTAGTTTTGATTTTACCATCTCGATTGTCTATGGAATGAACAACCCTAGCCTCAGGGCTCTACTTTGGGAGGATATCATCAATCTCACCCACACCATTATTGGGCCGTGGGTGTGGCAGGGGATTTCAACAATATCCTATACGCTCAAGACAGAAAAGTATGTGTAATCCTCAGCCGGGTGACTACCGTGACTTTGCTGATTGTGTCTCTAGAGCTGAGTTGTAGGACCTCCGCTTTTATGGGCGGTTTTTCACCTGGTGGAATAATCAATTCGACCACAGGCGCATCCTTGGGAAAATTGACCGAGTCTTAGTTAATGAGGAGTGGATTCTGAGTTTCCCCACAAGTTTTGCTACCTTCCTCCCTCCCCTGGTCTCGGATCATAGCCCAATGATCATTTCCCTCCCCGCTCCCGCCCCCCGTAGGAAAAGCTTTAAATTTCTCAATATTTGGACCACGGACCCCTCCTTCCTTCCCCTTGTGCGGAACGCGTGGGACATTCCTCTTAGGGGGAGCCGCATGCACTCTATCACTCAAAGGCTCCGTCATCTCAGATCCGGACTCCTCTCACTCCATAAAATGGAGTATGGCTCCATTGGGGACAAAGGTCAGAGCATCAGAAATGAGCTCTCTGACGTTCAAAAAAGTTTGGACCTCGACCCATGGAACCCTTCCCTAATCTCTCAAGAGAAATCTCTGAGGCATAAGCTCCTTGCTGGGGACTCCCATGAGCTTCTGTTCCTCCGCCAGCTCTCGAAAACCCGCTGGCTTAAGCTAGCGGGTTCTAATTCTTCCTTCTATCATAAAGCCATAAAAGCTAGAAGGAACAAAAACTCCATAGCGTCCATTACGAATGATCAGGGGGAAGTCCTCAATACCTATTCCAACATTGAGAAATGTTTAGTTGACCATTTCCAACAAACTCTTGGCTCTAGAGCTCCTCTTCGTCGTTCCCTTTCTGATCTCAACTTGGACAATTGTAGACTGCTTGACCATTCCTCTTGGGCTCCCCTAATCCATCCGGTTGATAATAGCGCTATTAAATCAGCTCTCTTTTCCATTGGTGATGATAAAGCCCCGGGTCCGGATGGTTACACTGCTAAATTCTTTAAAGCAGCCTGGGCCCTTATTGGTGATGACATTTGTGATGCAATTAAAAGTTTCTTCCACATCGGAAGGCTTCTCAAAGAGATTAATGCCACCCTCATCACGCTTATTCCTAAGTCGGACAATGCCTCATCCCCTGGGGACTACAGACCTATCTCCTGCTGCAATACCCTTTATAAAATCATTAGCAAAATCCTTGCAGAGAGACTCAAGAATGTCCTTCCCCCTTGTGAGTGCTAACCAAGGGGCTTTCATCAAAGGCCGCCTCATCTCAGATAATATTCATCTTTGCTCGTGCCTGATGAAAAACTATCAAAGAGCTCACATCTCCCCTCGATGCACAATGAAGATGGATATTAGGAAAGCTTTCGACACTGTTGACTGGATATTCCTCCAGGACACCCTCTCCTTCCTAAACTTCTCCCCAGAATTTAGGAACTGGATAATGCAATGTGTCACCACCACCTCCATCTCAATAAACATCAATGGCTCACCCTCAACATCTTTCAAAGGGGAACGAGGGCTGCGGCAAGGGGACCCCCTATCTCCTTACCTATTCGCGCTTATTATGGATATGCTCTCTCGCCTACTTGAACATCTTCAATGTTCTCCAGGCTTCCATTACCACCCATCATGCAAATCTCTTCGTATCTCCCATCTTTTCTTTGCTGATGATGCCCTTTTATTTTGTAGAGGTGATCATTACTCCATCACTCTTATGCTTAACAAAATTAACCTTTTCTCTGACGCCTCTAGGCTTATGCTTAACCCTTCCAAGTCTGACTTATTCCTTGGAGGGGTTACCCAAGCGCTTGCTGATTTGCTTATCCAACTCACGGGCTTTAATTAGGGGTCATTTCCCTTTCGCTATCTAGGCATCCCCATGAAGCCTAGAGCTGTTGATTTCAACCCCCTAACTGACAGCATCCGTAAAGCTATCACATCTTGGGCAGTAAATCCCTCTCGTTTGCGGGCAGGCTCGCTCTCATCCAAAGTACCCTCTTTGGTATTGTAGGCTTCTGGGCCTCCTGTATCTTTATCCCTAAGTTTGTCATTAAAAGGGTCATCAAATATTTTCGGTCTTTCCTTTGGTCAGTGAGGCAGAAAGCAGCTCCGCCCCTCCTGTGGCATGGAGCTCCATCACAAACACTAAGAAAAATGGTGGTCTAGGGCTTAAGGACATCCACAAATGGAACATGTGCTTCATGCTCAAGACTATCTCAGCCATCGCCCACGACCCAGAGCGCCTTTGGATCCAATGGATCCATAAGCTCTTTCTGCCTAATCTTACCATTTGGACGACTACTACTAAAGGGAATGATCCATGGACCTGGAAAGCTATCCTTCACGCCAGGGACTGGTGGATTGAGCAATGTGGGTCATCCAATGATGCCTATTCCCTCTTCCACTCCTATCCTAGCCGCCCTAGAGTCAGCTCGTTCTATAATGATGTATCTATCCCTACCCGGCCTTTTCCCTGGTTCAATGTCTTGCTGGAACACTTGGTCTGTCCCCAAAGCCAAATTTCTTAAAGGTAGACTTAAAACCTGTGATAAGCTCCAATCGTGGGGCATTTGTCTTGCTAACAGGTGCTGGCTCTGTGAGCGTGCTCAAGAGACTAGCGACCATCTTTTTTTCCATTGCAGGTACTCGAGCAGAGTTTGGTGGAGCACTTGTGACTGGTTAGGTATCCCTACAAACAGGATAGCCTCGTAGCTGCTCAGCCTGGATCAACCGATACTGTAAGAGACGACACCCAATTGATTTAGTGAAGAGAGCGGTTGTCGCTAATGTTGTCTATCATCTCTGGATAGAAAGATGCAATCATGCCATGGCCAGCTGTTGGGCAAAATAGTAGTTAAACTATCTTGCTAACTATGGGCAGTGAACCCAATCATTGTAGTACAACAAGGTCGTATCCACAGAGACTTCGCAACTATCTAATTGATTATAAGGTTAGTAAATGTGCAAGAAGATAAATAAAAGTGCATAAATGTAAATTGGGGGTTTAGCCGGAGGCAAGCTTGATTGTTTAGGATCAGTGCAAAAATAATAAATACAGTAAAATAAGGTGGTTTAAATGATATGGATGGAAAAGGTATCCTAAGATAGTGGGGGAATTGCCTAAATTACTTAAACAAACTTATAACCATGTCTCAATTATTTATTGTCTATTAGAGTTAATAAGGGTAAGTTACGAACTCTTAATAATAGCCTCAATATTTTCCTACTCAATCCGGAGTGTAAATACCAAGGTTTATTCCTTTGTGGTACTATTGACTATCTAAAAATCATATGTTGATAGTTACCATAAAAATGCAGTAGTTTGTCGCGTAAAGCATTTAACAATATTTATTGAAAGGAATAAAAACAAGTATAATAAATGAGACAGGTAATAATTATTTATTTAAGCAATATCAGGTTAAAACCTCATCCTAGGATACAAATAAAAATTACTCAGTCATTGACAGAAATAAAAACAGAGTAAAGATAGACATTAAAACAGAGTAAAATTTGAGGAAAGAAAGAACTCTATTTTTGGGGAGAGTTATTTCGCTTCCGGGTTTGTCTTCGTGATTATGCCGACCTCAAAACGATGATAGATTGGTAGAACAAAGAAAACGAACAAAATAGGTACAAGTTAGTCCTGTCCGGGTGGGGCCACGCGGACACCAACGCGGACAACTCCTGTCCGTGTGGGGGCTGTGCGAACACAAACACGGACACGGCCTGGTTTTGTGCAGATCGTCATCTTCGTCTGGTTTTCTGGAAAATGGAAGAGTTAGGCTTATTTGATTATGTGAAATGATGGAAATGAAGTGGAGATGTGGATGTATGGATGGAGAATGGAATTTGGATGGAGGGAGAGTGAATTTTGATGAGCGTTGATGAGCTTTGGATTTTAGGAGGGATGATGAAGAAGATTGAAGGAGCGTGGGTTTTATAGAGCATAGGAAAGGAAGAAGACAAGGCTTGTTGCAGGCGTGGGTGAAGAAAATAAGAAATGCGGCTCCTGATACAATTGATGTAGTAGATAGATATGTTTGTAGGCGCCGCAAATGAGGAAAAACAGCGAAGGTGGTGCAGATCTATCAGTCGCGTGATTTCTGGATTTGGCGCAGTCATTTACACGTGTCCGCGTTTGTGTCCGGATTTGTGTCCGGATAGGGCTCATCAGGACGTGAGACCTCCGCGTTTCTGTCCGCGTAAGGACCCAAATGTCCTGGCGAGATTTGTTCGTGTCCGAATTTGAGTCCGCGTACGGACGCGTGTCCGAGTTTGAGTCTGCGTACGGACGTGATCTCTTGCTTCCTGTCCGCGTTTGCGTCAGCGTAGGGGCTACGCGGACACATGTATTTGTCTCATCTTGTTCTGCAAACTTCGACAGGCTCCAGATTCTTCGTTTGAGCTCTGTTTTTAGATCTGTTTGCGCCTATGCGTTTGTCTCTTCGTCTACTTTGTTCCTAGGTTGGTTTTCTTCATGTTTAACCAATAAATTGTAAGATAACCAATAAAACATAAACTAGAGGAAAACTAACCAAAGTGGAGAAATGAGCAAGAATAGTGCTAATATAACATATGAAATACACCCATAAAACATGCTCATTTGGGCACTTATCACACCCCCACACTTACCTTTTTGCTTGTCCTCAAGCAAAACCATGTACCTAAGCAAGTAGGGAATGTTCAATACTAACAAATATTATTATGAAGGGTAGGATAAGGAGGTGAACAGTTCATGATCTTAAGCTTTTTGAGGAGTGTGATCCATCACCTACTGGTGGCACAGGTGTGCTCAGGGTAAAAATAAAATATAGAGTTTCGGGGTATGATCCGGAGTGCTTCATTGCTTGAAGATTAGGTAACTTTGAGAACTTTTACTATGGCCAACTTCTCTCAAGAATGGGCATTAAGGAGAAAACAAAAGGAAAAATAGAATTATGCATTTGTTTCACTTTTGCATTAGAGATGAGGAGATAATATTTAGGCATCAAGCCTTTGTATTTAAGAACACTCAACTCTCATTTGTTGGTTACCAATGGCGTCTCGCAAGTCCCTTGTTTATTATTTATTTTTGACAGAGAAGCACCCCTTAGCAATCCCTAAGAAAGAAGACTGAAGGAACCCCTGAGCGATAAAAATCCAACCATTTCAGATCATTTGGTCACACCGCATAAAAAATGCTCCTCAAAAGTAATCAAAATGAAAAATTTGTACCATTTATCCCACAATTCATAATAGTATTTGTTTTTAAAGAGAACAACCCACATATAAAGGGTCCATGATTTTGAATTTGGACAAGCGCAAGATAAGCAGAGAGATTAAGCATTTAAGCACAAAATTTCGCCGAAAAGGGCACTCCCCACACTTAAATTGAACAATGTCCTCATTGTTCACCAGAAAAACAAGGGAAGGTTTCAGAAGCCCTTTTCGGTGAGTAGATAAATAGAGAATACACAATGGTCACAATTAAACATTTGAGCATATAAGCTATCCACTACAGAATTCAGCAACATTAAAGCAAAATTAAAGAAACTAGTACTCCCCTGAAATTGTTTTTGCTTGCGTTAAAGGAATTCCCCTACACTTGAGCTTCAGCCTCAAAGTAGCGTAGCTTGGTTGCGGTGTAGACATGAAGTTGCACCTGCATAAGACACTAGAAGCAACCATACTACAAACGGGGTCAAGAGGTAGCAAACACAAAATTTAAAGAGAAACTGAAAATTAAAATAAAAGTAAATGAAAGGAAATTTCATCCGGGTTGCCTCCCGGGAAGCTGCCCTTCTTTAACGTCTTTGGCTAGACAGTACCACCATGAAGTCATCCGGGATCGAATATGAACGTTGAAGTCGGCTTCAACGGGTGGGTGGGACGGGCATCATGAATTATTGAAAAACCACCCGGATCAAAAGGAAATGTTATCTCAACACTTAGAATGTAGAAGTGCAGGCTCCACCGATTTTTATTCAGGTGGAAGTGTTGAGATTGTCGATCCTTGGTGCGTGGATTAAATTTTGGTGGAGCCTCCTCTTCGAAATTAAGGATGAAGACATCCTTATCTTCAATGAGCGGCACAGGGAGAGCTCTGGGGCGGACTTTGTCTTCTATCTCTGGTCCGGGATCAAAGGGGAAAGTGGCCTCCACACTTAGTGGGTGGATTTTGATTTTCCAATCTACTTCATTGGTACACGGGTGGGGCAGGCCTTGATCCTCTAGGTGAAGATCAAAGTTGGACGGCTCTTCCTTCTCAATTTTGAGGATGTAGATATCCTCATCTTCATGGTGAGGCTCATAGGAAGAGCTTTGATGGAAATCAACTTCAGAGGGAGGTGGCTCCTTGAGGTTGATTGTAATACTCTCCTCTGATGTCTCAGAGGAGGGGGGGTGGTGTCTCCTCCTTCTCAAAGTTGAGGATGTGATCATCCTCATTGCATTGATGAACACGGGAGGGGGAGACAAATTTGTGGTTGACTTCAGAGGGAGGAAACTCCATGAGGTCAAAGTAGAAACTCTCTTCTGAGGAGTTGTCTTCATAATCAAGCTGGTGATTGTTTGGTGATGGACTCTTTGATTCGAACAGGGGAGGAGTTGGAGAGTAACTTAAATCCTCAGCAGGTTGTTCCTCCTCGTGAACCACTTCATTCAGTTGTTGAACCGATTGTTCCATGTGTTCTAGCTGAGCTAGCGTTCTTTACTAGATCATTTCAGAGGTTCCAAACTTTGAGGTAAAATTTGTCATCATTTCCCTTAAAATGGCGTTGTCTCTCTCTATTGCAACCATAGGACAATGGGAACTCTCATGGTCTCCTCCACACTCTCGGCACACAAAGATGGGGATAGGCTTGAGAGATGACTTGAAATCCTCCAAGAGAGCTCTCAATTCAGCATTTGGGTCTGAACATTGGGGGCTTTCATGGTACTCTCCGCACCTTTGACATACACTCCATTGATTGTAGTTCTCTGCGCCATAGGGGTAACCGTACCAACCTCCTGCTTGATCGTAGTGACCATCCATCAGAATTAAGTACCTTAAAAAAAGAAACAAAAATTTATACACAAAAGGGGCAAATAAAGGAAACAAAAAAAATATGCACAAAAACTAAACAGATAATAAACCAGATAGTTGGACCAAAGTCCCGGCAACGGCTCCAAAAACTTGTTGGGCAAAATAGTAGTTAAACTATCTTGCTAACTATGGGCAGTGAACCCAATCATTGTAGTACAACAAGGTCGTATCCACAGAGACTTCGCAACTATCTAATTGATTATAAGGTTAGTAAATGTGCAAGAAGATAAATAAAAGTGCATAAATGTAATTTGGGGGTTTAGCCGGAGGAAAGCTTGATTGTTTAGGATCAATGCAAAAATAATAAATACAGTAAAATAAGGTGGTTTAAATGATATGCATGGAAAAGGTATCCTAAGATAGTGTGGGAATTGCCTAAATTACTTAAACAAACTTATAACCATGTCTCAATTATTTATTTTCTATTAGAGTTAATAAGGGTAAGTTACGAACTCTTAATAATAGCCTCAATATTTTCCTACTCAATCCGGAGTGTAAATACCAAGGTTTATTCCTTTGTGGTACTATTGACTATCTCAAAATCATATGTTGATAGTTACCATAAAAATGCAGTAGTCTGTCGCGTAAAGCATTTAACAATATTTATTGAAAGGAATAAAAACAAGTATAATAAATGAGACAGGTAATAATTATTTATTTAAGCAATATTAGGGTCAAACCTCATCCTAGGATACAAATAAAAATTACTCAACCATTGACAGAAATAAAAACAGAGTAAAGATAGACATTAAAACAGAGTAAAGTTTGAGGAAAGAAAGAACTCTATTTTTGGGGAGAGTTATTTGCTTCCGGGTTTGTCTCCGTGATTATGCCGACCTCAAAACGATGATAGATTGGTAAAACGAAGAAAACGAACAAAACAGGTACAAGTTGGTCCTGTCCGGGTGGGGCCACGCGGACACCAACGCGGACAACTCCTGTCCGTGTGGGGGCTGTGCGGACACAAACGCGAACACAGCTTGGTTTTGTGCAGATCGTCTTCTTCGTCTGGTTTTCTGGAAAATGGAAGAGTTAGGCTTATTTGGTGTTGGGAAATGATGGAAATGAAGTGGAGATGTGGATGTATGGATGGAGAATGGAATTTGGATGGAGGGAGAGTGAATTTTGATGAGCGTTGATGAGCTTTGGATTTCTGGAGGGATGATGAAGAAGATTGAGGGAGTGTGGGTTTTATAGAGCAGAGGAAAGGAAGAAGACAAGGCTTGTTGCAGGCGTGGGTGAAGAAAATAAGAAATGCGGCGCTTGATACAATTGATGTAGTAGATAGATATGTTTGTAGGCGCCGCAAATGAGGAAAAACAGCGAAGGCGGTGCAGATCTATCAGTGTGATTTCTGGATTTGGCGCAGTCATTTACACGTGTCCGCGTTTGTGTCCGGATTTGTGTCCGGATAGGGCTCATCAGGACGTGAGACGTCCGCGTTTCTGTCCGCGTAAGGACACAAATGTCCTGGCGAGATTTGTTCGTGTCCGAATTTGAGTCCGCGTACGGACGCGTGTCCGAGTTTGAGTCCGCGTACGGACGCGATCTCTTGCTTCCTGTCCGCGTTTGCGTCCGCGTAGGGGCTACGCGGATACATGTATTTCATCTCATCTTGTTCTACAAACTTCGACAGACTCCAGATTCTTCGTTTGAGCTCCGTTTTTAGATCTGTTTGCGCCTATGCGTTTGTCTCTTCGTCTACTTTGTTTCTAGCTTGGTTTTCCTCATGTTTAAACAATAAATTTGTAAGATAACCAATAAAACATAAACTAGAGGAAAACTAACCAAAGTGGAGAAATGAGCAAGAAAAGTGCTAATATAACATATGAAATACACCCATAAAACATGCTCATTTGGGCACTTATCACCAGCCAAGCCAGAGACCCCTCTCTCATAATTTCTGACATCAAGGCGGCGATGAAAGCTATCATATGGAAGAAGATGAATACAGTCAGTACAGATTTTGATTGGCTTGATAGAGTCCTTTGCTCTTAGGAGCTACTTGCGTCCCTTTTTGTATATCCCTGTGTTTGTATTTTGGCAGATGGCCTGGAGTATTTTTGTCAGCGTAACGCTGTTTTTGTCTAGTACTTAGGAGGTTTTTGTAAATTCCACCTCCTCGTAGTTGCGATGGCCTCTTCTAGTTGTCAGATACATAGGTCTGTTATGTATCTAACTATCATGTAACTCTTTACCATTTATATATACATCATTTATTTCAAAAAAAAATTTATTACTAGGGGTGGAACGACCCATTTTATAGTTGTAGATAGTAGTAGTAAAGTAAGTAGTGGAAATGGGGAACAGTAAGAATGGGAAAGGTAAGATAATTGAAAGCAGTAAATACTAGAACGTTACTTAAGGCGGCCACAACAAACACAATTATCAATCTCTGTCTAAAGCCGCACTCATTAAATTACTACTACTACTACCATCCCCATTTTTTCTCATCAGAATCACCACTCATCGATACTTTTTTACAAACAAAAAATAAAGAGAGAGAATTATTGGTGTCTTGTTTTTATTATTATAATAACCCAATCGATCAATCTTACTGTATGTCCGTCCCCACCAAAGAAGAGGATAGAGGATTGGTTGTTTGACACGTGTTGTGAGTTTCATAAAGAAACAACTTACTTTTTGGTAGTTTTTGTGAGATTACTTACCATTGTTGGCTTAGCTGGACTTTCTGCTGTGAGTGTGAGGAGCCCTAAACCAGAGGAAGTAGTAAGTTTCAGTGTTTCACTAAGTAGATAGATACCCACCACACCACTCCTTCCGTTTTTCAACATGTTGCCCAAAAACCCAACCCTTGATCGAGAGGTCATCCTTCCTTCTCCTCTATCTCTCCATCCCTCCATTATTATTGTGTTCAATCTCATCTTCTTTCAACCTCTTCACGTTGTAGTTGTAGTAGTATAGCTGTAATGTAGTACAACACTCTTTTTTCTTTCAAAGAAAGAAAGACTGACTGACTGACATGCATCTCTTTTAGCTAGGCCTCATTCGTTTCCATCCATCTATCTCCACACCCCAATAGCATCCCTCTCCGATCCCCATTTTTTGTTCGTTAATTTATATAGACAGTACCTAGCTGCTGCCTCTCCCTCTCCTTTCTTTCCAACTAGTAAAAGCTGCTGACACATACTTTTTTTCAAAAAAAAAAAAAAAGTTTCTCCCATCTTTGTGAAAATGTTAGATTATGAATGGGGAGGAAATCCCACACCTGTTATACTTCCTCCAATCGCCGACGACGACGACGACCAAGACGACTCCAACTCCTCCATCCCTCTCACACACAACCACAACCACAACACCAATTGGAGTAATAATAATAATTACCATTACAACCACCACCGTCAGATCTTCCTTGACCCTTACAATTCCACCCCCTCCAGCTGTGCAACCACTTTCCCAGACCACGGCGGCGGATCAGACATTACTACTACTAACTCTGCAGGCTCAACAAGCGAGGGTGGCCGTGGTTTTCCACTTCCTTCACACTGCATTAGTAGCAGCACCACCAATCTCACTACTTTGTATGGTAATTATTTCACTAATAACCACCACCACAACAACAACCAAGTGATGATGATGATGATACCCAACAATACTACTGATCATTACTTAATCCCACCTGACAGTGACATAATCTCCATCCCACCTCGTTCTTTCCCTTATCTACAAACACCACCATTCTCCCTCGATCCACTACTCCCACCACATCCACACTCCGATTTCCTTCACAAACCCACTCCTGAAACTGAACCCGGTTCTGATTTAGGTTTAGCTTTAGGACTTGACGATTTCTCTACTACTGCCACCTACAACAACAACAACCACCACCACTGTACTACAACTACTTCTAGTAACCATAGAATAGGTTTAAATCTTGGTGGTCGGACTTATTTCTCAGCTACTGATGACTTCGTTAACCGTCTTTATCGACGTTCAAGACCACAATTTGATCATACTTCTATAGTTACATCTGTTAGATGTCAAGTTGAAGGTTGTCATATTGATCTTACTCATGCTAAACATTATCATCGACGACATAAAGTCTGTGAGTTTCATTCTAAAGCTTCTACTGTTATGGCTAATGGATTAACTCAACGCTTTTGTCAACAATGTAGCAGGTACATATATATACTTACTCCCTTAATTAGTTTTTATTACTGGGAGGTCTGCTAATTAATTTAAGTTGTATATATAGGTTTCATCTTCTAACGGAGTTTGATAACGGGAAAAGAAGCTGTCGTAGAAGACTAGCTGATCACAACCGTCGTCGGAGAAAATCACATTCATCTACTACGACGTCGACGATGACGACGACTACCTATACTAACAATTCTCATGTTGATGAAAATGTCGACAAAACCGGGTCAGGGACGACGACGACTTCATGATTTTAATTACCATTACTGCCATGATGGGGAAGGAATTAGAGATGATCGATCCATACACGTATGTAACTGATTAAATCATTAGTATTCGTGGTTAATTCAGATTTCACATTACTTGTTTCGTTGTTGTAATTTTTGTGGCAATGGTATGAATAAAATTAGGGTTATCCTTATAAATGAATGATTGATTGAATTGGGTAACCACGTGTCAGTAATGTGATCGATTGTTTGTTGTTGGTAGTATTATGCATCATGTACTTTGAACGTTGAAACATTTTTAAACCGGGGCCCTCCCTTTTTTTCTCGTACATGATGTTCATGAGTTCGTACGTACACACACTCTCTGGTCTGGACCTAAAATAAATTGACTCGCCAATATATATTGCACTTGTATTTTCTTTATTTTTCTGATGCCAAACATTATTCTTCAATTTTGGGTATTCTTTTTTTTTTATAAAAAATGTTTTTCAGGTCCTCGTGAGTGTTTTTTCTTTCTTTCTTTCTGTGCCTGGTGGTTGGTTAGTTATGATGAAGGACATCAATGGTACCCCGTAGAATATGCAGTGTAAATTCAACTTCCCTCCCCATGGCTAATAAGCTTAACTATTTGATTTGTCATTCTTATGCAGAAGGAGAGGAGGATAATGCAGTTACCGAAGAAACAGATTTTTTTTTCTTACCATTAATTAGAGAAAAACCGTAACGCTTTTTTGTTTTCTTTTTTTATTTATAATTCGTTAAGTAAAAGTAGTACTATTACTACTATCAAAGTTAGTTGTTGTGAGGAAGATTAAACTAGGTACAAATATGAAAGATGTGGTGGGTGAGGGAGCATGGGATGTAAGTGTGGGCACACACAAACACAACAACACTCTTCCTCTCTTTTACCAATAGTACGTACGTATTACTCGTGCTTGCAAAGCCTGACCACCACTCCGTATAACTTTCTATTTTAGGCCAAACTCTGCATTTAGTTTCAATGTCCTTGTGTCCTTTCCGTTTCCATTTCCTTGAATACTGCAAATTATTTTGAACCACCTCTCTCTCTCTCTCTCTCTCTACTGTTCTACAGATCTGTATGTGTAGTACCTAACATGAAACAAGAGCAGGGAATCTCAACGCGGATATTAATATTTACCCACAATATATTGATCGTACACAGTAAATTTCATTTTGCATGTACTGTTTGGACCCATATAATATATACATATGATACATGCATTCAGTTTGACACATCAATTATTAATCATCTTTCTATCCACCGCTAGCTCTCTCAAATTATTATGACTTACTTCGTTAAATCTTGGGACGAAAAAATGTAAGTGAGTTAACTATTTGTAAAGTGATGGATTTAAGGATTCATTTTGAGACCAAAAAATGTGATTGAAACAATCTCGAGAATTAACTGACAAAACACTCAGAACCACATACAAGAAAGGGAAGACACTTGTTTACAAGATGAGCTACTACCCAGAATCAGGAGGGCAAGAAGGTGACCTAATTACAAAATGAATAAAGTTATATATAACTTGACTTACACTAAACCGGTCAATATTACAAAACCCGGTTCTCCTAAACACCCCGGTCCACTCGATGAGCACTGGAATAAAACGCACATTATGAAACAGAGAAATACTTAGCAAACTAAACTAAACTCTATCACCCCCTCTCAAACCTCAGGAGGTAACCAACGCATGTGTAACACCCCTACCGTTAATACAATGCTTACCGTCCAATCTCCTTACACATCAGATACACGCAGCGGATACATACTTACATACAGTGGGTGATACAATGCCGTTAGTCACCCACGTGACTAACAAGGCTACTACTTCTACATACAGCATCGGTTGATGGACCGAAATCCCGAGTACTACACATCTATAATACATACTCCATTCATCAATCAAATACAACAATGCGTCATTCAATACTCACTCCCCCATAATCCATACAATAAAATTTACTCAACCGAGTCTACTAGGATCCTTATACAATTATAATATCTCTTCCAAGTTCATACATACTCACTAATAGTCTACATCTACCCATTCCTCACCACTACTTACTTTCTAAGTACAAGGGTGTGCCGCCGGTCTCCTACCTTGACCACATCCGCTTCGGGTACCTGCATACTAAAAACGTTCCCCCTAGGGGGTCAGCTTTCGCTGCGCATGATAACCGCATACCCCGCGTACTAGTGAGGGTACGCCGACCACTTGGTCGAATACATGCGGTTGATTTCATTCAAACATACATGCATACATGCTCTTATACATAATATTACAATACATTACGCAAGACATACACACATACATACGCTTCATTACATACAAGAAGTACAACATAAACCATTCAATACATACTTACCTTTTTCTGAATTACACACATTACACAATATACAATTCTTGTTAGCTTCATTGGTCCACCCGGGTTAATCGGGTGGAGATTACTCTTTTACTCGTTACTTCATACATACGCATACATACTCATACTCATACATACTTACGGATCCATACTTACTTACTCTTACTCTTACTCAAGTTATGTCGTCGGGATCTCCGGCCCTGGGGACTACTCCGTCCCACCTCCGGGATTTACTTGACTCACCAATCCAGGATGCTACCCATTTAAGGGATTTGGGCCGCGGACCAGTTTAAGAGTCAGGAATTGCAGCCAACCTCTTGTGACTCCGCATCCTCACGCGTGGCGAAGCTATATCGGACTTCTACTCATTCCAGTTTACTCACTTAAGTTAGGAGTTAGGTAGTTAGGAATTAGCAGAAGTCATTCATACAAGCCACATACACAATTACTATGCTCAATACCCATTTATACAAAATACAATACAATACTTAAGTACAATACAAGATTCGAATACCATTCATCATCATTCATATATTTCATGAATTATACAAACTATTGTTCAAGACAAATATCGAGAACAATGTAAACAAGCACAAGTAAGTGCAATATAATCCGATTCATGCATTTATCTTATTAGGTGATCAAATAAGCACACAAATCGGGGTAACCAGATTAGGATACAGGGCATGAAGAAATCATACCTTTCATCGTTGGTTTACTTTATCGGGTGTTCCCTTGCTCCATGGTTCCTTATTTGTTCCTCGAGTCTTAGTCTCGAACCAATGACTACATGCCAAATGGTTCAATCAATTCTAAGCATTACAATACATTCATAGCTACTACTCCCGTTATCCCCTTGCTTTGGTTTAACTCAACGTTCTTATACTTCCCACTTCTTAACTACTCCTCTTACTTGTTTTCCCTTTTACATACTTATTTCTTTACTATTAGTGTTACATTAATGGTGTATTACTAAGTCCCATATATATGTACATATCTATATAATACCTACATATGATTACTATGTTACTATTATTATAATTATTATATTTTTTTTATATATAAGTTGGGGCCGTCCGACCCACCGTCCGACCCAACCTATGGGTCGGACCGTTCCAGTAAGTTTCGGTTCTGTTGTCCTACTCCGTCCGACCCACTGTCCGACCCAGACTCTGGGTCGGACGAAGTCAGTAACTTCGTCCTCGATTTTTTTTTGCCTGTCCGACCCACGTCCAACTCACGGCCCTGGGTCGGACCGTTCCAGAAAGATTTATTGTCGTTGCCTAAGCCCCGTCCGACCCACTGTCCGACCCAGACTCTGGGTCGGACGGTAGCAGAACCTTGCTACGGCCCTTATTTTCTTTTCCCAATTTCACCCATTGCTTCCCCAATCATCCTACATACATCCTAACATGTTTTAGTCCTATTTAAACATTCTAAATCACCTTAATTCATCCACCAAATCCATTACTAAATCCATCAAACAACTTACACAATTCCCTCACTTCTCTTCCAACACTTGTAACAGTTTTTGTTACACTTATGCTACAGATTTTAAAGCTCAATGCTCATATCCAATACTCCTACTACCAATACCATTACTAGCATCCCAATACATTTCCAAGCCATTACATTACCTATACCCAAGTCCAACTCTCCTCTTACCAAATCTTGCACACTATTTCTTCTTAGTTCTACAATGCAATTAATACCTCTTTGCTACAGATTTTGGTTCCCACCTCCTCCATACATAATTTCCTCTCCTAATGCCATTTCCAATGCCTACAATGCATTGCCTCTCCTCTTCAAGTCCAACACTCACTCCCAAGGTCAAGTACATAAATCCTCCTAGTTTCTCCAATGCCATTCAACAATTCTTGCTACAGATTTTATATCCTTTCATTCTCTTACCACAACTACTACTCCATAGTCATTAAACATCTCTACTAACTCCAATACACACCTTGGTTTTCCCATTCACCAAGTCATCCATACATATACATATTCCTACCAAAATTTTGCCATAGTTCCTCTACATTTCTTACTTCTCCACATATGTATTTTCTCATCAAACTCATTCCTAATCTAGCCAAACCACAAGGGTTCTACACACACATACAAAATCTTAGTACACCATTACTTCCTCAATCCACATTACTAATGCACATACACAATACACTTGGCTCTAAGGCCTACAATTCACATACTAGTTCACAAATACTCAAACTTCCCAAAATGACATTACTAATACATTATTTTGGGTTCCTTAATTAGTTCACCCATTCCCATTACTCTAATGAAATTAGAACTTAACATTAGGAAGGAGCTCTTACCTTGAGCTTTTAATTCCCTCTTTCTTTCTCATTTCTCCTCCTTCTTCCTTTCTTGCCCAAATCGGCCACGTGGGGAATGGAGTTGCCAAACTCCATTCCATCACCCAATGAACACAAACAACACTATTATACTAACCCTTAAATTAATGCCAAATCATTGAAGTGTTTGAAATGAAATTTCTAGGGTTTACCTTTGGAGAGTTTTAGAAGGGGTTTTAGCCCTTGGTTCAAGAAGGTGAATCCACCACCATTGCTAGGTTGATATTTTGCTCAAAGGAGAGAGAGAAAACAAGGCATTACAAAGAGGCAAAAATCGGTTATGGAGTAAGGTGGAGAAAACATGAGTTTTTCATATAGATTTTTACCTTAATGGAGAGAGAGACTCCAAGCTTTACATTGGTGCCAATTTCTCTTTGAATGGGGAAAACCCATGGAGATGAAACTCATCCTTTTCGAATTTTGAAAAGAGGGAAATGTAGAGGAGAGTGAGGGGATTACAAATATGTAATTATTTTTACATTTGGAGCTCAAATGGAGGTAGAGCATGGGAGAGAAGATGGAGGAGCCATGGTTGTAATGGGGAGCTCAAAATCGCCAGCACCACAGGGAGAAAGAGAGAGAAATCGGTGGGGAAGAGAGGAGATAGGAGAGGGATGAGTGAAATGAGAGGTGAGAGAAAATTAAGTTGCTTTTTGCTTTATGTACTTTTCTTTCTTTTTCTTTCTTTCTTTACTTACTTAATGAGTGTGTGAGGGGCTGAATTAATAGCTAAAACCGGCCCCCTATATTACTACTAGTTGGAGCGTTTTTCGTCTTTTACAGAAAACGCTCGTTATTTTACCCGGTTTAGGTACTGTTCACTAACCGGGCCCGTTTTCCGGAATTTTCTCGTTTCTTTATTTTTATTGACTATTAAGCTCCCATAAATGCTTAATAATTATTATTTAATGACTTATAATTTTTACGGGTCCGTTTGACCACTTAAAGTCACGTTTTCGGGTTTTCTCGAAAAACGTGCTCTAAAGCTCTATTAGCGTTTTAATTCATTATTTGGATCCGTTTTCTTCGGGAGTTGTTCCCATATATTATTTAGGTCTTATTAAACCTTCAGAATCCATATAATACGCTAACCGAGGTCTCATACCTCCT
The DNA here is from genome assembly GCA_023374045.1 of Limonium bicolor. Classification (NCBI taxonomy): domain Eukaryota; kingdom Viridiplantae; phylum Streptophyta; class Magnoliopsida; order Caryophyllales; family Plumbaginaceae; genus Limonium; species Limonium bicolor. The sequence goes on from CM041780.1 coordinate 209,724,356, forward strand.
ATGGTTATTTAACGCTTATTTAGCGTTTTTCCGCTTTTTAAGAGTTTATTTATTCTTTTGGATTTATTTTTCCTTACTAGTATTAATTAAGTACCATTAGGCCCTTAAATACGTATTAGAGAAATTTTAATCCCTATTTTTAAGTTCGGGGTATTTCAGCATGAGGTTTGCAACAGTTATAATCAGCAACACTGCAAGACACATCCAAGCAGAGAAACAAGCTAATGCAAATCCAGCTTCAGACCCATCCTTCTCATTTGCAAGGGATAAGATCTTACAGGCAGTATCTTGGTCAGCACGTCTGCCACTTGATCTTTAGAAGTGACGAACTCCACTACCATCATTCCTTCTTGGAGTTTTTGCCAAACGAAGTGCACATCCAACTCGATGTGCTTCGTTCTCTCCTGAAGCACAGGACTTCTGGCAATATAAATTGCCGCTTGACTATCTGATTTCACGAGCACAGGCAAAATACCAGTCACACCCAGTTCGTGGAGGAGCCTAGTAATCCAACTTAGCTCAGCTGTCACATTCCTCATCGCCCTGTACTCTACCTCCGCTGATGACAAAGCTACTGTAGTCTGTCTTTTTTATTTCCATGAAAGAGCCTAGCTGTATGAAGTATCCACTAATGGACCTTCTGGTATTGGGACAACTGGCCCAATTTGAGTCACAGAAAGCAGTTAGTGAGAAATCATTTCTAGAATTGAAAAACAACCCATAGCTCAAAGTCCTTCTGATATAATGCAAGACATGTACATCAGCCTTATAATGTAAATCAGTGGGTGTAGTTAGAAATTAGCTTAAGACTTGTATAGTGAAACTAAGGTCTGGTCTGCTATGTCCCAAGTAACTAATCCTGCCCACCAGTCTTTTAATACCCCGGATCTAAAAATGGTGAGTTAATTACTCTAAAAAGATTATTAAGGGCCTAATTGTGTCTAGTGAGTATTGGTAAAAAGAATAAAACCAAAAGAAAAGAGAAAATGCGTTAAACGCGAAAAACGCTAAAATGCGCATTAAATGAAAATAAGAGATATATAATCTCGTAAGGGTCCGAGATGGATTCCTAAGGCTTTTTTAGGCCTAATTAGTGTACGGGAATGATTCCCGAAGAAAACGGATCCAAATAATGGATTAAAACACTAAATAAGCATAAAAGCACGTTTTTCGAGGAAGCCCGAAAACGTGACTTTAAGTGGTCAAACGACCTGTAAAATTATAGTTGATTAAATAACTATAATTAAGTATTAATGGAAGCTTAGTAACCATTAAAATTAATTAAACGGCAAAATTCCGGAAAACGGGCCCGTTAGTGAATAGTGCCAAACCGGGTAAAATAACGAGCGTTTTCTGTCAGAAACCGAAAAACGCTCCAGCTTAACTAGTTAGTGGGGGCCGGTTTTATTAAATAAGAAGCCTCCCCCTCTCTTGTTTATTAGTTAGCAAATAAAGAAAGAAAGAAAAAAAGAGGAGAGAGAAAAGTAAAGCAAAAGGCATTTAACATTTCCCTCACTCTCTTTCCTCTCACTTTCCCTCCTTCTCTTTTTCTTTCTCCTTCTCCACGATACCCTTCCTCCCTCTCTGGTGCTGTGCGACATGGGAGCTCAACAAGGGTTCTCCATCTTCTTCTCCTTGCTCAAGTCTCATCCTTGCTCCGAATTGAAAAATAATCGCATATTTACTCCTCTCATCAAACTCTACCTTTCCCTCTTTTCAAAATCCCAAAAGCTTGAAGTTCATTTTCATGGGTGTTGCCCATTTGAGGAGAAAAGCACATAAACTTGAAGCTTGAAGCTTCCCCTTTCTAGCAAGGTAAAAATATCCATGAAAAAGTCATGTTTCTCCGTTTTCCCACCTTGGCCGATTTTGGCTTTTGGTAATGACTAGCTTTTCTTCCTTGTTTGAGATATTCTCCAAGCTTTAATGGTGGTGGAGCCCTCTTAAGATTCAAGAGTTGAAACCATTCAAGAAATTCCAAAGAGAAATGGGCAAATGAATTGCCTTGGCCGATTTTGAAGAAAGAAGAGGGGAGAAGAGGAGAAGAGAAATAAAAGGAAACTTAAGAAAATTTAAGAGAGTCGTGCGTGACCCGAGCATGGTGAGATGACACGGTAAAAGTAAAAATCCCGGTGAAAGGTATGATTTTCTCATGCCCCGTATGCTAACCGAGTTACTCTGATTTGTGGTTTGTGTGCCGGCTTAATCAAGATTAAAGCATGGAAATAATCCCTTGTTTGATTATGTATGCCTTATTGTATGTTGTATGAACTAACATACTTGTACGCCGGTGTGGTCTAACATAGTGCATAGACCGACTCATAGAGAGTAGTGATTGACTAGAAACCCGTAGATCGGTAGTCTCATGAACATGGTAATATACAAACACACACACGCTATCGATTAAAGTATAACGATAACGCAAACATATGAACTCCCTAGAACGTGAGGAGATGTACGGGTTGAGTAAATACCCGATAACGGTTAGAAAAACCTTATTGAAACAATCCACGGATAATATGAGTGGAGAGATAAATGAACCTCCATTGAGAGGATTGAAGTTAGTCCAATAATGTGAACTTATAAGAAAGGTAAAAGAGACCTAAGGACTATGTAACTCCCTTGAGACATGGTCGACCTCCTATATGAGGATTTTACCCGGTATAAGAAAATATCCGAATGTACAAGCATATGATTGTGAGGGTAACCCTTAAACCTAAGATTACCCGAATTTAAGTAAAGTTCCCAAAGTCATTAGGAACACCGAGAATGATGCTTCTAGACTAATATACATGATATTATTATAACTCCGAGAGAGGAGTGTATGGGAACGAGAGTAGTCCGAGAGTAGTCGGACCTAAGTAAAAGAGATAGGAACTAAGAGAGAGTTCCGTGAGCTAGTTGAACCTTCCCACCATGCTAGACCCAGAGTAGGGTCGAAACCGGGGAAGTAAGACTATGCTAGAGAGCCATGAGTTTTGGCCTAAGTATGTATTAAGAGTAACAAGCGCGACGTAGGAGACCTGTAGTGTCTCGGGAATCTACAAGAGCTTGAGTATAAATAACCCAAGAGTGTGGGTGAGATAATGAGTATAAATAACCCAAGAGTGTGGGTGAGGTAATGAGTGTAAATAACCCAAGAGTATGGGTGAGATAATGAGAATAAGTAACCCGAGAGTGTGGGTGAGCATAGTACGAGTAGCCCAAGAATGGGTGTGTATATGAATAAGTAACCCGAGAGAGCGGGTGAGGTATTGAATAAGTAAACAAGGCATAGTGAGGAATAACCCTCAATGCCTAAGAGTAACCAGTTACCACTAACAACATTGTTATGTTAGTTAGGAATCGTGTTCCGTGATTGGATGTAGATTCCTTGTGTAATATACATATATATTGTATTGCCATGATGCATGTTGTTTGATTAAAATGAACTCCATGTATATCCGACCCAAAGTAGTCGGTGTACCGCGGTTAGCACGCGCGTATATGTCGAATTTCATATTCAGCGTAAGCTGACCCCCTAGGGGGAACGTTTTTAGTGTGCAGGTACTTGAAGCTGACCACCGTTCGAGAGAGTAGGACGGGGGCTGCTATGAAGCATGGGTAGTTAGATAGTAATTACTAATGCATTTGAAAGAGGTGTAAGTCCGAGTATGTTATCGGCATCCGTATATTGTAGACTCGGTATAGTAAAGAAAGGAATTGAGTATTGTGTTGTATGAAGTACTCGGTTGTTCCAGTTCATCAGACCGTTACGGTAAGTAAGAAGGCCTGGTTAGCCACATGGGTGGCTAACGGCGTTGTTTCACCCTCGTTGTAATTAGAGTTCCGCTGCGTGAGTAGGAGTAATTAGTAACGATTAAAGAGGTAATGACGAGATTAACGGTTGGGGTGTTACAGTCTTCTATATGCAAAAGGATCTTCTAACATTATTCCATCATTTTTCTTCAGTTTCAAGTTACTGTCCAAGGGACTCAGAGCAGTCTTTCCACCCAAAACATCAAATTCTTGCAAAAGATTCTCACAATACCTTCTTTGAGTCAAAATAACCCTTTCTTTTGTGTGTATAAATTGCATCCCCAAGAAAAAACTTATTCTACCTAAGTCTTTAATCCTGAACTTGTTATCCAATTCCCCTTTGACTAAACTTATTAGAGAGGAATCACTCCCTGTTATCAATATGTCGTCTACATAGACAGCCAGAAAACAAACCTTACCATTCTTATGCCTTGTAAACAACGAATAATCATTGAGGGACTGGACAAAACCAAGAGATTTCAGAAAAACACTCAACTTATAATGTCATTGCCTAGAAGCCTGTTTCAGGCCATAAAGGGACTTATTTAATCTACAGACCTAGCCCGAATTTTCCTCTTTGTGCCCTAGGGGTATTTGCATATACACTTCCTCCTCTAAATCCCCACGGAGGAAGGCATTGTTTATATCCAACTAGCTAATCAACCAATCTCTCTTTGCAGCAACAATAATAAGGGCCTTAATGGTAGTGAACTTTACTATAGGAGAAAAGTCTCCAAGTAGTCTATCCCATATCTTTGGGTGTAACCCTTAGCCACTAGCCTAGCCTTGAACCTCTCAACCCAACCAGCCCTATATTTAACCTTGAAAACCCACTTGCACCTTACCGGATTAACTCTTTTTGGCAAATCTACCAATCTCCATGTATTATGCCTTTCCAAAGCAAGAAACTCATCATTCATTGCATCCTTCCATTTAACATCCTTAACAGCCTCTTCAAAACTACTAGGTTACATCATATTGTTAGCCTCAGCATGCAAACAATAATAATCAAGTTCATCAACTAAAATCACACGTACTGTTTGTGACAGATTATTTGCATCTATGATCCCATTATCATGTACATCAACAACATCACTATCTGTTTCTAGCTGACACGTTTCAATAGTATTAGCACTAAATATCCTATCTTTCAAGATACCAGAGAAACAGTCATCTGAAACAGAACACTCAGGATCGTTTTCCCAATCTCAGGTGAATAACCAACATTTATAACAGGAGTGGACTTATCTTTGTTTGTTGTTGAGAAGCCAGTGACGTAGTCTTGTAGGTGTCTTGGCATGTTTCTAGTCCTTTCTGATCCTCAGGTGTTGGTGATTTTCTTCTCCAGACCCTTCTCTGTCTGCCTCTTCTGATTGCCTCTCTCTTTGTGCAGTGGCTTCCTCTCCTCCCTCGCTATCAATGGGGCTTGACTGCACGCCAGTAATCTGACTATCCTGCAAGACCAGTTCTTTCTGGCTAGAGCTTGGTTCATAAGGGTTAGTACTAACAATTAGAGGATCATCATCAGAAAATATTATATCCTTTTCTGTAACAGCAGGTATTATTTCAATATTGCTGTTATTTTTCTGATTAAAAGGATAGACTTGCTCATGGAAAATGACATCCCTACTATATATTACTTTACTGTTTTCTAAGTCATAAAGTCTATATCCCTTCTTATCATGCCCATAACCAAGTAAGACACATTTAACAGATCTGTACAAGAATTTATCATTATGTTCCTTATTTATGTTGGCAAAAACACAACAGCCAAAGTTTTTTAGCATAGAATAATCTGGTCTATTTCCATATATAATTTCGAATGGGGTTTAATTTTCTATGGTTACAAGGGGCATTCTGTTGATTAAGTAAATGGCAGTGAGGATGCTCTTTCCCCAAAACATTTTAGGGAGAGATGAATGGAATATTAAAGCCCTAGCAGTTTTCAAAATATGCCTATGTTTTCTTTCAGCCACCCCATTTTGTTGGGGTGTACATGGGCAAGTGGTTTGGTGTTTAATTCCTTTAAGCTTAAAGAAGTCAATGCCAGCCCTGGAACTCCCCAATTCATAGGCGTTATCAGACCTGATGCATTTAACTTTCTTATTGAATTGCCTTTCTACCATGTTTACAAAACCTATGATAAGACCTAGGGATTCAGATTTCAATCTACACAGGTGGGTCCAAATTGCACGGCTCTTGTCATCGACAATGGTAAGGAAAAAGGAATAACAATCATGGGTTTCTTGATTATATGGACCCCAAAGGTCAACATGGATCAATTCAAATGTATCCTTAGTCTTTATTGAGCTTGTGGGAAAAACAATTCTATGGCTTTTAGCCCTATTACATGGTTCACAGATCAGTGGCATATTTAAGGTGCCTTTTTTTTACTAGACCTAATTTTGACAACTTATCCTTGGGCAAATGCCAAAGTGTACAATGCCACAACCCTAAGGAACTATTACATCCATGTTCTAGTTCTAACAAGGAACTCTTATCAGTCTCGACACTAAGACATGTTTTCCTTCTTTCTTCACATGGTTTGTCAAGTATGTAAAGACCCCTATGTAGTTGACCAATCTGCAAATCCTCCTTGTTTTCATAATCCTGGTAAAAGCAACAGGTTGAATTAAGCCACAATTTAGCTTTCATTTGGTTGCAGAGTTTACTAACCGATATAAGACCAAATTTAAAACTAGGCACATAGAGGACATTTTCTAAGGGTTATCTGTAACACCCCTAATCCTAATCCTGTAATATAATCGCAAGTCGTAGCATAAACAAAATATAATTCGCAGCGGAAAATAAAACTAACTACTGTTTGGTGTTACACGCCGTTACCCACCCATGTGAGTAACAAGGCAACCTTACTCCATCCATCAACTTCAACTCTCCACCGCTGTGATGAACAGATACTGAGTACTCTTAAAGTTACAATCCAAATCCAAACAACAAATGAGCAACTAACCCAATACAACCAAACTCCATAATACAGAACATAAAAACTACTAAAAGAGTATTTTATTACAAATACATCAACTACCCAGCGTCCCGCTCTCCGGCTTCGTGTCTCTTCTCAGTAACCTAAAATGTTTTGCCCATTGAAGGGCTCAGCAAACTATATGCTGGTATGCTAAATGTAGTTTTAAATCATTTGGATCCCTTAAGTCGTTCAGCCATCTTGATATTAGATTCGTTACATGCTGTACCGGCTTATAATAATAGTAACAACTGTAATTATTTAAACAAACACATAACAATTCAACCAACAATATTATCACACAACCAATAACAAATAACCAATAATCAGTAACCAATAACCAATAGTCAATAACCAATAACCAAACAAGATACGCGTATTATTTAACTGTACTTGTTAGTTGGCCTCATGGCCCTTATCCTTTTTAACCAACCATTTAAACCTTCCAATTAATTTCCACCTCGGGTGTCATGTTAGGACAACCCTTAATAACTTATTAATGGACAGTAGTCCCCTGGGTTCCAATGGAACCGTTGCCAGCTGACCCTGTGGCCCTGGATATTTTTGTTTGCCTTGAAGGCGACCAATTCGGTCGAAGCCTGCATCAACAGTAGTGCCCTCTGCCATCATCGAATGTGGACGATGAATTCCCTTGAGTGACTCTTGATAGTAGTCCCTCGTAGTGATCACGCTGCGCAACCAGATAGTTGAAACTAACTGGATTCCTCTCTTTGTAAGTTAGCCCTTTAGTCAGTGATACCAGATCCAATCCTTAAGTTAAGACTATGATAAATGACCGTCAGTTAGGTTCTTGTAATACCTAAAGGTCATCTAGTCTTGTTTGAGTTTAGATGTATAAACTTCCAGTCATAAGACGTTCGCGTAGAAATAAAACACAATGGTGTCGAGCAATATAGTATACAGGTTCATATACATAAATCACAGATATCGTTCTTAGCAATTAAACACACAACGTCTGGACCTCAGGAAAATCCTTAGGACATTCATACCACACAATTAACATACCGTTCACCGTGGAAATTGCTAGCTTGACAGTTCACGCTTAGTAGTTTCTCCCCGTAATGCTGTTATACGTACATGTAAATACCGGGTAACGTTAATACAACTGGCACTAACTATTACAGTACTGTTGATACAGGACTAATACTCGTAGTATACTAACCCCCGTATGTTCTTTATTTCTCCCTGTTATTTAACAGTGGTTCGAGTTAGTTTAACAACTACATGCGATAATGAATTTCCATCTCCTTAATTATATACTCATAATTGTTTCCACTTATTCTATATATTAATACAACTTGGCTATTTTTATTATAACCACAATTATTTCATAAACTTTACATTATACTCCATAATATGTTATATTACTTAGTTTTAATTCCTTTCTTTATTAAATTACAAAACCAACCTTATAAATTCGGTAATTATAAATTGAACACACTAACTTTTATAAATTACTAAATAGCCATATATATTTTCGGTTTCAGCACATAGTTTCTTATATTTACAATTTAACCCAAAAACTTTATATAAGTTACATATTAACTCATAAACTATAGTTTTAATATTTAATTACCTTAAATAACCGAAATGGCCCTTATAATTCTACTAATTATGTTTTCGCCCTATATCCACTTCGGTTTTACATATATACTTTTATAAATTACATATTCACCCCAAAACTTTTATAAACTTACTATTTCATGTCATAAATCATTTTAACCCAAAGTTTTTGGTCAACACTTTGACCAAAGCCTAAATTCATAATTAATACTTTAATATACCCAGAAAATCATATGTAATTCGGTTATACACTATATTTTCCAGAAATTACCAAATAGCCCCAAAACTTTATAAATTGTTATTTTTACACTTAAACACTTGTTTAATTTAACCAAAATTCATAATATTAATTCCTACCTTATATTATATCATAATTATGTCAAAACCACCATTAACTCTTGGCAATTATATATAGTACACTATACTTTCCAAAATTTACATTTTAGCCACATAACTTGATAAATTAGCCATTTAAATACTTGTAGCTATTTTTAATATTCCCAAAATTTATAATATAAGCTAATATACTTATATTCTTCAAAAATCACCAAATGAAACATTTTATTCTCGGCTGTAACAATATTTTACCATATGGTTTTAAAACTTGATTTATATCTTATAATAAGTATATATAAATGCATATAAGCCATATAACACTTCTAAAAATTATGTTAATAACTTAGGATGGTTATAAGCTCAAAATTAAACATTTAACTCCTAGACAATTCGGCTAACATATATATATATATACATCATAATTAGATTTTGTGACATAAATTTATACCTTAAGGTAATAATCTTACCTTGTATGTTACAAATTATTTTCTTGATAATATAACCTATAGTTTTTCGGCCTTAATTTATCTAAGGTTTGTACATAAATTTTGTACCCAAGTTTGAAGCTTAAATCAAACTTAAACTTAATAGATTTAATTATAGAAACTTACTCCTTAAATCAAGATGATTCTTGTACTTGATTTCCTCTTGAATTCCAAGCTCCTCCAATGCTATATTGTTGTAGAATTTTTGGCCTCCATATGTAGATTTAGGAGATCCAAGTATTAGACTTCTAACAAGGATTTATAAGTAAGATTTGGAGTAGTTTATAAGAGTTTACCTTAGGTATTTGTCAAGTAATTTTTGGTACACCTTAGGATGGTTGGAGATCCAAGTTTCCTTCATGAAATGATGAAGAGAACATTGATTTAAGAGATGGAATTTTCGGACATAGCTTAAGGTATTTACTAGGATTTTCAAACAAGAACTATACCTTAACTTGATCTTGTTTGTTCCTTGAGTTGTTGTTGAATCAATGTGACTCCTTGGAGTACTAAAGCTTGGAGAAATCTTGCTAGGTTTCTAGGATGATTCTTGCTTCAAGACTTGTTGGAAGTTGCTAGGAATTTAACACAAAAATGGAGTTTAAGGTTAAATATCCATTAATGGAGCTTAAAGCTCACAAGAAGAAAATGACTAAGGAAGAAAGAAAAGAGAGAAGGAAGGGAGCCTTACCAAATTTCCCAAGTGAGAGCAAAAGGGAATGCTAGCTCACGTTGCTAAGAGAAAATTGTAGGGAAAATTATATACAAAAACAATAGAATAATAAACTAATCCTACAACTCTACTACGGGTAGCAAAATAAAACCCGGTCGGAGTATAGTGTAAATATATTACGACCGAGAGTATCGAACCCAAGGGACTTATAGAAAATTAGTCCTAATCCGGTAATAACCTATTCTATAATAAAGGGGGGAATGTGAAATACTTTCTAACCCTAATTAAAACTAACTAAACTAAGTGGTATTTACAAGGAAATTATTCTTGATTCAGAGCTTAAAACCATCTAAGTATCAATATGAACTCACAACATAAACACAAGCCTTCGAATTAACCAACAATTGAATGCGCCGGGTGTCCTGCCGGATATCATATGCACGGCATATTCAAAGACGTTGAATATGCCAGACAGAGGCCACCCGGCAATGCATCCGACATAGTCAATATGCGTATTCTTTCACCAGTTTCCGAGAAGAAAACAGAAGACTCACTACCTATTAACAAATCGAGCATATGTCGTGCCACGAAATGAACAAGATAATGGGAAAGATGAGTTAATTCTCACTCTCACTTCTAACTCTTAATTCATAAGAAGAGAGTAGGAAGATAATTAAGAGAGTCTAACCTATTCTACTTTTGGATATATCCTCCTCAAGTAAAATTAGCATGAAGAGAATAAGAGATCAACCAATTCTCTTACAATAAGAACCTTACTCTAATAAACTTGACAATTATATTAAGAAGATCATATTGTTTTACAAAGAGAGTTTCATTCCCTTACTAAAGAACTAACAAGGAATTCCTACTCCACTATCCACACAGAATAAGAGAGAGAATACACAGGAGATAAGAAAATTGGATGTAGCCTTAACCCGCCATGGATTTCTTCTCTGCGCATGGAAAGTTGCATAGAACTTCCTTGGACACCAACACCTTGGAATGAGGCGGAAATGGAGTAATGAATGGAGTGTAATATGATGTTGAAGTGTCTCAAAGTGCAGCCCTTCTCGGCCTATTTATAGGCATCATATATTCCTTGTGCCGGGTAGCTTGCCGGATCCCATTTATCCGGCACCACGTGTTAAACGCGGGTAACCGTTAACGGTCATAACTGTCTGGCGAAGAGATGCATGTGCCGGGTAGGATATACCCGGCGCCATGCCCAGCATTGGTAATTATCACGTGGAAAATATGTGTTGTCGAATGACCAACCGAGGCGACTGTACACCCATGCCGGATGGGAAGTACCTAGCATCCGGCCCGGTAAAGCTTCTTTCTCGTTCCGTATTTGTGCCGTGCAGACTCAACCCGGCCTTATGTCCGACAGTTTGGTCATAAATGTTCCCTTGCATGGAAAAACATATAAAAACATTAATCTGAACAAATAGTAGACTTAATACATCATATAGCATAAATATTAATTATTCTAACCTTAATTTGGCTAATAATCTTATAATTATATATACTAAAACATGATAAGTCTGAGGCTTATCACACGTAAGGAGTTAAGAGAAGGAAAATGAGGGGAATTTCTCTTTTGACACAATAATGTCAAAGTTAGGCATGCTAGGTAAGACTTTTCTTAATTAATTGCTTGATTCTTGGCTCCATAAAATCCTCTCAATCAGCCTTGCTTTCGGCCATGTGAAGGAAGAAAATGAATGACTTTTTTGCCACTTGAAATAAGGTGACAAGGCAAAGGTAGGTAGCTGTTTTCTTTTGAATTTTCTAAGTCGAATCCATGCTAATATTGTCTTGTTTTCTTGCAGATTTTTGGCAATGGTGTTGTAGGTGGATCCTTGTTTTTTGTTAATTGAAGACAAGGGAACATGCTTAGTTAGGTAGGTGTCTTATTTGATTATTGTACATCAATCGAACTCCCTTTCTCTTGCTTGTTTTCGGCAGCCTTAGGCTAAAGGACAAGTTGATTTTTGACATATATTATCTTAATACCCACATGTGACTAAAGTAGATCTAGTATTACTTTATGTGTTTAATTTCCATGACTTTTCAAAGACTAATCTCTTCTCATTTTCCTGCAGGTTTTCGGTAATGAGAGGCCTCTTTAGACTGAGATTCTTTTGACATAATGTCACATGGCATGTGAGAAGAAGAGTCACCATGTCATAAGACATTTTATTTGCTAAAATCTAGTCAAATACACCCAAACAAATGGCCCCTTGTGTGGCCATGTGGAATTGATTTTTAACTTGGTTCTTGTCACACTATATTGCATTAAGATTATACTTAACATGTTATAGGTTCCAACATTTATTTGGTACATTTATACCAAGGTAAAAGATGAAAGTTTCTAAGGTAAAATGCTTATTTTATACTACTTTTTGATCACAATTTCGGCCCTACTTGTGCTATGAGTTTAGCACTGTATTTGATTTATTTAGATGGTCATTTCATCCCCATTTATGATTCCCAACTCTTGGCTACTCAAAAACTTCAAGGTAATAGCGTAGAACGCGTTTTTATGGCACCCGAAAGTGCGTTTTTGTGCTCTAAGGATATTTTGGAAAATAAGTAGTCACTACAAGTTCCAAGTGTTTATAAACATTTTTTATGGTCAATAAATATATGTTAAGGTGTTACATTGAGTTATATGAGGTTATATCAACTCATGACACAATTCCCGGGCTACCGGGACACTCCTGGGGCAAAACAGAAGCATTAAGAAATTCCCCCAAGCACTTTGTGTATTTTTGAAAAATTAGCTTGAGCATTCTCTTTAGAATGATGAATAATGGTAGTAGGAACTCTAATAATGAATTATATAGGAGTTCGTGCCACTTCGGCACCTCTCCGGGGCATTCCCGAGGGTTTATGGGGCCCCCAACGGGTACCTCCGAGCACTTTGCGTTTAATTGAGAATTTAGTGTGAGGACTTCATCTTAAATGTTTAACAAAGTGTTATGGTGCATTTGGAATGAAGTGTAATGCTTTATTTCATCTTATAATGTATTTCCGGTGTTTCCGGAACTTTCGGGCCTTAAGGGAGGTGTGTTGACTCTCCCGGACATTTTGCATTTCTACTCTGTTCTAGCTGAGGACCTGTGTTTTAAAGGTCATATAATGATCCTTAATTGACTTGGTATGAGTTTTATAGTTTATATATCATAGTTAGCTTGAGGTCCGGCTTAGCGCACGTTGTTGACCTTAAGGAGTTTCGGTGCGTTCTTAATGCCTAAGTGTTTATATATTTTCTTAGGGTTTCATAATCCCCCAAATAATACTTGTTTCTCATTATTTAATTATTTAAAGGTTAGGGTATTTCAGTCTACCCCCTTAAAAGGACTTCGTCCCGAAGTCACAACTTCTACCTACTCATCCTATGGAATCAAGTTCCTCATATCTACTCACTGTATACTTATCATTCCTGGGTGTCAATATCATATTGATACTTCTACATTCCACCAGTCATCCGAGCGTATGCAACTCATACATACACATAGCCTTTGCTCATGACAATCAATGTAATGTAACATAAATATTCTGATGGATACTGTAAATAAGTGTACTTCAATAACCATCCAAGTGTCACATAGAACACATCAATAACCATTCAATCAAGTGTCACATAGAACACATCAATAACCATTCAATCACATGCACACATGCGCAACAACCAAACACAAAACCAAAACCAGTATCCTCTGCATATATATACGTTATCTAGACTACAAATATGCAAGTCGCATGTGGTGCTCTACCCCCCTTAAAAAGGGTTACACCCACGTACCCCCACAAGTATACAGACACTAAAGAAAGAGTTATGGATACTTGTCTCATATGGAGTCCTCTAACTCCCATGTCGCCTCCTCATTGTCGTGGTTTGACCACAGAACCTTGACCATCCTAATGGTCTTGTTCCTGGTCTCCCTAGTCTTGGAATCTAAAATGTGGACTGGGGTTTCCTCATATTTAAGCGTAGGATCTAGCTCGAGTGTCTCGGGCTCTAAGATATGTGATGGGTGAGGCACATACTGCTTTATTGAGATATGTGGAACACATTGTGCACTCTCCCAAGCTCAACAGGTAAGTCTAATTTGTAGGCTAACGGGCCCACTCGCCCAGTAATAAGGTATGGTCCTACATACTTCGCGCTAAGCTTGCCCTTCTGCCCAAATCTGAAGACTCCTTTCATTGGTGACACTCTAAGGAAGACTCGATCGCCTACTGCGAACTTGAGGTCTCTCCTCCGGACATCAGCATATGACTTATGTCTTTCCTGGGCTGTATTCATGTTCTTGTGTATTTGCACAATATCCTCCTTCATCTGATCTAGGTACTCCGGCCCTAAGATGGTATTCTCACTGGCCTCGTCCCAACAAAGAGGTGTCCTACAAGGCCTGCCTTACAATGCCTGAAAAGGTGGCATCTGAATGGATGCATGATAACTGTTGTTGTATGTAAACTCGATCAAATGTAGACGGTCTATCTAGCTTTCCTGGAAGTCTAAGGCACAAGCTCTAAGCATGTCCTCTAATGTCTGAATGGTTCTCTCACTCTGACCGTCTGTTTGAGGGTGGAAGGCGGTACTTAGCTTCAGCTTCGTACCCAATGCCTCCTGAACTTGTTGCCAAAATCTGGAGAGAAATCTGGAATCTCTATCTGACACAATCGACTTAGGTACACCGTGGTGTCTAATGATCTCTTTCTGGAAGAGGTCCGCCAACTTGGGGACTTTCCAAGTGTCCTTGATAGGAATAAACCTTGCTACTTTTGTCAGTCTGTCGACGATGACCCATATCATGTTTGCACCTCCTCTAGTCGGTGGAAGACCGACCACAAAGTCCATAGATATATCTTCGAACTTCCAATATGGAATGGGCATCGACTGTACTAACCCGCCCGGTCTCCGGTGCTCAAATTTTACCTTCTGACAAGTCATACATCTCGCCACAAACTCCGCAACATCCTTCTTCATACCACTCCACCAGAAATGTAATTTCAGATCCTTGTACATCTTAGATGACCCTGGATGTACTGATAAGGAAGAACAATGAGCTTCCTGTAATATCTTTTCCTTCAAGTCGGGGCTGGACTCTGGTATGCACAAACGACCATTTAGTCGGATTAACCCATCTCCACTGAGTACAAAATCGTACTTCTGTCTCTCGAAAATACCATCAGTCAACTGCTGTTTGATAGTCTGCATGTACCGGTCATTATTCTGAGCACAACGTACTTCCTCGATAAGACTGCTATCTCCCGTCATAGCAAATAAGGAGTGAGCTCTACAGCTCAAGGCGTCAGCAACGACATTTGCCTTGCCCTCCTTGTACCTGAGGTCGATGTCGTAGTCCTTTAGAAACTCGACCCATTGCCTCTGTCTCATGTTTAGCTCCTTCTGAGTGAATAGATGCTGAAGGCTCTTATGATCTGAATAAACTGTAACTGTAACTCCATACAAGTAGTGGCGCCAGATTTTCAGTGCAAACACTACTGCTCCCAATTCTAAATCATGTGTCGGGTAATTCTCTTCATGTTTCTTCAGCTGACGTGATGCATAAGCGACAACTTTGCCATGCTACATGAGTACACATCCTATCCCTGTGCCTAAGGCATCACAGTATACTTCAAACCCATCGGTCCCCTCTGGAATGGTGAGTATGGGCGCCGACGTCAGTAGATCCTTTAGTGTCTGAAAGGAACATTTACAATCCTCGGTCCACACAAATGGAACATCCTTCTTCATCAGACTAGTCATTGGTTTCGCCAGTTTGGAGAAGTCTTGGACAAATCTTCGGTATAGTAGCCAGCTAATCCCAAGAAGCTACGGATATCTGTCACTGTCTTCGGTCTGGGCCAAGTCTTAACTGCCTCAATCTTCGCAGGGTCTACAGATATACCGCTGGCAGATATCACATGTCCTAGAAAAGATACACTGTCTAACCAGAATTCACACTTTGAAAGCTTGGCATATAATTGGTTCTCTCTCAAGGTTTGTAACACTTGTCTCAGATGCACCTTGTGCTCATCCTTAGTCTTAGAATAGACTAGAATGTCGTCGATGAACACAACCACTGATGAGTCTAACTGTTCTCTGAATAATCGGTTCATGAGGTCCATAAATATAGCTGGGGCGTTCGATAAGCCAAATGGCATTACTGTGAACTCATAGTGCCCATAGCGCATTCTGAAAGCTGTCTTCTCTATATCCCCATCTGTTATTCGTATCTGATGGTATCCTGATCTAAGGTCAATCTTTGAGAAGACTGTAGCACTTCTCAATTGGTCGAACAGGTCATCGATCTGTGGTAAAGGGTACTTATTCTTTACCGAGACTACATTAAGTTCCCTGTAGTCTATGCAGAGTCGCATGCTACCATCTTTCTTCTTAACAAATAGTACTGGGGCTCCCCATGGTGACGCACTCGGTCTGATGAAACTCTTATCAAGCAAATCCTCTAGCTGAATCTTCAGCTCCTTCATCTCTGCTGGTGCCATTCGGTAGGGCGCCTTGGCAATAGGCCCTGTGCCTGGTATCAAGTCGATGGAGAACTCAACATCTCGCTTGGGTGGCATCCCCGGTAATTCTTCAGGAAATAAATCAGAGAAATCTGATACAACTGGTATGTCTGACTTTGTCGGTTCTTCCTCCCTCATGTCCTGGACATAGCACAAGTAAACTAGTTGTCCCTTCCTGACCTTCCTCATCAAGGTTATAGCAGATACTAGCTTGAAAGTCGGCTCTCTTGGAGTACTACGATAGGAGACTGTCTTGCCCTTCGGGCTCTTCAGTAATAGTCCGTGCTTGCGCAATGTAGTCGCCCCTTATACTTCTGTAGCCAATCCATGCCAAGAATGATGCGAAGCCTAAATTATCAAGCTCAATCAGGTCTGCGTGAAAATCTTCAGTCATGATATTAATCTGAAGTCTCGTGTGAAGTTTCGTGCACCTCACTCTCTCCTTCGTCGGTAGTGTGACTAAGAAATCTGAGAGAGGCTCAGGAGCTGTCTCTAACTTCCTTGCCAAGGCAGAGGATATGAAGGAGTGAGACACCCCTGAATCGAATAGTATCGATGCACTTACGCCATTTACAGTGAAAGTTCCCATGATGACATTCCCCTTATCCTTAGCCTCGGTCTTGTCCAACACATTCAGAACATCTCCCTCTTCAGACTTGTGGCCTGGGGTTAACAATTCGTAAGATAGTGAGGTTGGAGTGTATATCTCAAAGGAATTAAAATACCATTCATTAATCCAATGATTCTTACATACAATCTCCGTAATTACATCAATATTGCCTAAACATCAAATTTAACCATCCGGGTTTCAAGTGTGTAGTGTTCACTAAGGTCGATGGGGCAGTATTCAGCTTAATGCCCTTAATCCCATAGTATACTAATCTAGATTCTCCACCAAATATCAACACGTCCCCTGACTTCAAAACAATCTTGCTCGCCTTATCCATCCTCTTCTGATCACCGTATAGAACTTCTGCATCATCTCCAATGGAGAATGATACAACCGGTATCCCTTTGGTAATTGACTCAGACGTCTCGTCTCGGTCCTGGTGTAACCCTAGTTTCCCCCCTTTCTCATAGAAGTTCACAATGCAAACGTCGGCTTTCATGTCTGGTATGGGGTTTGTTTCTAATTGTTGTGCAATCTTGACCGCTTCTGTCACCAAGGTTTGAAGAATGTTGGGTATCCTAGGCACTCGTGCTCCATCTACCCTTCTTACCTCTCCATACAACCTAGTTTGTGGATCCCAATCCTTACCCATACACATCATATACAATTTAAGTTTTGACCCATTGTCGTATCCTGGAGTGTAAAATCCTCCAAGGCCTATTCCCAAAGTTGTACATTGTTTACAATAGCTATTTGTTCATCTATGGTTAGGTATTGCTTGAGTAGGATCATGCCGGGTCTAAATACTTGGCATTCTTCCTCTGGATATTCCCGACCTTCGCTCAAAGGCTTAGGTGATCTCGGTCTCATAGGTAAGGGGTAACAAATGTTGAAGTACCCTATTAGGTGAGAGGTTTCCTAAGTTAGGTCTCTCTAAGTTTTTGATCCGTACTAAACACATACAAGTCTCATCGTTTGATAACTGTAAACACACATTCATGCTTTTGGTTTAGGTCTTAGGCTTTTCGGTATCGCGCTGAGTGCTAGTCTCAGCGCCCGAAGCTCTCGCTGAGTAAAGGGTGTTTCGGCCTGGAACGACCTCCTTGCCCTTGATTTGCAGTCGAAGATGGCTGTCCTGCCGGTCCTCTAGTGTAGGTGTTGTTCTGAGGCGCCTGACCTCCTCGTGGTCCTCTTACCTCTATAGCTGGGGTCCTTGAAGTGTCTCTGGATCCCTTGTACACCCGGCTTCCGGGGTTGGAAAAGCATTTGTACTCTTGGTGGCCCTCCTTCTTGCAATAGCGGTATTCCACCTTTCTCCCTGAGCAGTCTACGCCAGGGTGGTCGTTTCCACAACGTTTACAGTAGTAATGGCACTGGGGTGGCTTAGTGCCTATTGTTACACAACATGGTTTAGTAATGGTACAGCTAATAAACATTTTGGTTAAGTGGGAGGTGGGTATCCTTACCCCTGGGTGGTGCAGATCTAAGTGGCTGGGCATTAATAGCTGGGCCGGTCAGACGAGGGACCTGCTCCTTCGCCTTCTGACCATGGTAGTCCTTCAACCCTTTCTTCCTATCGAAGAATTTCCTGCAAAAGGTTTAGGGTTAGTGACCAATTCTAAGTATAGGTAGGAAATGGCAACTCGTTCTCAAATACAGGTTTCTTACTTTCCCCGCTTGTTGTAACCGCTCGAAGTCGCTCCCCGATCATCTCCTCAGAATTCTTTCTTTTCTTTCCTTGGGCCTCTTCCCTGGACTGAAGCATCAGCTCGGTTGCCGACGCAGCGTCATAGCATTCTTGTATAGTGGTGAAACGTATGGCTCCCATGGAGCCCTGGATGCGGTACTGCAAACCTCCCCTAAACTTCTGGATCTTTACTGTGTCGGAGTAGTCGACCCCTGGAATGTAGTCCAGTAGACTGATAAACTTAGCATAATACTCATCAACTGTCTGATTCCCCTGAATCAGAGTCTCGAATTCTTGTCTCTTTCTCTGCTTCAGGTGCTCAGGGTAGTACTTGTCCCGCAACACCTCCACGAATGCTGTCCAATCAAAGTTTGGTGTGGCTCGGTGGTGGTCCTCGACCGACCGCCACCATATGTCAGCAGCATCCTTCAAGTTGTAGGCTGCAATGTCAACCTTCTGATCTTCAGGAACTCTAACGGCCTTGAATGCCTTCTGATGCTCCACAATAAATTTTTCCAGCAAGGCGGGGTCCGGTTCCCCCGAATATGTCGGTACTCTAGCGTCTGCCACGCTCTTTAGCCAGTTGGTTTCCCTGGGCTATGGCGGGTGGGGTATGGCTCCCGCAAACTGTGCTCCTAGCTGTGCGGCGAAGGCTGCCATGGCCTCTGCTAGGTCTGGTATCTCTGGGACGTCTGCTGTGTCTCTCCACTACGCCCACTGCTGCCTCCACGTGGTCTACCTCTCGTCGACATCTATAGGATGTATACTTTCATTACTATTTGGTATTACACCGTTTACATTCTCAATCATAAATATGCAAGAAAGACTAATCACTAGCAATAAGATATCCCTAAAAGTTTCCTTCTAAGTCACGAATCCTCACAGACGTTCCCGTATCCCAAAATTCCTATGCTCACTATTCTTGACCCAGTATCCTGTCATCAGAGCAGAACTCCGCTCTGATACCACTTTTGTAACACCCCTAATCCTAATCCTGTAATATAATCGCAAGTTGTAGCATAAACAAAATATAATTCGCAGCGGAAAATAAAACTAACTACCGTTTGGTGTTACACGCCGTTACCCACCCATGTGAGTAACAAGGCAACCTTACTCCATCCATCAACTTCAACTCTCCAACGTTGTGATGAACAGATACTGAGTACTCTTAAAGTTACAATCCAAATCCAAACAACAAATGAGCAACTAACCCAATACAACCAAACTCCTTAATACAGAACATAAAAAATACTAAAAGAGTATTTTATTACAAATACATCAACTACCCAGCGTCCCGCTCTCCGGCTTCATGTCTCTACTCAGTAATCTGAAATGTTTAGCCCATTGAAGGGCTCAGCAAACTATATGCTGGTATGCTAAATGTAGTCTTAAATCATTTGGATCCCTTAAGTCGTTCAGCCATCTTGATATTAGATTCGTTACATGATGTACCGGTTTACAATAATAGTAACAACTGTAATTATTTAAACAAACACATAACAGTTCAACAAACAATATTATCACACAACCAATAACCAATAACCAATAATCTGTAACCAATAACCAATAGTCAATAACCAATAACCAAACAAGATACGCGTATTATTTAACTGTACTTGTTAGTTGGCCTCATGGCCCTTATCCTTTTTAACCAACCATTTAAACCTTCCAATTAATTTCCACCTTGGGCGTCATGTTAGGACAACCCTTAATAACTTATTAATGGACAGTAGTCCCCTGGGTTCCAATGGAACCGTTGCCAGCTGACCCTGTGGCCCTAGATATTTTTGTTTGCCTTGAAGGCGACCAATTCGGCCGAAGCCTGCATCAACAGTAGTGCCCTCTGCCATCATCGAATGTGGACGATGGATTCCCTTGAGTGACTCTTGATAGTAGTCCCTCGTAGTGATCACGCTGCGCAACCAGATAGTTGAAACTAACTGGATTCCTCTCTTTGTAAGTTAGCCCTTTAGTCAGTGATACCAGATCCAATCCTTAAGTTAAGACTATGATAAATGACCGTCAGTTAGGTTCTTGTAATACCTAAATGTCATCTAGTCTTGTTTGAGTTTAGATGTATAAACTTCTAGTCATAAGACGTTCGCGTAGAAATAAAACGCAATGGTGTCGAGCAATATAGTATACAGGTTCATATACATAAATCACAGATATCACTCTTAGCAATTAAACACACAACGTCTGGACCTCAGGAAAATCCTTAGGACATTCAGACCACACAATTAACATACCGTTCACCGTGGAAATTGCTAGCTTGACAGTTCACGCTTAGTAGTTTCTCCCCGTAACGTTGTTATACGTACATGTAAATACCGGGTAACGTTAATACAACTGGCACTAACTATTACAGTACTGTTGATACAGGACTAATACTCGTAGTATACTAACCCCCGTATGTTCTTTATTTCTCCCTGTTATTTAACAATGGTTCGAGGTAGTTTAACAACTACATGCGATAATGAATTTCCATCTCCTTAATTATATACTCATAATTGTTTCCACTTATTCTATATATTAATACAACTTGCCTATTTTTATTATAACCACAATTATTTCATAAACTTTACATTATACTCCATAATATATTATATTACTTAGTTTTAATTCCTTTCTTTATTAAATTACAAAACCAACCTTATAAATTCGGTAATTATAAATTGAACACACTAACTTTTATAAATTACTAAATAGCCACATATATTTTCTGTTTCAGCACATGGTTTCTTATATTTACAATTTAACCCCAAAACTTTATATAAGTTACATATTAACTCATAAACTATAGTTTTAATATTTAATTACCTTAAATAACCAAAATGACCCTTATAATTCTACTAATTATGTTTTCACCCTATATCCACTTCGGTTTTACATATATACTTTTTACTTACATATTCACCCCAAAACTTTTACAAACTTACTATTTCATGTCATAAATCGTTTTAACCCAAAGTTTTTAATCAACACTTTGACCAAAGCCTGAATTCATAATTAATACTTTAATATACCCAGAAAATCATATGTAATTCGGTTATACACTATATTTTCCAGAAATTACCAAATAGCCCCAAAACTTTATAAATTGTTATTTTAACACTTAAACACTTGTTTAATTTAACCAAAATTCATAATATTAATTCCTACCTTATATTATATCATAATTATGTCAAAACCACCATTAACTCTCGGCAATTATATATAGTACACTATACTTTCCAAAATTTACATTTTAGCCACATAACTTAATAAATTAGCCATTTAAATACTTGTAGCTATTTTTAATATTCCCAAAATTTATAATATAAGCTAATATACTTATATTCTTCAAAAATCACCAAATGAAACATTTTATTCTCGGCTGTAACAATATTTTACCATATGGTTTTAAAACTTGATTTATATTTTATAATAAGTATATATAAATGCATATAAGCCATATAACACTTCTAAAAATTATGTTAATGACTTAGGATGATTATAAGCTCAAAATTAAACATTTAACTCCTAGACAATTATGCTAACATATATATATACATCATAATTAGATTTTGTGACACAAATTTATACCTTAAGGTAATAATCTTACCTTGTATGTTACAAATTATTTTCTTGATAATATAACCTATAGTTTTTCGGCCTTAATTTATCTAAGGTTTGTACATAAATTTTGTACCCAAGTTTTAAGCTTAAATCAAACTTAAACTTAATAGATTTAATTATAGAAACTTACTCCTTAAATCAAGATGATTCTTGTACTTGATTCCTCTTGAATTCCAAGCTCCTCCAATACTATATTGTTGTAGAATTTTCGACCTCCATATGTAGATTTAGGAGATCCAAGTATTAGACTTCTAACAAGGATTTATAAGTAAGATTTGGAGTAGTTTATAAGAGTTTACCTTAGGTATTTGTCAAGTAATTTTCGGTACACCTTAGGATGGTTGGAGATCCAAGTTTCCTTCATGAAATGATGAAGAGAACATTGATTTGAGAGATGGAATTTTCGGACATAGCTTAAGGTATTTACTAGGATTTTCAAACAAGAACTATACCTTAACTTGATCTTGTTTGTTCCTTGAGTTGTTATTGAATCAATGTGACTCCTTGGAGTACTAAAGCTTGGCGAAATCTTGCTAGGTTACTAGGATGATTCTTGCTTTAAGACTTGTTGGAAGTTGCTAGGAATTTAACACAAAAATGGAGTTTAAGGTTAAATCTCCATTAATGGAGCTTAAAGCTCACAAGAAGAAAATGACTAAGGAAGAAAGAAAAGAGAGAAAGAAGGGAGCCTTACC
This sequence comes from Limonium bicolor, assembly GCA_023374045.1. NCBI lineage: Eukaryota > Viridiplantae > Streptophyta > Magnoliopsida > Caryophyllales > Plumbaginaceae > Limonium > Limonium bicolor. The sequence continues at coordinate 209,747,368 of CM041780.1, forward strand.
AAATCGGCCAAGTGAGAGCAAAAGGGAATGCTAGCTCACATAAGGAGTTAAGAGAAGGAAAATGAGGGGAATTTCTCTTTTGACACAATAATGTCAAAGTTAGGCATGCTAGGTAAGACTTTTCTTAATTAATTGCTTGATTCTTGGCTCCATAAAATCCTCTCAATCAGCCTTGCTTTCGGCCATGTGAAGGAAGAAAATGAATGACTTTCTTTGCCACTTGAAACAAGGTGACAATGCAAAGGTAGGTAGCTGTTTTCTTTTGAATTTTCTAAGTTGGATCCATGCTAATAATGTCTTGTTTCCTTACAGATTTTCGCAATGGTGTTGTAGGTGGATCCTTGTTTTTTGTTAATTGAAGACAAGGGAACATGCTTAGTTAGGTAGGTGTCTTATTTGATTATTTTACATCAATCGAACTCCCTTTCTCTTGCTTGTTTTCAGCAGCCTTAGGCTAAAGGACAAGTTGATTTTTGACATATATTTGCTTAATACCCACAAGTGACTAAAGTAGATCTAGTATTACTTTATGTGTTTAATTTCCATGACTTTTCAAAGACTAATTTCTTCTCATTTTCCTATAGGTTTTAGGTAATGAGAGGCCTCTTTAGACTAATATTCTTTTGACATAATGTCACATGGCATGTGAGAAGGTGAGTCACCATGTCATAAGACATTTTATTTCCTAAAATCTAGTCAAATACACTCAAAAAAACGGCCCCTTGTGTGGCCATGTGGAATTGATTTTTAACTTGGTTATTTTCACACTATATTGAATTAAGATTATACTGTAACATGTTATAGGTTCCAACATTTATTTGGTACATTTATACCAAGGTAAAAGATGAAAGTTTCTAAGGTAAAATGCTGATTTTATACTCCTTTTTTATCACAATTTTGGCCCTACTTGTGCTATGATTTTAGCACTGGATTTGATTGACTTAGATGGTAATTTCATCCCCATTTAGGATTCCTAACTCGTGGCTCCTCAAAAACTTCAAGGTAATAGCGTAGAAGGCGTTTTTATGGCACCTGCAAGTGCGTTTTTGTGCTCTAAGGATATTTTGGAAAATAAGTAGTCGCTACGAGTTCCAAGTGTTTATAAACATTGTTTATGGTCAATAAATATATATTAAGGTGTTACATTGAGTTATATGAGGTTATATCAACTCATGACACAATTCCTGGGCTACCAGGACACTCCCGGGGCAAAACAGAAGCGTTAAGAAATTCCCCCGAGCACTTTGTGTATTTTTGAAAAAGTAGCTCGAGCATTCTCTTTATAATGATGAATAATGGTAGTAGGAACTCTAAGAATGAATTATATATGAGTTCGTGCCACTTCGGCACCTCTCCGGGGCATTCCCGGGGGTTTATGGGGCCCCCAATGGGTACCTCCGAGCACTTTGCGTTTAATTGAGAATCTAGCATGAGGACTTCATCTTAAATGTTTAACAAAGTGTTATGGTGCATTTGGAATGAAGTGTAATACTTTATTTCGTCTTATAAAGTATTTCCAGGTGTTTCCGGAACTTTCGGGCCTTAAGGGAGGTGTGTTGACTCTCCCAGGCATTTTGCATTTCTACTCTATTCTAGCTGTGGACCTGTGTTTTAAAGGTCATATAATGATCCTTAATTGACTTGGTATGAGTTTTATAGTTTATATATCATAGTAGCATAAGGTCCGGCTTAGCGCACGTTGTTGACCTTAAGGAGTTTCGGTGCGTTCTTAATGCCTAAGTGTTCATATATTTTCTTAGGGTTTCATAATCCTCCAAATAATACTTGTTTCTCATTATTTAATTATTTAAAGGTTAGGGTATTTCATTATCAGATTGTTAATCTTAATGTTTCCCATCATTCTAACTGGTTGGGGTGCCCATCAGGCATTCCAACCGTATGTGGCTTTTCAAGAAATGAGATTTCTTAAAAAACAGAGAGATTTCCACTCATGTGATCAGACGCGCCACAATCTATGATCCAATCTGTTTCCTTATAAGCAGGATTATCACATGCATTCAGAATTTTATAAACACTATGAGTCCAGCTAGCAAAGTTTTGGTTTGAGATGTTACCAATGAATCCACAATTGGATTCAGAATTCTGTGAATCATTGTTGCTGATCCGCGCCTTGGCATGTATCAGGAACGAAGCCCACAAACTCACGTTAATGAATCTCATCCTGAGCAAATTACTGCTCACACGTATGCATTAGTACAGCCTAATAGCGTCAATAGTCTAGAGAGAGAGAGGATGCCTCAATTGCCGCACCAGTAACCGAAAAAAACGCGGAAGAATTAGGTACAGGCCAGGAACTTATCCAGAGAGATCTCAGAAATATTATCTCCCCCAGAGTAAATCAAGAAAATCAACAAACATCATTTTCTCGGACAGTTGTGGGATTTAAGAATTAGAAGAATTACCCACCAGACAAAATATTCGCAGTAACCTGCAACAAATAGTGGAAAGCCAGGGTGAATTAACAAAGACATCCATTACCCACACTACCCCGAAGACAGAGCAGACGGCCAGAGATGACTTTGGAAAAATTGTTAATGCTGAATTAGAAGCCGAGGACTGTATTAACCTATTCACTCAATTAGGTTGTCATATGCCTAATCCCAGTCAGACTAAAAAGAACATTATTCAACAGATCCGGTCCCAGCCCCACTAAAATAAAAATGGTGACGGTAGGTCTACAGAACATCAGAGGTATACGCTCAAAAGACAAACAACAAAAAATGAGGGAGGAGGTTCGGAAGAATAATATTTCTATTTTGGGTCTTGTGGAAACTTAGCATTGTGGATCAGCCACGTAATGTATACTATACTTCTGGGGAAAAAAGAAAAGCAGCCTAGCATGGGCTGAGATACCAAGCCAAGGTAGATCCGGTGGGATTATTGTCATGTGGGACGAGGAACAGATAGAGGTATACAAAGTAAAAAAGGGAGTCAGATGGATGAAGGCTGATATAAGGGCTCGATCAGACGGTCTGAAGAGTTCAATAACATTTGTTTATGCTCCATGTGATCCTCGGGAACGTGAACTTTTATTTGAAGAACTACTTCACACCAAGGAACTGTGGCAACCGGAACTATTGGTTGTTAGGGATTTTAATGAAATATTGTCCCCCTCAGAGAGATTGCCTTCCACATCAGCTCGATTGACCACAGGTATGAAGACCTTTCTCACATGGGTCAGCAATATGCAACTGCTAGAAATTCCACTACGAGATGCTCAGTTTACTTGGAGGGGTTGTGGCCTTGTGGGTCGTTCAGCAAGATTGATAGAGTGTTTGCAACCCATGATTGGCTGGTTCAATATATGGAAGTGAGCCTCAGGTCAAGCGCATGGGTAATATCAGACCACCGACTTTTGGTATTATCAACGGGGAAGATCAACTGGGGGCCCAAGCCGTTCAGAGCACTCGATGCATGGCTAGAGCATCCGGGCTTTGAGAATTTTGTTAAACATGAATGGAATAGTGTGACCCTTGGGTCTACAATGAACAAGCTGAAGCGACTGAAAAGGTCTTTGAGGAGGTGGAATAAAGATACTTTTGGAGGTATTGAACAACGCATCAGCCATCATAAAGAAGAGTTGAGGAAAGTGGAGAAGAAATTAGAGGAAGGCGATTGTTCTTTGCTGGTGGAAAATGAGAGGGTGCTAGCCTTAAAGAGGCTAGAAACTGCCGAGAAGCACAAAAAGGTATACTGGAGACAAACGGCACGAGATAAATGGGTTCGAGAGGCGGACCGTAACTCTAGGTACTTTCATCTTCGGGCTACTATAATCACCATAAGAAACTGATGCAGAACTTAATCATAAATGGCTCTATTGTGGATGATCCGCGTACCATTCGGAACATGCGGTTGACTTCTATATACGGTTGTTCAGTGCGAGGCCATCATCAGACATGTACCCTCCTGATATAATGCATCCGACGTTGTCAGTTGAGCAAGTAGCTCGCTTGGAAGTAATTCCAGCTCTTAGAGAAATTCGACAGACAGTTTTAGCTTGTGATGGTTCAAAGGCTCCCGGTCCAGATGGGTATAACATGAATTTTGTTAAGAAGATGTGGCATGTTATTGGTACAGACTTTTGTAATGATGTGCGAAAATTCTTCATCACATCCAAACTTGAAAGGGGTTCAAAAATCACTTGGATTTCTCTAATCCCAATGAAACCTGATGCCGCTAAGCTGGAGGACTATAGACCAATAAGTATGGTGGGTTGTATGTACAAAGTCATTGCAAAACTATTGAGTAGCCGACTTAGCCATCTCTTGCCAGAGCTCATTGGAGAAACTCAGTCTGGGTTTGTGAAGGGGAGGAATATTCTTGAGGGTCCGCTTATTGCTAATGATGTCATATCATGGTTGAAGAAAAGCAAGAGTAAAGGGTTGTTGCTAAAGATTGATCTGAAGAAAGCTTATGATTCTGTATCGTGGGACTTTCTTAGAAAAATGCTTACTCGCATGGGGTTTGGTCCCATATGGAGGAATTGGATAATGGAATGTGTCACCACCTCTAGAATATCTCTCCTAGTTAATGGATCTCCTACAAAACCTTTTGCTCCATCACGGGGCTTGAGGCAAGGTGACCCATTATCACCGTCATTATTTATTATCATGGTGGAGGTTTTGAACTGGATAATCCAAGGAGCGGTGCATAAACAGATGTTCTCAGGGTTAAATGTAGGTGATAGACAAGTGAAGGTAACTCATTTGCAGTTTGCCGACGATGTTATGCCCTTTAGCAAAGTAAATAAAGAGGAACTTATCCATCTTCATAAGCTCCTCATTATGTTTACGGAGCTGAGTGGCTTGAGCATCAACATGGAGAAATCTAAAGCCTTTTGTATCAATGCTAGTGTCGTAGAGGCTCAGATGGTTCAGAATATATTTGGATGCAGTCTAGGCGAGTTACCGTCTACATACTTGGGGTGCCCCTTGGGTGCTAATCCTAGGAGGGCTCAGACTTGGGATCCAGTAATCCAAAGGGTTAAAACCAAGCTAGCTACGTGGAAAGCTACAAGTCTCTCCAAAGCAGGTAGAGTGGTCCTTATCAGATCCGTACTTGAATCTATACCACTGTATTATGCTAGCCTGTTTGTCATCCCGGTTAAGGTGCGTAAGCAGTTAATTTCAATGCAAAGGCAATTCTTCTGGGGTAAGAACTCTAGTAAGTTTTTAACCACAGTTTCGTGGAGTAGAATGGCTCGCCCAAAAGAGATGGGTGGCCTTAGGTTTTCGGACCTGCAACTGAAAAACCTTGCGTTCTTGGCAAAATGGAGATTTAAGTTTGCTCATAATAAACACCCTCTCTGGAAAAGAATGGTGCAATCCATATATTGCATGAGGAATGGCACTCACTCGGGTGAGCTTGAGGATAACAGAGTAGTGATTAAGGGAATATGGTATCTGATTCACCAGGCTACCATGCAGTATAGTCCTCTCAAAGAACTACTTGATTCAAAGATCAAAATCTCGTTGGGAAGTGGGCAAGATGTGCTTTTTTGGTATGATGGATGGAATCAAGCGGGTATTCTCAAGTTCTCCATTCCCAGGTTATTCCAGTTGAGCGCCCAGCAACACTGTTCGGTGGCTCAGATGGGTTTGTGGGATTCAGATGGTAATTGGCAGTGAAATCTTGTGTGGAGACGTAGTCTATTCCAATATGAGTTAGATTTAGTTGATCAGCTGTATGGTTCTTTGTCGCCAGTTCCAATGTGCCCAAATGGTCAGGATTCGGTCATTTGGGCTACTGTTGGTAAGAAGTCTATATCTAGTGATATTACTTCCTCTCTAGTGGCGGTACAACATGAGGATTTTGGAAGCTCAGCAGACGTTGACCTTCGTCCGTTATGAAAAGGATTATGTGAGCCAAGGGTGGAGGTGATGTTATGGTTTGCTATCATTCGGCGGTTGTTGACAAGAGAAGTTCTCTTTGAGCGAGATATCGTACCACTTGGTAGTAGCTTGTGCCCTTGGTGTAAAAGGGTGATGGAGAAAATTGAACAAGTGTTGTTTCAGTGTGCACAGATAGCTAAGGTTTAGGAGATTATTTTTCATTGGTGGAATGTGTCGTTTGCATTCAGGGATAATATAACATATATTTACATGGACTGGTTCTCCGTTCCCCTTGGTGCTAAGGCTCGCCGTGTTTGGAAGTCAACTTTTTGTTATGGGGTGTATTATGTTTAGTTGCAGCGGAATAGTGTGGTTTTTCGAGAGGAAGGTTGTGAGGTTGATCGTGTGGCCGTTCAGGTAAAGCTTGGAGTATGGAGATGGACTAAGACGTGGTGGAAGGATCTCCCTCTTTCGTGTAACTCCTTTATAGGTCTTTCTTCATTGATGGACTATTTGTAGTTGTTCCCGTAGCTATTGTCTCTTGTATGGGTTTTTCTTCTTCGGTGGGTTCGCTATTAGAGGTTATTGTTGGTGTTCTGCTGTTGTGTGGGTTCTTTCCTGTTTTTCCCTCTAGTTTTGACTCTAGGATTGTACGTTGATGTGGCGGATACTTTTTTCCTCTCTGAGTTTTTTTCCCTCTGGGTTTTGCTTGGAGGGGTTTTAATGAGGCCCATCTTTGCCCATCGCCCTGGTTATCCAGGTTTGTTTAATTCTAATGGCCATGTGCCTTAATTATCAAAAAACTGGTTCACCTGATCTGTGGTGACGGTTCCTCCATATGGGTCTTTGTTTCCCTTGTCCCTTTGCTCAACGCTGTTGTTAGCATTACTTTTTCTTTCCTTGTTCGTCTGTCATCCAGGGGGGAAGCCGTGTTTTTGAAAGCACTTGTCTTCTGTGTGGCCAGCTTTGCTGCAGAAGGTGCACTGAATGTTGTTACGCCTCCCTCCAGTGGTTTGGTTGCGGTTGAAGTTTCTCCTCCCTTGATTTACTGAAAAGGCTACTGGAGTTTCATTCTCGACGTTGGAGGCAGAGGTCAAGGTCTTCTGCCGTTCTTGTTGGATCAAAATGGAGAAAGCTTGTTCCACGCTTGGAAGGAGGGAAATCATCAGAATACTCTCTCTGGCAGCACCGTACCGTTCTTGAAGGCCCATCAGGAACTTAATCAACCTCCGATTCTTGATGTAAGCCTTGAACGCTTCGTCTGTCACACACGAGCAAACAGGAAGCGAGGTCGTTGCATCGATCTCGTCCCAGATTCCACCGAGTTTGGCAAAGTAGTCCCCGATGCTTTCACTTCCTTGTGTTGTATTTATGAGCCGCCTCTCTAACTCGTACATACGCGTAGCATCCACTTGATCATATCTTGCACAGAGATCTTCCCAGATTCTTGCCGCAGAGCTCCGAAACAGCACCGTATATGCGACCTTCTTTTCGAGACTCATTAGAATCCAAGAGCGCACCATGTTGTCGCACCGTTTCCATGCCTCTGCTTGAAGTTCGCAGTCTGTCCGTCTCTCTAGGGTTCCTTCTACAAATCCAAGTTTATTTTTCGAACCAAGTGCTATTTCCACTTGATGCTTCCATCGGGGAAATCCCGGGCCTCCGTCGTATTTGGTAGCTAGCGCAAGTCCGGGATGATCTGAACTGGATAAGTAAAGAGCGTCTCCAATGTCGATGGTTGTCATGTCGCTGCTACTCGATTCTGGCGAAGAAACTTCTTTCCCTTTCCAAGATCGGGCCCATCCTTTCCTGGCTCATCGTCCGCCATCGAAACCCACGAATCGAAGAGGAATCAAAGAAGAGATAATGCATGATTTTTGAGCAAATCTAAGAGGGCGAATCAGCGACAAAAAACAAAAGAATTATTCAGATGAAAATGGAGCAAGATCCCACGATCTTATGCTCTGATACCATGAAACAATCTCGAGAATTAACTGAGAAAACACTCAGAACCACATACAAGAAAGGGAAGAAACTTGTTTACAAGATGAGCTACTACCCAGAATCGGGAGGGTGAAGAAGGTGACCTAATTACAAAATGAATAATGTTATATATAACTTGACTTACACTAAACCGGTTAATACTACAAAACCCGGTTCTCCTAACACCCCGGTCCACTCGATGAGCACTGGAATAAAACGCACATTATGAAACAGAAAAATACTTAGCAAACTAAACTAAACTCTATCAATGAGTGAGTGAGTTAGAAGCCAGCCATTCTATTAGTGGTGTAATAATAAAAGTGTCACAGCTATTACGCTAGAAAGAAAACAAAAAAATTACTACCGGTAATGGCAACAACAACTCGTCCATCCCTACGCTCACCCTTTCTCTCAATAAAATCTCCCATAGGGATAATTCTGTAGAAAAACTAGCTGGGAAAAATAGTACTAACAGAGAGAAAGAGAGACTAACTGACACAGGCGTAATAATACTTATCGTAGAAGGTAATTTCTAGGTTACATCCAAATGTAGTTATAGATGGTTACATACGTGTACATTTGTTTAGTAAAAACTATAAAAAAAATGTACATTAGTTATGTAAAAACTGTACAGTTAGTAAATAAAAATTATACGGATGTATATATAAAGTTGTACATTGAATCCTGATATAACTGAAATTTTACTAGATGTACATATTAACTTCTTAAACTATACAATAAGTTTACAAAACCTATAATTTTACACTATACAAATTGTACAATTTTAAATATAGTCAAAGATAGCTACTAGCCAAGTATACTGGTGGAGGAAGTTTCATGGCCAGGATGGTAACTTGTGGAAATCGGTGGTATGTTCTGTATATGGTCAGAACATCAGACTACCACTGTATGATTCTGTATGGGTGGAGTGCAGAAGACATGGGGTTTGGAAATTGATAGTGAGTTTGTCTTCGTGGCGGTCAGAGATACAGGAGTCCCTTGTAGGTAATCTGAAGTGGGTGGTTAGAAATGGTAATCGTGTAAGGTTTTGGGTGGATCCATGGATTGGAGATTCGATTCTTAAAGACAGGTCCCCAAGACTACATCTAATAAGTGACTGCAAATCAGCAACTATTGCGGAAGTGGGAACCTGGATGGGTGCGAACTGGGTATGGAATTTACGTTAGGGGAGATCTCTATTTGTTTATGAGAAGGAGACAACAACAGAGTTGCTAGAATTTATGAATAGCGCTAGTGTTTCTCCAGATGGAGAAGTTGGACTACTTTGGTTGGCAGGGAAAGAAGGTAAGTATAGTACTGGAGGTTTTTATGCTGCAGCTAAGGAGAAAGAAAATCTAGATCCTGTCTCCTGGCATAAATCCTTCTGGTCTCATTACGCCCCTCTGCAAGTAGAACTTTTTGTCTGGTTTCTAGTGCAAAATAGGATTGCTACAAGAGACAAACTCTTCGGTAGGAATTTGATTTCATTGGCTGACACTCTCTACCCTTTTTGTAAACGGGCGGTGGAATGTAAGGATCATCTATTCTTTAGATGTAGTGTCACAAGGAGTTTTTGGGGTGCTATGCTGCGATGGTGAGGTGTTTCTGGAGCGTTTGATACTCAAGCTGGAAACTGCTTAGACAGGTGGAAGGAACTTAAGCCAAGTGGGAGGGGAACTGCACTATGGCACGCCACCCTCTTGTTCACCCTGTATAATGTTTGGAGGCTGTGAAACAGGCTGATTTTTGTACAGGTAGTACCCAACTGACAAAGCAGTGATGTCAAACAAAGTCCAGATCTTGGAATGGGGATTGAAGGATAGAAGGATAAAGGGATCTGTTAGTCTACTGCTTGCTTCAGACAACATCAAAGAGCTGGTGTAAGCAACGTAGCAGCAGTTCTAATGATTCTCTTCTGGTATTTATACGTTTGGTGTGTTGTGTAATATCTGTTTGGCTTGGAACCTTTGATCCAATGCTATGTAAAACCGTTGTTCGGTTATCTTGCTACAGTTGTAGCCTACTTATAAAAAAATAGCTACTAGCCAAGAATGATTAGCAGAAGAAAGACTAGACACTTGATCGCAATAACCGTATAAACCCAAAGCTAACTCCTATTGTTAGCCCATTTGTTCGGCCCCGATAAATATAATTAGTCTGCCCAATGTTTAAGGCTTCTAAAGTATCCATAAGGTTCCGTCTGTCAATGTATAAATATATCAACAATGATGTACAGTCAGGGCATATTGGAGTTAGTATGTATCTTAGGTATATGCTTTGTAATATGAGTATAGAATGTAATTAGGGATACAATTTTAATATCACCTAGTTCACATTCTATTCAACTAGTTTACAAGAACCGGGTGCATATAGTTCTAGGTTACTACTTACTGTTCACTATTCCTCTCTCTCGACCACTTTTCTCTATCACTTTGTAAAAATCAAGAACTGGTTTCCTTGTTCTTTGATCAATAATACAAAGTCCGATTTCGTTTTCCAATCTGAGTAGAGATTGACATGGTATTAGAGCGCAGGGTTACTTTCCCACGAAGATGAGCAAAGAAGAGACCTAGAAAGAGCCAAAAACCAGCTGGCATAACAAGGCGAAGTTGGGAAACTCCTCGACGGCGATCGACCAAAGTGATCCACTGTATGTACAAGCGACGGAGCAGTCAGGACAACCTCTAACAGCTAAGTTCACCTGCGAAGGATTCCAAAGTTGGAAATGGGGAATACGACGCGCTCTTCAAGCGAAAAACAAATTAGGGTTCATCGATATCGAACTCCCCTCTCTCTCTCTCTCTCTCTCTTATTTTCTACGTTTTAAAATGTGTCTCTACTGCTCTCTTGGCTTGGTCCAGGTTTCTATCCGAGGAAAAGACCGTGACCATCCTAAGTGGCACGTCGTGAATGGCTGGCATCACACGGACGAGTGACGAAAGATAAAAATGCCCGTCATTTTAGGGGTCCGGATTTCTGTCCAGGGAAAAGACCTAGATCACTCTTTTAAACCGCTAGAATCTCGCAATTTGCTTTGCTACGGGTTTGCTTTCCGGACACAAACCCAAACCACCCTCAAAATTTGACAGAAGCTTCGTCTCTGCTCGGGTCCGGGTTATATACCCGGACATAAACCTGGACCACACCGGAAAATCTCCAGAAACTTTATTAGTGCTTTTTTCCGGGTTGTATACCCGGGCACAGACCTGGCCACTCCCAGAAATATGATCCAAGCTCGTTTTCGCTTTAGCTTCTTAGTTCTAGCTCCAAATTTGTATCCGTTTGCGCCCACACGTTCTTCTCTTCATCTACTTTATTCCTAGCTATGTTATTCCACCTGTTTAAGCAATAAATGTGTAAAACATCAATAAAACACAAAACTAGAGGAAAACTAGCTAGAGTTGAGAAATGAGCATGAAAGTGTTGATTAAACATACTAAATATACCCCTAAAACATGCTCATTTAGACACTCATCACTCCATCGGTAAGAAAGTTTCGCTCAACACTCTCAATCCTACTGTTTAATAGTCTCATTGTTTCATGATATCACTCCAAGTGACAAAGTTGTGTTTTCTGTTTAAGATACGACTACTCGAACTCCAATCTGGGTTTGAAACAAGTGATTAAGGAAATGGTGGTTTTCTGACAGACTTTGCAAGACTCGAAGAAGGGGTGTCGTTGTCGCAAAGGGAGACTTATTGGCTGATGCAAGAGTTGAAACACAGTATTCATGGTCGGATTGGTCATCGAAATGAGAAGCGAGGTGGCATGCAACATCAATAAGATGTTTACTGCCGCCATTTACTGTGTGGGCCTCTCCAACAGTCTGGGAAGAAGATGAGGAAAATGAAAGAATGGGGAGGACGAAAAGAATTTTGTTGTTTGAACGCCTCATCTATTCCCCAGTTTTACTAATTTAGGGGGAGTTTGCTTTGGGAGGGGAAACATAATGGAATCGGGAAAGGGAATGAATAAGAATGGAAAGAATGCCCTTTGATTTTCCTATTTGTTTGTTTATGCATGGGAATGAAAATGAATAATTGGTCAATGACCACTAGCCAATGGTCAACGGTCGTCGGCTGTCGGTCAACATCCACCAGTCATTGGTCAATAGTTGTTGGCCATCGGTCAATGGCCATATGTCACTGGTTTTAGTGTACTAGGGAAAGGGAATCTCATTCCATAGGGATTGTAATGGGTCATTAGGTGTCTGTTTCACCCGACCCACTAAACCTGGTGAAAAATCCGTAAAAAATGGGTGACAGATGAAATGGCTGCGGGTTGGGTTAGGTTACGGGTGAACATTTTCAACACGTTGCCCGATCCGTTCACCCATCCTGCTCACCCCCATGTATTATAATAAATTCAAAAATACTAGCTAACATAGAACATAACCCTCTTCACTCACGCTTCACTCTCTTCCTTCCTCTGCGCCTCTCTTCTTTCTCTTCCTCTGTGCCTCTCTTTATTCTTTTCCACGATAACTTTGCAACCTCTTTTCACTCTCTTCCTCTGTGCCTCCCTTCATTCTCTTCCTCGATAATTTTGCAACTCTTCATTCTCTTCCACGGTAATTTTGCAACCCACTACACCTGCCTTCATTCTTTTCCATGACAATTTTGCAATTTTTTACGCCTCTCTTCATTATCTTCCTCCGTGCCTTTCTACTTTTCTTCCTCTACGCCTCTCTTCATTCTCTTCCACGGTAATTTTGCAACCCTCTACACTCTCTTCATTCTCTTCACTCACGGTAATTTTGCAACCCTAACTAGTGAGCAAGGAAAATTCATGCTCTGCGTTGTTCTTCATTCTCTTCGCTCTCGTAATTTTGCAACCCTGACGAACAAGGAACATACATGCTCTGCACAATTTTTCTCTTCACTGATGGTCATTCTGCACCTCTATTCACTATGTTCTCTCACGACAATTTTGCAACCCTAACTGGCAAACAAGTGACAAGGAACAAAAAAACGGGTGACGGGAGATACATAACGAGGGACAGGTGATATATAACGGGTGACGGGTTGGGTATGGGTGGAGTGGGTGAAGTCGGGTGATGGGTACGGGTGATGGTCCACCCGACCCAAATCTGACCATTACCATCCCTACCATTCCCTAGTAGGGGGTAGAGAATCAAGTTATAGGGATTCAGGGTAATCTCATTCCCTTTCCCTTTCCTGAAAATAAGAAAAGCTGGCTAAACAAACAGTAGGAAACTAAATCATTCCAATTCCTTTTCCTGATTACCCCAAAACAAACACCCTCTTATACTTAAACATGACAAAAAAGATAACTTCAAATATGTTTGATATAGATGTTATAAGTAACAGATAGCTAAGGTAATGAATAGAAGAGTTTTTCTCTCTCCCCCCTTCCTCCTTTTCTTTTGCTTTCTTAGCTCATTACCCCAGCTTCATCCTCCAAATTTCTCTTAAATCCTCCTCAAATAATTTAGTTTTCACTACCAACGCGTAGATCTTGTCAAGAGCTTCATGTTGAGCACAATTTTTTGTGCTTCCGGTGTAAAGTCGGAAGTAGGTCTACCTTACCTTCAACCTTACTCCACCTTCTCACCACCCTCCATCGCCGCTCGGCCGGCACCTCATCCTCGCCTCACCACCGTATTCGCCACTAGGCAGGCACCTCGCCCCACTTCTCAGATCCGGCTTCTTAGATCTAGCTTCCTTCGACTTACTTAGTCTAGATCTGGTGTGGATTTAGAGTTACATGTTAATTTTGGGTTGTGAGATCCGAGATCTAGCCCTTTCTATTTTTCCTTTTCGCTAATAAGGATGAACTATCATCCATCGTGGGTTTTCAATTTTGCATGTTATATCTTTTACCTAGAAATAATTTTCAAGTCTCTAAGCTTATCTTCATCCATGGACTATCATCATTGGTCTCCTACTTGTTGGCTAGGGTTGGCCTCCCTTCGGCACGTGGTTGTACTCGGTTGATTGCCCTTTTAGGTTTGTCAGAGAATCTACAGTTATGATTACTAGGGTTGATTATATGTTCATGCTTGGACTCATGATGTTGAGTTTCGTTGATCTCTATTTGGTTAGTCTAAGTCCACCTTTTGGACTTTATGCAATTATCAAAAAATTACTAATCCCCTCTTCAATTAGTTGGCTTATAATTCACCCCATTTAATAAAAAGTAAATCTTATTTTCGAAAAAAAGGTAATGAGCTCGTTTGGGGAACAGCTTCCAGCAGCAGACAACTTCTCAATTTCTAAAATCAGCAGACTTCCACCAAACACCCAAAATCAACGGCTAACAGCTTCTGCAAAATCATCAGCAGACAGCTTCTCAATTTTCAGCAGCAGAACCTAATAACTGCCTCTGCTTCTTAAAACCATCAACAGACGTACCACAAAACACCAAAATCAACAGCTGACAGCTTCTATAAAACCATCAGCAGACAACTTTTCAATTTCCAACAGCAGGACCCAACAACAGCCCCAAGCAGCTGTCCCCAAACGAACTGAATAGGTGATACTAATAAAATTATAACCAACAACCAAAATGACAAAAAAAGAGAGAGAAAGTAATAAGAAGTACGCGCTCTCACGCGCGAGGAAGAATCCCCACCCTTTCTTCTTCGATGGGCAAAACCCTTTCTTCTTCGTTGTGCAAGTTTTGCCCAACGAGAGAATTATAGCTCATCATGAGCTATCAGCACAAATCTATGCTAGCTCTGTTAGAGGAGCAGACCAAGAGATGAAGAAAAGTGAGGAAGAAAGAGAAAGAATTGAATGCGGTTGGAAAGAGAGTGAGGAGAAGATGGAGAAGCGGGCTGCACAAGACTGTACCATGTCGCATCGGGAATCAATGGAGGTGGTTGTAGAGAAGGAGAAACATCGCGGCGTGCAAGGGAGAGACGGCACAGAGGAACCCCGATCGGTTGGATTCAATAGTGAAGGTAGATCTAACCCTCAATTTTCTGATTCGGGCTGCAATTTTACAGAAAGAAGATCTACAGATAATCTAGGGTTTTCAGTCGTAATTATGATTACGTGTAATAGTAGATTAGAATTTAGAGTTAGATATATCCTGATTTACGATTACGATCCACCCCCAACTCAAACCAATCTCCACACCGGTAACTGAAACTCCATCTGCCTGCTATTTTCGACTACTGCCATGGAAGACATGCTCCAAAACTGGAACAACATGAAACTTCATCTTGTTGAATATGAGGCTTCTAATTCGGAACCCCTGATCATAGAACCCTCGAATCCTGACTACAAAAAAGCCTTGGTGGGCAGAGTCCACCCGAAGCTCATGCAGAATTTCATGAATCAAGTGTGGAAACCTAAACCCCATCTCCGAGTCAACGAGGTAGGATATAATACCTTCTCCTATCTCATGTCTTCTGAAATCGAAGTCAAGCAAATCCTAGCCAATGGTCCATGGCACTTTCAGAATAGACTCCTCACCCTCCAACCTCTTAACCCAGCGCTAAGTTTCAGTAAGCACGAATTTAGAACCATTAAGGTCTGGGTTGGTATTCACGGTTTGCCCATTGGGTACTGCAATAGACCAATTGCCATCCTGCTAGCTCAAAGACTAGGAACCTTCATTGAATATCCCGACAAGGTAAGTCCCCTTCTTTCAAGAGTGCTCAGATTTAGAATTGAGGTTAATATAGATGATCCCCTGTGTCGAGTTCTGATGGTAACCACTGGGCAAACAAAGAGAATCTGTCGAGTTTCTTATGAAAACCTGCCAAATTTCTGCTATAGGTGTGGGAAACTTACCCATACCATGAATGATTGTAAGGTTGTGAAAGATAACCCTAATAATGTGAAGAAATTTGGGCCTTGGATTAGAGCTGAAAATGCTAGTATCATGGCACCGGTTACTGAAGATTTACTGATGCAGCAATGGAGAGATGAAGGTCTAATTAAGGATGAGTTCTTCTCTATATCCCAAAGTCCAATCAGAAGCTTGATTCCTAGTCAACAAGTGAATGTTGACCTCTCCCTAACCATGGTTACTCCTCCTGGCATCAACCTCTCTGCTTGCCTTCTTCGACCCACAAGCTCCCCACACGGATTCTCCCATACCCCCACTCCCCTAAAAGCTATCCTCCCTCAACCACCACTACTGCATTTTACTAGATCCCAACCAACTGTCAACTTCTCCACTCCTAACCCTCTGAGACATCACTCAACACACCCCCTTCAAAATTCTACTTTTCCTCAGCAAGTCAATTTAACTCATCAGATTCCTGGCCCTTATCAATATTGCAGACGTGTATATCTGAGTGGTTAGAACTGGAGTAATTAAAATAAAATAAAGAAAAGAAATTAAAACTCAAAATATCCATCGGGCTGCAAACAAATCCCGGTCGTTGTAGTATAGTTAAGTGTAAGCGACCAGATATCGAACCGTGGGACTTATAGTGAAATAAGTAGTACCTAAGCTTGTCACAAAAGGGGGGAGTTAATTGACTTGTTTTGAAAAGTAAATAACAGATTAATTTAGTGAACTGAAGTTAAATTAAACGGAACTCCGGGTTCAGGTTAATATGATATGATTAATTGTGCTATCTCTACCGGTTTAATAAAATAATTTGGCAAGATTCCTGTTATTATCTTAAGGTCCGATGAAACTCATAAGAACTCGTTTACCTGAAAATGCAAGGTCTTATGAAAACTCAAGCAAAATGCGTATAACGACAGAGTGTGTGAGGAATTTTATTCTTGCAACTTGTACTAACTTATCCGATGAAAATAAGTTCCTACAGTTTTACGGCTTAATTAACCTATCTGTTTGTCACCGATCAGATTAGAAACAGATTTAGTAAGGCTTTTTAATAAATCGATGAAATTTATTAAAAAGGGAGAGAAACAAAACTTTAATCGTAACAAACTGAATTTATTTTAACCGGTAGAAATATTGCATAATTAATACAAATACATAATTAAACCTTCACCCGGAGTAAATCCTCCTTAGCCTGACATATTAACTGGTAATAAGTCAGACAGAGGTTGGACGTAATAATAATACGGAGGTGTGGATGGTGAATGGAGAAATGAAGAGAACGAAGAGTGGAGAGCGTACGTAAGATTTCTATAAATGGAATGAGAGATTTGGAGTGTTGAGTTTTGGGGGTGGAACGTGTGTGTGCGTGAGTAGTTTTTGATGAAGTAGCAGTGGCTTTTTATAGAGGAGAGGAAGAAGAAGATTGATTGCAGACAGAGGTGGAAGAGCATTGATTGCTCATTAATTGCAGGGGACAGAGCTGATGACGCGTGAGGAAATAAGGTAGGCGGTGCGGAGTAGATGGATATGGCAGAAGCAAGTCGACGGGCGAAGAAGAAAACTGCGCGCGTTGATTTTTAGTCACGTCCGCTTGTTGTCCTCGCTGGCGTCCGCTTAGAATGGGGCGGACGTCTCATACTCTCTCGCCCGCTCTCCATCTCTTGTCCGCCTTGTCGTCCGCCTCATTTCATGCGGACCCAAGTGCGGTCCTTTCCTTGTCGGTAACCTTGTGTGTGTCCGCCTTGTTGTCCACTTCATTTCATGCGGACACAAGTGCGGTCCTTTCTCCTATCCGCGTGTGTGTCCGCCTATGTAACTCACTCACGTCCGCCTATCCCCATGCGGTTGCATGTGTGCTCGTGACTTATTTTCTTCTACAAACTTTGACCGGCTCTAGATTCTTCGTTTGGACTCCGTTTTCTGAGCCGTTTGCGTCTATGCGTTCGTCTCTTCGTCTACTTTACTCCCAGCTTGGTTTTCCTCATGTTTAAACAATAAATTTGTGAGATAACAATAAAACATAAACTAGAGGAAAACTAACCGAAGTGGAGAAATGAGCAAGAAAGTGCTAATATTATATATGGAATACACCTATAAAACATGCTCATTTGGACACTTATCAATAACCACCCACTTAGTTCCACCCTATCCTTGGAACCCTCACCCCTCTGGTGAATAAACAACCCCCAGCTGGTCCCTCTCAACCCCTGAATCTCATCTCCTCCCCCACCCTTATAGTCACTTTTACAAGAATTTCGATTGGAATGCTGCTATCTCTCACTTTGGTTCTGATGCCTACAAAAGAGCTAACAGTCCGGAGTCCATCAACCAAGATACCCCCCAAATAGTTTCTGATGTGCTAAAGGAAGCTGAGCAAAGAGTGAATCAGCCAAACAACCTCACCTAACCCTCTGTCCAGAAAGAACCCCCCCTCCATGTCAACGCCCTGGAAAACAAAAAGCACAATCCTTTCTATCTCTAGGACCCATCAAACCCCTCTTCAAAAAAGGAAAGTTTCCAAACCCAGCCTCTGATGATTAGATCTCCTCCCCTGGTGGAGGATGATATAGAGGAGTCTGAGTTTTATGAATCTAACCTAGATAAGGCAGACCTTGCAGATCAGCAAGGCTGCCTGTCAAAATGAGTTGTCTTAGCCTCAACTGTCGGGGTTTGGGTTGACCCCAGGCAGTCTCTTGGGTTTCGATGCTGTTGAAGAAGCACAAACCTGAGCTGGTATTTTTGATGGAGACCCACAGATCATCTGAGCAAATGAATCTGATTTTCAAAAAATGGAGTATGTATGATGGGAACTGTGTGCCAAGTATTGGGAGAAGTGGTGGTTTGGCACTACTGTGGATAAAAGGAACTAACATCACTATGATCAACTCTTCTTCACATCACATTGCAGTAGAGGTGTCTCTGCCAGATATGAATATCTTTCACTTTACTGGATTTTATGGGTGGGCTAATTGGAATCTTAAGTATTTGTCTTGGAAACTTTTACTTGCCCTTAGAAGACAAGTATCTATTCCCTGGGTAATAGTAGGGGATTTCAACCAAATTATGTTTGAAAAAGAGAAAAAAGGAGGAAGGATTAGACATGATTCTCAGATGGCCCCCTTTAGGAATGTAGTGTTAAAAGCTGATCTTTTATATGCTGGTTTTATAGGCTCCCCCTATTCTTATACTAACTGTCAACCAGAACCACACCTTTCAATCAGTAGACTAGATCGTGTGTTCATCTCATCAGAAACACAATATCTTTTCCCTTCCCTATCAGTTCAACACCTCCCAAGAGAAGATTCTGACCATTGCCCCATTCTGATTAAACTTCTCGGATCTCACAAAAAACCTGGCAACATCTTTAGATTTGAGGATATGTGGCTCCTGGAGGATAAATGCAGAAAGATAGTGGAGGATTGCTGGAGCCACAATAACCATAACCTGTTGGAAAATATAGAGAGATGCAAGAAAAAATTACAGTCATGGGATGGTTGGAACATTCAAAAAGTCAAAAACAAAATTAACAGTAAATCTAGGGAGCTCCACAAAATATCCCTTTCTAGCCAAACTGTGGGTAGTATTTCTAGGAAAAGACTGCTAGCAGAAATAGAACTCCTCCGCTATAAGGAGGAAATTTGATGGAAACAGAGGGCTAGGGATAAATGGATTCAGGAAGGGGATAAGAATACGACCTATTTCCACTCTAAGGCGTCTGCTAACAGAAGGAGAAACACTATTTTTGGTCTGGAACAAGAGAATGGGAATATGGCTTTCAATTGGGAAGAGATGGAACAAATCTCGAGAACCCATTTCCAAAACCTTTTCAAATCCACCACCATTGACAACCCTCAACCTTTTCACCTGGTAGTTGAAAACTGCCTCAAACCTGATCATATCTCTATCCTGTCAAAAGAATACACCCAAGCTGAGATTCTTAAGGCAGTCAAAAATTTAGGTACAGACATAGCCCCGGGCCCAGATGGATTCAATGGAAAATTCTTCAAACACTTCTGGGGGATCTTAGGTAACCAAGTTACTCAATTGGTTCTTGACATTCTTAATGGACAACCCCTTCCCCTTCTCTGAATGATTACTATATCACCCTGATTCCAAAAACTCCAGGAGCTACCCATCTCAATAATTTCAGACCCATAGCCCTCTGTAACTTCACTTACAAGATTATCACAAAAGTGCTGGCTAATAGAATCCAACCAATCCTCCCTGAGATTATTTCAGAAAACCAATCTGGCTTTGTCCACAAAAGACTTATCACAGACAATGTTATTCTAGCAGGTGAACTCCACAATAAAATAGCCAAAACACAAGCCACGAAAAACCCTCTGTTTACTTGTAAAATCGGTCTAAGCAAAGCTTATGATGGATTAGAATGGACCTTCATTGATAATATTCTGAGTGCTATGGGATTCTCTGATCTCTGGAGGATCCCAGTCATGAACTGCATTACGTCTGTTAGGGGAGCTGTTATCATTAATGGATCTCCTGGTAGAAGGTTTTCCTAGCATAGAGGCATTAGGCAAAGAGATCCCCTTTCTCCATTTCTCTTCATTCTCACTCAAGAAGCATTTTCTACAGTTATTAACAAGGCCATGTTGAACAACAACTTTCAAGGTATTAGTATCAACAAAGAAGCTCCCAACATTTCTCACTTAGCTTTCGCATATGATATGATCCTGTATGGAACTGCCAACATCCAAAATGTTAAGTTTCTAGGAAATCTCCTGTCCAACTTTCTCAAAGCTTCTGGGCATGAAATCAATTATAAGAAATCAGATATTATCTTCAGCAGGAAGATTAATCCTCAGGTCAAAGCCCAGATGGCTAATCTGCTCAATGTGCAAATTGTGCCTTATTTTAAAAAGTATCTTGGCCTCCCTACCAAGATTGGAAGAAATAAAAGTGAGACCTTTAGTTATTTATTAGATGCTCTCAGAAAAAGAATTCAAGGTTGGAATAGACCTATGTCCCAAGCAGCTAGGTCGGTGCTAACCTCTAGTGTCCTCATGTCTATCCCCACCCTGTCCATGTCCATCCTTAAGATTCCTAGCCACATCATCAAGAAGATGGACTCCATGATAGCTAAGTTTTGGTGGGCAGACAATGTTTCAAAAAACCCTATGTACTGGACTAAATGGGAAAAGATCTGTAGCAAGAAGGAAAATGGGGGGCTGGGTATCAAATACTCAAAAGATTTCAACCAAGCTCTTTTAGCAAAATAGATTTGGAATCTTTTAAAATCGCCTGATTCACTAGTAGCTCGAACCTTGAAAGCCATATACTACCCTAACCAAAACATTTTTAAAGCAAAACCCTCAAACAAAGACATCCCCATTTAGAAATCCCTCATGTCCAGTATTCATCTGGTGAAAGCAGGGGTCAGGAAAGAAATTGGAAATGGCAAGAACACTGAGATCTGGGATACCCTCTGGCTTCCAAGGAATGGAAATTTTAAGATCATTTCTCCTAATAGGAATCATCCTAGAACTAGCTCTGTTAGAGAGCTTATGGATCAAGAGGGAAAGGCATGGAATATAGAGATGATCAACTCCTCCTTTTTGCAGATTGATAGAGATGACATTTGTAACATTAACTTCGATCATGAGAAAGAAGATGAGTGGATTTGGCACTATTCTAAAGATAAGGAATACTCAGTGAAACAAGGATACATGCCGCTACAAGATAACAAAGACAGGAACAACAATTCCTATACCAACCGAGGAATTTGGGATTTCATCTCAAGAATCTCTGCTAGGCTCTCTCCCCCGAGAGCCAAACGTTTATGCTGGAAACTCCTAAATGATCAACTCCCGTGCATGACAAACATTGCTAAGAGATTAGGAGGGTCAGGTAAATGTAGTTTCTGTGGAGACATAGATACTGATATTCATGCTTTGTTCCTTTGCTGGACTAGCAGAAGCCATTGGGAGAAGATTATAGACCTGAGAGACCTACCACAGTATAATAGAGGAGCCATTCAAGACTGGCTCATTCAAAAAGCCAAAACCTGGTCAATCAGGAAGACTTCCACAGTGGCTAATCATATCTGGGCGATCTATGATGGGAAAAATCAAACCAAACACAATCCCCATTTCGCTGTCATAAGTTGTATTGATTCTAATATCGCTTTTACTGCTAGCTATGAAAAAAATATGAAGTGTAAAGATAGGAACAGAATGTATGATAGTAACTCTAATCTGCAACAAGATGAGATCTTACTTGTAACCTCTTGTCTCAGGAAGAAAGGCCA
Source organism: Limonium bicolor (assembly GCA_023374045.1). Lineage (NCBI taxonomy): Eukaryota > Viridiplantae > Streptophyta > Magnoliopsida > Caryophyllales > Plumbaginaceae > Limonium > Limonium bicolor. The sequence continues at coordinate 209,769,245 of CM041780.1, forward strand.
AACAGCCATCACAGCAGAGCTTCTCATTGATTATGACAACCGCCCAAGAATGGCCTTTAACATCCAAACTTCTCCAAAAGAAGAAGAACATGAGATGGAGATTGAGGCGATTACTAAAGGAATCAAGTTGGCAAGAGAAGAAGGCTTCACCAGATTACACATCCACTTAAATTAGAGACAAACAAGCAAGATCTGCAATGATGTGAAGAAAGGATCCCAGCTGGCAAACAATCACTTCCCAGACTTAGCTTTCGGTTTCAGAAACATGCTTCAATTCAGTTATTGGAATGTAATGCTGTGTTTAAACAATTTTCAGCCTTTTTAGTTACTAAAATGTTTAATGACTGTCTGTCTTGGAAGATATGGAAAAGGGGAGAAATACCCCTTGCTGTAGCACTTGCTTGTGGGGGTTTATCAGCAGATCCCAACAATCTAGTAGTGCTCATGTCTGTAATATGTTAGAAGGTTTGCTCTAAAAAATAAAATAAAATTATAACCATACTATCTAATTTTATACTATTATGTAAAAATAAGTTATAAACATACACCTGCACCTGCACGTACACCCGCATCTTGATCTTAATAGTTACTTTCTCTTCTCGGGCGCCAGAGACTTCAGAATTTTCCTTCCGCTCCATTTCTGCCCCTACCACTTTCTTCTTGCGCTATCGACGGCTAGATCTGGTCATGGCGGCTCCCGATCTTCTCTTCAACCAGAGGAATAACTTTTACTTGGGAGCCTACCAAGCAGCCATTAACAACAGTGACGTTCCCAATTTGTCTTCTGAAGACGCCATTGAAAGAGATTGTCTCGTCTATAGATCTTACATTGCTTTGGGGAGCTATCAGGTCCTCCCGCACCCTGACCTTTAAGTGAATCTATAAGTGCAGTTATTATTTTATCTATGTCATTTATCGCATCGATTGTCATCGTAATCGTGGTTTGCGTTTTATGGTCTGCGCAGCTCGTGATAAGCGAGATCGATTCGTCCGCAGCTACTGCACTCCAAGCCGTGAAATTGCTCGCTCTCTATCTTTCTGGCCCAGAGAATAAGGTTTGTGTTAGTTTAAATAGATTCCAGGATTGACCGGATGAATAGAAATGTAAAAGTTGCTGCATTTTTCTGGTGATGCGGTTTGCGTTTGTGTAGTGGACATTGGACTCGCAGTGCAACAAATTTTGTCAGATCTGGATCTTGCTTCTTCTGCTATTTGTATCTCTGGTTTATGCATCAACCTGATCTACGTCATAGTAGCTGGGTGATGATACTCCAAAGGAAAAGAAAATTGTACAATATGTTCTAAATATCATTTAGATTAAAAATGAGTTTTGAATCAAAGTTGCAGAACTCGAAGCAAACTCACAAAATTCAGTTACTGTTCAATGACCTGTTCTATATTTGTTGCCTTTTCGTATGTGAATCATGTTTTAATTGATTATCTCCCTCTCTACTTTCCATCTTGTTCTAAGCGACAAGTTCAGTACGCACGAATTATCCGTCCTTTGTGGCTGTTTAAAAATAGATGTAGGAACTTTATTAGTGTTCAATTAGTGTTTTTGCTTATTTCCTAAGAAATCAAGATGATGAGTTATTTGCTATTTTAAAAGGCCTTCAGTGCTACTTATGTTGAAGGAAATGTTGGAAAAGCATCTGAACAATTGCTATTTGATTATTGTATGCTGTAATTTGTGGAGCACTTCGGGTCTATATAAAAGATTTAGGTAAGTTGTCCGTGGGGAAGAATTATGAACTATGAAGGATGCAAAGTTTATAGGACATAGATGGTTAAAAACCTTTATCCTGGGCCATAATTGCTCCTCAGATGCGAGGACAAGACCAAGGCACTGGACCTCCTGGTTAAAAATGAGTCTTGATCTCGTACATTACCATATATTGGGTTCATTTGTGAAATACCTTCAATAAGTGGTATGATTTAGTTTTTTTGTGCTTGTATGAAAGAAATACATTGGGTTGAAGTGACTTATACAGCAAGGGCAACATGGTGGCCAAGTAACCAGTGCATGGTTTTGCTTTGTTGACATTGTCTTTGATCTATCTGCTGATAATTCAATGGAGACGAGAATTTTGTGTACTTTTCTCAGTAACTTTCAAGTTGGGATGTTTTTTTTCACATGGTATTCTATTGGCGTGTTATGTGCAACACTTCCACTTTTTACCTCATTATTTAGGACCTGTAGTGTTACTTTATTCGTCAATGGATTTAGTTATATCTCATGTCAAAATATAAATGGAGCCCTTCAAATAATTGTTTTGGATGATTATTTACCTCAAACTCAAAAAGTGTTGTAACTGACAAAATCTTATACAATTGTGATATTTGATAGTTGGGCATTGCTCAATTAGGAAATAACTTATACACCTTAGATTTGTTCCATGGGCTGATGATCTTTGATTGTGTTTGCTGATCAGCTGAAAAGCTAAATTTCTGTCTAGTAGGATATGTGGGCTGTGTGTAATATGTGTATAACCTGCATGTATATACATTTGCTGCAGGAGTCAACTATTTCGAGTTTGAAGGAATGGTTGACGGATTCAGCCATTGGAAGCAATCCAACCCTGCGGCTTATTGCCGGGACTATATTCATGCATGAGCAAGACTACAATGAAGCATTGAAGCATACTATGGGCGAAGCAACTATGGAACTGTAAGTTTTATTGTAACAATGCCTATTTAACAGTTACTCGTTATTTGCTCATATTGATGTTATTCTTGTTCTAATTTAGAATTTAGTAAAAACAAACTTAATTTTTGTGGCAAGCCTTTATCACTATGCTATATTGGGCCAACACACTGCAGTTATCTGAAGAGTTTTATAAATCACGTATATACATAAATGAGAGGCAAGAGCCTTATTTATACAGCCCTATAGATAGATTAGGGTTTTCTAATAGTTAGACTATAATATCTACCTTATTTATTTATTCTGTAACTAACAGAATAAATAAAATATATTCTAACTATTTACTCTCTAACAAACTGGGAAATAATATCTATAATATCTATCTAAATATCTACATGTAACAACCAACCTAAATTATAGTAAATAAACAGAATAAGCTATTATTAAACAGAAAGCTATACGACAACACTCCCCCTCAAGCTGGAATGTAAAGATTTTGCATCCCAAGCTTGGAAACAAGTGAGTTGAATCTTGGACCATGTAATGGTTTAGTGAACACATCTGCTGTTTGATCATCTGATGGAACATAACTCAACACAACCTGTTGTTCATCCAATTTCTCCTTGATAAAGTGTCTGTCAATCTCCACATGCTTTGTCCGGTCATGTTGGACTGGATTAAGAGCAATGCTTATGGCTGATTTGTTATCACTCCTTAGCTGTATAGGTGTTTCCAACTCAACCCGAAGATCTGTTAGGATTATCTTGATCCACAACAACTCACACAGCCCATGTGCTAAAGCTCTAAACTCAGATTCAGCCGAAGATCGAGCCACAACATTTTGCTTTTTGCTTCGCCAACTGACCAGATTTCCTCCCAGAAAAACACAGTACCCTGTCGTAGATCTTCGATCAACCAAGATCCCGCATAATCTGCATCAGTAAAAGCTTGAAGATCTAATTTATTCCCTCGAGCAAACAGAATGCCTTTGCCTGGAGCTCCTTTAAGATAATGCAATACACGATATGCAGCTTGTAGATGTGATTCTCGAGGATCATGCATAAACTGACTAAGGACGCTAACAGCATAGGCTATATCAGGTCGAGTATGTGCTAAATATATCAGCTTACCACATAGACGCTGATACATTTGAACATTTACTCTAGGTTCATCCTCTGATTCCTTGAGTTTCTGGCTTGGATCCATAGGTGAATTCACTGGTTTACATCCGGACTTTCCTGTTTCAATCAATAAATCAGTAATATACTTCTGTTGGGAGATGTAAATGCCATGGGAAGATCGAGCTACTTCAATTCCCAAGAAATACTTGAGAGATCCAAGAGTTTTGATCTCAAATTGAGATTGCAGTTGTTGCTCTAGTCTCTTCTTTTCTCGCTCATCACTTCCTGTCACAATAATATCATCAACATACACCAACAGTATAACCACTCCACCTGAGTCAGAGTGTCGAATAAACAGTGTATGATCACCTTGACTCTGATGATAACCAGCAGCTTTCATAACTCCTGCAAATCGCTCAAACCAAGCTCTTGGAGATTGCTTGAGACCATACAAAGCCTTCTTCAACCTACAAACTTTGTTTTTTGCGTCAGAAGCATCAAAACCGGGAGGAATTCTCATGTAAATCTCCTCATGCAAGTCACCATGAAGAAAAGCATTTTTAACATCATATTGAGCAAGCCCCCAATCAAAGTGAGCAGCAAGAGAAATGATGATTCGCACTGTATTGAGTTTAGCTACAGGAGCAAAAGTCTCTTGATAGTCTATCCCATATGTTTGTGCAAATCCCTTAGCAACCAGCCTTGCCTTATAGCATTCCAAACTTCCATCTGACCTGTATTTAATAGTAAAAATCCACCTGCAATCAACAATTTCCCAGGTTCTATTTTTCTCAAGTGCCCTCATTTCCTCTTTCATGGCTTCTCTCCATTCTCTTTTTGCTAATGCTTCAGAAACAGTGGTGGGAATAGCAATTCTATTGAGATTTTGAATGAACAAGGCATGAGAGGGAGAGAAGTGATCAAAGGAAACAAAATTAGACATAGGATAAAGAGGAGTTTGAGTGCACGTACGAACTCCTTTCCTAACAGCAATAGGAAGATCAAGAGGATTATTGGACTCGTTGTTGAAAGCTGGAGTATCTTCAGAATCAGCAACTGGAGCAGACTCTTGGTCCTGATTCTGCAGATCCATGGTCCCTACTCTTTTGGAATAAACCCTTATCAACGGAGGTTGTTCTTGTGGTGTGGGGTTAGGACTTGGTTGTGAAGCTACAGGTGACAAGGTATTCTGTGGTACTATAGGCAACTGCTGTTGTGAGGTTGGAGATGGTGGCTGAATAGAGAGATCAAACACTCTATTACCTTCTGTTAGTGGTTGAGAGTTATTTTCCAGCCCTGGTTGTGAGGAATGTGAGTCTGTTTTTGTATAGAAAGAAACATCCTCAGCGAAAGTCACATCTGCAGACACATACATTTTTTTTGTGGATGGATTAAAACACTTGTAACCCTTCTGAGTCGGAGAGTATCCTAGAAAAATGCACTTGACAGATTTTGGGTCTAGCTTCCCTCTGTGAGCATTGTGAACATGGACAAAAGTTGTACACCCAAACACCCGAAACTCAAGGTCATTAGAGACTTTATAATCAGGGTAGACCTTCCGAAGACATTGAATAGGACTTTGATAATGAAGAGGCCGAGAAGGAAGATAATTAATAAGGTGACATGCAGTAAGAACAGCTTCCCCCCAGTAAAATTGTGGCACATTTGACTTGAATAACAAGGCTCTAGTAACTTCTAAGAGATGACGATTCTTTCTCTCAGCTACCCCATTTTGTTGTGGTGTATACACACAAGAAGATTCATGAATTATGCCCGTCGAATGGAAAAAACTGGTTAGGGTCTGATTGAAGTAGTCTTTGGCATTATCGGTTCGAATTCTTTTGATGGTGATGTTAAACTGATTTTTGACGAAAGTATAAAAAATAGGTATAATCTCACTTACATCACTCTTATTTTTAAGGAGAAACACCCAAGTAAACCTTGTACAATCATCAATAAGTGTGATGAACCAACGAGCACCGGATATATTTAGCACATTAGAAGGACCCCAAATATCACTGTGGATTAAAGCAAACGGAGTACTACTTCTTTTATTATGAGAGGGAAACAAAGTACGAGTGTGTTTAGCTTGTTCACAAGGCTCACAAAGAAAACTAGAAACATCAACGTCAATAAACAAATTAGGAAACATATGTTTCATCACACCAAAGGAAGGATGACCAAATCGATGATGATAGAGCCAAATGGTATCTTCCTTTTTTTCAGGATTATTGGTATGAAAGGCCTTTTTTGTGGTGACAGAGGGCTGCAAATCCAGATAATAGAGACCATTTTTCTGCTTAGCAGTTCCAATCGTCCTCCCCGAATTCTGATCCTGAAGTACACACCAAGAAGGAGAAAATATAGCAAAGCAATTTAGATCATTAGTCAGCTTGTAGACAGAAGCTAAATTAGCAGACAAATCTGGAACATGAAGAATATTTTTCAATTTGAGATGATCAGAAACAAAAAAGTGTCCCTGTCCAACAACCTTGGCTGAAGAACCATTAGCTGTAGTTATGTGAGAATTTGAATTTAAAGAGCAAGACTTATAGGTATTGAAAGTGGTGGAGGAAGATGACATATGTGAAGTAGCTCCAGAGTCTATAATCCAATCTGAAGGAAGAACACTTTCTGAAGCATTTAAGCATGCTGAGAAGAGAATTACCCGATAGAGTAAGAGAACACTGACCAACATTAGAAGAGGCACCTTGTGATTTATCCAACGAATCCAGTAACTTTCTGAGCTTTTCTATATCAGTTGAACTCATGGCTGGAACTTCTGTTAGATTTGCCTTTCCACGACTTCGATTATCTCGATTTTCTCGAGATGTCGATTTTCTCGAAGATGTGGGTACAATTGCCAGCATTGCTCCTTATTATGATTGGACCTCTTGCAGTGACTGCAGAACCTTTGTCCTTTCTTCTCTTCTCTAGTAGTAAGAGCTGTACTCTCAATAGTATTCTTGACTGTTTATGCTCCAGCATGACACTTCTTCTACTCTCTTCTGGCCTTCACTGTGGAAATCACCTCTGCTAAAGAAGGCAACTTCTGTTGACCAAGAATCTGAACCCTAACTTGATCATAGATAGGATTCAGACCAGCAAGAAAACATACACTCTGCCTTTCTCAACAAAATTTTTGAAGGCTTGTGCATCCTCAGTACACACCATCTTGACATTGCAATATTGATCAATTTCAGACCACCAGTTTTGTAATGTTGTAGCATATTCTGTGACTGTTTTCTCTCCTTGATGAGTAGTGGTTGATTTAACAGTCAGATCGAACAGCAAAGCTTCATCCTTGGCATGAGAGTATGATTGCGCGATGAAGTCCCATACCTCTTTTGCAGTCCCAAGGAACATACTGGTGACACTGATATTCGGATCCATTGACTCCCACAGCCATGACATGACTATGGCGTTTGTTTCAGACCATGTTGAGTCATCAGCTGCTGGTTTGGATTCTAAAAGATGCTTGACAACACCTTTCCCAGTGAGATAAATCTTCACATATTGAGACCATGTAAGGTAGTTCTTCCCGTTGAACTTATAAGCACTATTAACGCTTAAAAGTTCCACCTTTTTGGGTTTAGACTGAGTTTTCTCTTCACCAGCCATGATAATTTTCATACACGACAGATGTAGAGTACTGGAAAAGGAAGATAGTTTCTAAATTTGATTGAGAGATGGAGTACGAAGAGAGATTCAGTGGAGGAATAAGATAGTATAAAGAGAGATTTAGTGGAGAAATAAGATAGTGGCTCCAGATTTGCACGCCTAGAGATAGGTGTGAAAAAACAATAACAGTGGCAGAAAAAAAAACGACAGCAATGGCAGATCGCTCCTGCTCTGATACCATGAAGAGTTTTATAAATCACGTATATACATAAATGAGAGGCAAGAGCCTTATTTATACAGCCCTATAGATAGATTAGGGTTTTCTAATAGTTAGACTATAATATCTACCTTATTTATTTATTCTGTAACTAACAGAATAAATAAAATATATCTAACTATTTACTCTCTAACAAACTGGGAATAATATCTATCTAAATATCTACATGTAACAACCAACCTAAATTATAGTAAATAAACAGAATAAGCTATTATTAAACAGAAAGCTATACGACAACATTATCTGCAACCCTGAACCAATCTATTATCACCTCCTGTGATGGAGACTGTTGTACATCAGTAACTGTTTCCACAATTCTTGAGTAGCTTCTCCTCCTCATCTCTGTGATTGCCCTTCGCATGATTACTTAGAACTTAAGTTTTGAAGGCTGAATCAAGAGAGCAGGAAACATGCTTTCTTTCTTTCTTTCTTCCTTTTTTTTTTTTTTTACTTTGGATGTGCTTGGGAACTTAAGTTAGCAGCTACTTTCTTTCTCTCACTGTGCGTGAGTAGCTAGCATAAGCAGTTCTTTTCTCTGATAAAATTGGATAAACAACTAGCAGTCCGGCAAACAACTAGTTCTCAACAACTTCTTGAGTTTGTTGATGGTGCAACTGTTTAGCTTTTGTGTCATACATCCTGATTCAATCCTTTTCATTGCAGATATGCGTTGAATGTTCAAATATTCTTAAAGATGTGCCGATCAGATTATGCTGAGAAACAACTAAAGATTATGCAACAGATTGATGAGGATCATACTTTGACCCAACTTGCAAACGCTTGGTTAAATTTGGCAGTGGTACGTGTATCACTGCATCTTTTTCTCTCTCTTTCTATCGTGTTTTATGGTGCCTATTGGGTGAAGACTTATTGGTGCATTCTATCGATAACAGGGTGGCTCCAAGATACAGGAGGCATATCTCATCTATCAAGATTTCTCTGAGAAATATCCAATGACTGGTTTAATTCTTAATGGAAAGGCTGTTTGCTGCATGCATATGGGGAACTTTGATGAAGCTGAGTCTTATTTACTTGATGCTCTCAACAAGGCAAGTTAGAATAATCCCTTTATTTTTTCTTATTATTTCTTTATTGTCAATGCATAGTCCATTGAGGCTTAAAAGAACGTGCTTGGGCAAATTGCTGTTATTCCAGAAACCTCAGGCTCAATCCTTAGTGTTATTCTGTTACTTGAACATAAAGCTCTCGCTGCATGTTTTAGTGTCGTATATTGTTTATCTTAATCTAGGTTTCTAATGTACATAATGTTTCTCAGTTCTAAAAGTTTTAGCTGTTCATTGTTTTTTTTAGCTGTTGTGCGGTATTAACTTGAACTGATATATTTGTTTCTGTTACAGGACGCGAAGGACCCTGAAACTCTAGCTAACTTAGTTGTGTGCAGCCTTCACCTTGGTAAATCATCTTCACGTTTTCTGAGGTAAATATATCTGATCATCCTTAGTTGGCTTTTCTTTCTCCTTGAATATAGGGGCATTCTAGAAGGGAAACTTTGTCTCTGGAAAGACATGGTGTGATTTTGCATATATTTGTTCTATATTGTACAATATTCGTACTTCATTATTCTTTCTTTCCTATTTTAGTAGGGAGGAAAATATGAAAATATAAAATGAAATTGTAAATGAATGGTGATATAAGTTCATCGTTGCATGCAAGATTATAATAAGAATATGCAAGAGGAGAGGGAGGGAGAGAGGTGGGGATCTTAAGTATGAACTGTAGGGTATTGGACTACAGTCTACAGCAAAATCCCTACTGTTCAGATGTGTTAACATCTACTATATGATATCATACGTGTCCTTACTGGAGGTCACCGCTGTTGAACTGTATATCGTATAACTGCTTATGTTTTAGATTTTGGAAATTCAGTATGGGAGAAACGGGCGGATGTTAGGGTCTTTCCACATGAGACTCTATCCATATTTTCTTAATATACCATCTCGCAATTCTGCATTCTGGCATTTGTGTACCCTCGCCTCCATTTTTTCTTGTGAGGAGTAATTGTTGAAAGCTGTTTGTGGGGTTAAGGTATACGGAGTAATATGTTAGAAGCTGTGTCTGGGGTCAGAAGGTCAATTGTGGCATTGTTGTAAAATCGATGTTATTCAACTATTTGTCACCGGACTAAGTAAATCAAAATCTAGAATACTGAGATCTATTCACTCTACTGTGGAAGTAATAAGTCAATTTGAGAACAGCTAGCTATTCTGACAGCTGTCAGATGTTAACCGCTAGAGTAATATAAAGAATAAGTAAAATCGTGAGACAAGTTGCCCGGAAATTTATTCTTTAAATGCCAATGTTGGTTGCAACTCTTTTGAATAATTCATCTGTACTCTTGGGAGGTCACAGTGAGCTGTACTTGAGGCAAAATTTGCCGATAACCCGTTGTTGGCCTTATTTAGTGGGGACAGGAAGTGATATATTTACTTGTTTCTATATTTTCATTGTGTCTGATCATTATTGGGCTACGATTCTCAGGCTTTTGTTTTTGAACTTTTTACAGCCAGTTAAAGCTGTCCCACCCTGAGCATGTGTTGGTTAAGCGCGTATCTTCCGCTGAAGAAGCCTTTGACAGAGCTGTTCAGACCGTAGCTTAAAGTGAATTACGCACCACCCCCGATGAGGAGTTATAGGAATTATGAAGCAAGATTGGGAGCTTTATCGCTTAATACTAGTCTTCGACATTTGGCTTTTCCTGTTTGCGTTAAGCTTTATATCAGTGTTGCATATGTAGTGCTTTATTGTGAAGGTCGTGATGGCATAAACACTTGAAACAGTGAAGAGCTTATTTTTGAAAAATCTGTTCCTGGTCGTTGATGCAGTTTTTTTCTCCTCTTGTATTCTTTTATTATAACCGTGTCTGTCTGGATTACTGAGCGTAACCTTTTATTCTAGTATTATGAAATCTATGAATGATGAGATGAGCTTCCTAACTCGAAACAAGTCTTGACACATGCTAACGTAGCTAGAGTATGAAATATATGGCTCCGTTCGGAGTCCGACTTTTTCTGGAATCTCTGTGGCATTTGCCAATCTGACATATTCAGCAAAAATCCTAAGGTCCGTTCAGTGAGAGCATTTCTTACGCTCCATTTATGTTCACTGTTTTGGTTGTTGAAATCTTTCGTGTCGCGCTTCCTTCTTTGTTCTTCTTCGTTCTCCTCTGCCTACGTTCGATGTTTGCGTCACCATTTTTCCTTAAATCTTGTTCAATCTTCTTTGTTCTTCGTTCTCCTCTGTTGACCTTTGACATCTGCGTTACCAATTTTTTTCGAGTTGTCTGGTGCTTGGTAAGTTGATTATGGCGGTGTTTAATGAGTTGACGAAATTTCTAGGGTTTATACCCACGCCTTTATGGTTTTGGATTTGGAACTTCATTTTGCTAGTTGAATTACCATATTGACACCTTCAACCTTGAATTCCAATGCTGTTTTGGCTGGTTGGAACATTTGCTTTGGCTCCCGTGACTTGCCTGTTACTCCTCCCGATTCAGTCACATCTTGATCTTTGCTAAGGTACCTGCGCTTCTCTGTTTTTGGCTTGCCTGAGGACGAATCTATATGTGTTCTTGCTTGTTATTGCTGTATTGGCTTGTCAGTTGGAGCTTGAACTTTCTAGTTGATTTGTATGCCTTGTCATTTGGAGCTTGAACTTTCTGGTTGATTTGCATGCCTTGTCGGTTTGAGCTTAAACTTTTTTGTTCATTTGGCTGGTTGGAACTTGATTTGGCTTCGTTGACATATCTGGTTCGAACTTAAGCTGTCTAGTTGATTTTGTTGGTTGTAACAAGTTACTGGCTCCCACGACATACTTGGTTCGAACTTGAATTCTCTGGTTTATTTTGGCTGGTTGTAACTTGATTTGACTCCCTTGACTTACCTGGTTAGTACATGATCTGCCTAGTTGATTTTGGCTGGTTGTGACATGATTTGGCCCCTGTGACTTACTTGGTTCAAACTTGAATCGTCTAATTTATTTTGGCTGGTTGGGACTGGAATTGTCTGATTGATTTAGCTGGTTGGAACTTGAATTGGATAGTTGGATTACCGCCCCTGTTTGGAACTTCAATCAGTTGAATTGGATCTTGAGTTGGTTGTCATCCCTGTTTGATTAGATTTGCTCTAATTAGTCGGTGCTATTTTCAGGAACTGAATAACATGTTGAGATTAGTGAAGTTGCCCATACAATGGTGGATAAGTGTATGAACCCATCACTTGTGTTAGTGTTAGTGAGGAGTGGACTAACATATAACGACCACCCCACCTTAGGATCTACCTGAACATTCTTGGCTCGATTACGAAAACGATGATAAGAACAGATAACACATAAAAGGTAGGCCTATTGTGGTAGTCGCGGTAGTTATAGGTTAAGTTGAACCATAACTTCACAAGTGAAAACTAAGAGTCTATACTTGTCCGCTCAGCGATGATGAGGGCAAATATACTCTGAGCTGAATAGTCCCGAATATATGCAAATAGTGATCACGGGGACAAACTTACTTTGAGCTTAATAGTCCAAACAACTCAGTTGTGCTAAGTTGACGTCTGGTGACAATCCGATGCAAACAAATGACATCGTGGGCACTCTGGCGATCTGAAGAGAGTCAGCAACAATGATGGAGCAATGGGCGAGAGATCAAGAACTAGCATTGTACCGTATAGATGTAGGACCTTAATGCGAAAAAGTATTGAGTGTATTAAAACCTTGTGTAGTTACACTTGTTATTATCAATTGATAGATGTAGTTGATAATAGTGAAGTTATTTGTATAGACCTTAATGTAAATGTTATTATAATTGTTGTTATTCATCAGTAAAAAAGTAAGAAAAATTAAGTTTATTAATATATTAGTTGAAATTGTACAAAATAAAAAATACACTTATGTAATCATAAAAAGTACAAAATAAAAATACACATATAAAAAGTTTAAATTACGCATATATATAATTATAAAATACATAAATTTATATAACATTACTTTATAATATTTAAAATAGATAATGTTTATTTAAAAAAATTTAATAATCGTTCTTTTTACGATTGATATGAATAATTTAACTATTTTTTTTAAAAAAATTTCAGTTATTATTTGGTATAAAAAATGTCATTGAGTAGTATTGTTAAAAAATTATTTACCAACGCCATATTGTAATGGTAATACCTCATTTTATTAAAAATAAGGTATAAAATCTCAATACTTAATTGTATGTAGATATAGTAATAGTTTGGCCATGTTTTTTTGACAACTAAGTTGTATATTTTTTGTACGATGTATTATACATAACTAACTAATTATCATATTTTCATTTTATTCAAATGTGAACAAGTAGTTAGTGTGTTAAAACCTTGTATATAGTTACAATTGTTGTTATCCATTGATAGACATTAATATAAATGTTAACAAATTGTAATAAAATTTTGTTGTCTTCCTAATTAATAAAATATGTATATATTAATCCATATATTTGTTAGTTTTTTCTTTATTTTCATCTTAACAATAAATTGTTTTAAAATGTAATAAACACACCGCACATAACTAATTTATTCAAAAACGTCAGACGAAACAACCACACTGTCAAACAACGGTTTTCAAAACAGCTACAAATATACCAGCATAAAACAACCAGCAAACCGCTACAAAACTGCCAGCCAAAACAACAAGACCACAACAGCTACAAAACAACCGCAACAAAGTCATACCGAACAGAGCCATAGTAAAGTATAATAAAAACTGTGTATTCAGTATACATAAAAATTATAAAACAATGTATAGTATAGTTTATTTTATTCAATGTATATACTACCTGTCCCGTCATAAGTGTCTCATTTGCTTTTGGCACGCTTTTCCACTTCAATATTAAATATATAAGATAAAATAATTTTTAAAAAATAATTTTTACAATATATAATTTTTCACATAAAGATTCTATTATAAAAAGAAAATTTATAAAAATATATTATCTACATGTTAAATATTGAAATCAAACGACAAGTTCAAATAGTAAAAGGGACAAAGTGAATGGGACGGAGGGAGTAGTAAACAACACGGGCGGAACCAGCGTAAGGGGGGCAAATTTTTAAAATGTGTTAATACTTTATTTTTCTATTTTTTATAAAATATTTTTTAATTGATTGTATATGTGTTAGTTTATTTATTATGTCAAGATAAAGTAATTTACTATTTTATTTATATTATTGTAATAAAATTATTTTTTGTCAATTTTATATCTTGTTTTTTTATTACTACTTAAACATAAATATTACATTTTATTTCAAAATGATTAACTTTTAGATATATAATATTTGATAATATAATTAAGTGCATTCTTACAGACTTTGATACTAGCTTTATTAATATCTTAAAACCATTTAAATATACAATCAAAATATTCAAGTTTTATTTCTAAAACCTGCAAAGTCGCTAAACATAAATCATTATATTAAGTTAGGCAGACTAATAGACATAAGTGATAAAAATACAAAAGGGTGAAAGCAAGAATTGATAAAAGGGAAGAAAGAATACGGGTGATTAAAACTAGACAAAAATTACTAAAATAAAATAACTGTAAAAAGAGGTTGCACCCATAACAAGATATATATGGTAACAAAAAAATATTAGAAAAAAGAAAGATCCAATCAGTTATAACAAAAGTGTTCATAATTTTATTTGTTAATTTAATTGTATATATTTATCAATTTTTATATTTTTATCTATATAGTATTGATTTAAATTTTTATTATCACATAAAAGCTTTCAATTCATATCTTTATGTTTATAACTATTAAATTACTTTTACTCCAGAAAAAACAAAATATCACATAAATATTCATTTCCTCATGATAGTGCTAAATTTTGTTGTCTTCTTAACACGATTCATGCATCGGCCACTGGTTAACATAGCAATTTTTTATTATAATTAGGTGTAGTTAAAGTTTCGCGTACATGTGTAGCTAGATATAGTTCAATAAGCATGTAAAAACTATACAACCGGTGCACAACAAAAATTGTACTTTTAATAAAATAGTTTATAATACATGTTTTATTTATTTAATACGCAAATTTTCTTTATTACATGTGTAGTTTACTTATATTTGAGTACGAATTTGTCATATCTTTTATTTCATAAGGCTTCATTCCGGACGAAGTTTTTTTTAGTCAGTACCATAGAGATGCAGATTATTGAAAATATATGCTGGTTGAACTAGTGTTTAATAATAAAGTGAATTAATCTCTCATGTGTTTGATATGGCCTGGGGGTTAAAAAATTTCCAATCATCTCTCTCAAATTATAGGGAAAATTACATGTCTCACCATGACGTTTGGCGAAATTATACACTTCATTCTCGAGATTTCAAAATTTATTTTTCCCAGTGGTTTCCCCTGTTTTACATCCAGCAACTTTTGTAGTTTTGTTCAATTTAAAAGTTGCTTTAACATTGTCCAAAATTGATGAAACTAATTTACATAGATGATGCCAAAGTGCTATATTTCAATCTTATGTAAAATCTGAAGTTTTTTAAGCTCACATGTGACCCGTGGAACCCAATGAAACATGTGACATGTGAGCATATTTTAATTAACTCTTACAGGTCACATTTGAGCTTAAAAAACTTTAGATTTGTCATTGAACCAAAATATAATACTTTAGCATCGGCCATGTAAAATTTTATAAATTTCGGACAACGTTTAGACATCTTTTAAATTGATTTTTTTTGAAAAGTTGCTGGATGTAAAACGGAGGAAACCACATGGGTGGGGAAAATAATTTTTGAAACCTCGTGGGTGCGGTGTGTAATTTCACCAAACGTCATGGGTGTGATATGTAATTTTCCCTTAAAATATATTAAAAAAAAGAAATTGCAGGACGTAATAAACAACATTTCGTGTTATGCATGAAAACTTTTGTGTAACAAGTAAATTAGTATTACAAACAGCAACAAAACTAGACCAAAAACATTTATAAATATATGGGAAGTTCTAATATTCTTTTTGAATAAATTAGAAAATTTGATTTTTGTATGTTTTAATTTCTAAATTGTTATTAGATTATAGACCTATAATTTTTGTAATCACTTTCATTTGTTATATAATTTTATTTATTTTTGAGTATTTGTTATTTATTTTATTGTTTTTTGTTAATTCAATTTATATTTGCACTTCGAAGCGGAAGAAACTAGCATATCAATTTAAGAACATGAAACCACAGCTAGTACGTAAAAACGGATCTGGCTATCATACAATAGGTTGTACGGTAATAAGACATGTTTAAACAATTTTATTTTTTGCAAATGGTAATGATATATATTAATATAAAACAAACTTTACATAAGTTGATAGGAGGATCTATATATTGGATATCGAGATAAAGACAAAATGATTAAGGGGAAGGGGGATATACAAAAATACAGTAACTCCTTTAACACCATACTATAGTGACAATTAGCCAATAAAAAGGGGATACAAAAACTCCAGGACATACAAGGGCAAACAAGAGGACTACTCAAGAATGGGCTCTAGGAGTTCAGCACCACATTCAGACAATCAAAGTCTTTGTTGGAGGTTCTCATCTTCCTCCAGATGATAGCTTAGTGGCACTTTTGATTCAAAAACAATAAGTGCGGGATCTCTAGCAGAGTTCACCACGGCTCGCTTACATCTCTCTATCCAGATGTAGTAGACAACATTGGTGATGACCACACGTCTCACCTAGTCCATCGGGCGCTTCCTCTTGCAATATCAGGATATCAAGTGAAGGCAGCTGCATATATGCTTATCCTGTTGGTCGGGATACCAGGCCAGTCACAAATGGTCCACCAAATCATGCGAGAGAACTTGGAAAGAAGAAAAGGTGGTGGCTAGTCTCTTGAGAGAGCTCACCGATGCCCCAAGATTGAAGTTTATCACAGGTTTTAAGTCTGCCTTTAAGAGTAACCATAAAATAAATTTGGCTTTCGGGATAGCCCAAGTTCTCCAACATATATTATACCATAGGAAGGGCCTAGAGAAGAGGGAGACATCATCATAGAAAGAACTGACACGGGGCTTGGGTGTGTAGGAAAGTAGGAGCGACGATGCGTTGCGTGAGTAATCGGCCCACATTGCAATATCCACCAGTCCCTAGCATGAAGGATAGATTTTCATGTCCATGGATCGCCTCTTTAGCAGTGATTGTCCAAAATGTTATGGTCTCTCAAAAATATACTATGAATCCACTGAATCCACAGATGATCCGCATCATAAGCGAAAAAGGAGATGATCTTAAGCATGAAGCACATATTCCATTTATAGATATCTTTCAAACCAAGGCCCTCGTTTTTCTTGTTCGCGGAGATGGCACTCTAGGCCACAGGAGGGGTAGGATTGCTTTGAGTTTCCCCGGCAACAAGAGGAATGTATCCGACGAAGAAGAGAAACAAGATTAGAGGGAAGGGAGGAACACCGCGTGCAAGTGTGTTCTAATATTGCTTTTCAACGGGAGGAAATTATCACTTTTTGAACAATCTTTACATATAATTTGAACAACTATCATATAAAGTTGAACAATATTTATAATAACATATATAACTTTTGTATCAATCTAAGCGTTCAATACATTATCTTTGAACAATCTTTGAACTTAAATAAACGGTTGTAGGAGCATGGTAACCGGTTTGTATAATAGTATTTCACAGAAAAGTTGTAATTTAATGATCAATACAATATTTCAGAAAAGTTTATTGACGATGTACATTTTTCTGCCAGTTTCCTCTGGCTATAATCATCAGATGAAATGTTGGGCCTTTGACGTAGAAATTAGAGTTTCCCTGATAGTCGCGCACTCACTTTCGTCTGACAGCAACACTCTAAAGAAATTCGTTTGTGTTTGCAGCACATGTTAACGCTTGGGCAGTAGACACTGGAGAAGTTAGATTGCTTCAGAGCAGCACTCATGCATCCAACAGATAATTAAGTCGAAACGTAACTATGAATCTTCTTTCTTACTACTACATACTGTGAACAACCGGTTGTTGCTTCCGCAAGGTAGTTAGACTGGCTTTTTCCTACACCAGTAAAAAGATAAGAAGTAGATGACCATTGGATTTGGTACATTGTTGAAAACAAACTAAATTAAATCCAAAGCAGCTGTAGCTAATCCTCCCCAATTAATTAACTGAAAATTTGACTTATATATTAATTCAATGGAAAACAAATAGTGTATCAAGTCTAACTAATTAATCATTCGGGAATAATTGACTAGCATAAAGTGATTACAGATCTCTGCGCGCATTATATATACTTTCTTAATCTGACGTGGTTTAGTTATAAGCAATTACGTACTATGAAAGTAGTGGTTTAGTTAACACCAACAATGCACTCTACCGGACTGTAAAATCATGCCTGAAAATTGGTTGCACAGCACAGTACTACTCTCACTTATAAACAAACCCACCACATATGATCGATATGCATTTTTGCCAACTATTTATCCTACTTCAAAATCCAACCCTCAACATCTCATCATAATGATGATCTTCCATTCATTGATCTTCTTCTCAATCTTCCTCATCACCTCTTCCTGTCCCACTTCTTCTTCAATCCCAACGACACTTTCTCATACCTTGAGCTCCAAACCCACTAATCACCATGTTCCATCATCTAATAACATTGTACAAGAGCATCATCAACAGTTGAAGCATCCATGGCAACGATTCAAAACCCTGAAGAATGCCAGAAGAGGAACCAATGATGATATTCCTGGCATCACTGACCTCAAATACTACTTTCATCGTTTCGGTTACCTCCCTAAACGCTGCATTATTAACACCACTAACTTCGATTCCCATCTCGAACTTGCAATTGCTAGATACCAAACATACCATGGCCTTCCCATAACCAAAGTCCTAGACTCCGCCACACTCGCTGTACTAACTACACCCAGATGCGGTTTTCCTGATTATATTAACATTGACCGTACTACCAGAACCACTAGCACTGGTTCATCCATCCATACAACCAAACATTTTGTATATTTCCAAGGACAACCAAGATGGACAAGACAAATCCCCATCAAACTCACATACGCAATCTCACCTCACAATCTCATCACTTACTTATCCTTCAAAGACATCCAATCCACATTCAGACGAGCTTTTACTCAATGGGAATTAGTCATCCCTGTAACCTTTACTGAAACCAAGGACTACGCCACAGCTGATATCAAAATCGGGTTCTACGATGGTGATCACGGTGATGGTGAACCATTTGACGGTGAACTTGGAGTATTAGCACACGCGTTCTCCCCAGAAAGTGGGAGACTTCACCTTGACAAAGCGGAGAAATGGGCGGTTGACTTTGAAGTTGAAAAGTCAAACTCTGCTGTTGATTTGGAGTCCGTGGCGTTACATGAGATTGGACATGTGCTTGGGTTGGCTCATAGTATGAATAGAGAGGCTGTTATGTATCCCAGCTTAAAACCGAGAGATCAGAAGCTGGAACTCAGTTTTGATGATGTTAAAGGTGTTCAAGCTTTATATGGGACTAATCCAAATTTCAGAATTGGATCTTTGCTTGCATCTGAAACTTCGTCTTCTCATTGTTTGGACCCAAGTTTGGGATTAAGGTTTTGGGTTTTCCTGATCATCCTCTTGATGATCAGCTAGCGTACGTACGTTCACATATTTCTTTGTTTTGTGACACAGCTTAGATTGTTCAATATATCAAATTCTAATGTGTATATATTTCATGAAAAGATCAACCCCAATCCAAGTATATATATCTCTAGATAGTATATTTTTTTTTTGATAATTGGGGCTTAAAGCCATTTTATTAAAAAGATGAGTGATAAATATCGGGCCTCATTAAAACCCCTCAAGGCAAAACCCAGTGGGAAAAAGCCCAGGGAGGAAAAAGGGTGCCCGCCAAACTCAGGAAACAACATAGGGAACACTCCTATCAAAACCCAAAACAGACACCAACACCCTAAACAGTCATACCAACACCCTTACAGATCCATAAGCAAAACCACACAAGCACCTTCAGACACGAAAACCCACTCACATCTGGTGGGCAAAAACCTTCCTAGACAAAACCCTCAAATCCCAAACACAACCGATCCTCCTCCAAAAACTAACCTCCCAAAAGAAAACCCAGTACCTAGGTCTCAAGCTATCACATTAGCTCTTTGATCTGATTGATAAGATTCACTTTGGTCTGGGTTGGATTCGGCATATGGCACCCTAACTGCCTTAATAATTTGATGTACTCATCAGCTTCTGCATCAGGATTGATGATTTTACCTAGCTCGTTCCTTGCCGGAACAATATCCCTTCTCTGAGTTGCCACTTCTACCCCTGACGTCTACCTCTCCCCCTCGAGGTCCGCGACTCCCTCTATATCTGAGCCTATGTCAGTAGATCTATAGATAGTATATATTAATCAAAACACAATCCAAATCTTCATCCATCCGCTGAAAAGAACATTACTTTACATAAATGTGAATTTTTTTAATACTCGTAAATTCTGTGAGGTCACTCTTAATGTCTCATAAAATATTTTTTGTAGAATATTAATAAATGCAGGTCAAAATTCAATATAAATTACAACATCTTAATTAAGGATGTCAAATTTACATGAATTTATTAAGAACAGAAGTGTGGTCACTCTCAAAAATTCCGTGGGGTCACTCTCAAAATTCCCTGGGGTCACTTTTAATACTCATTAATTTTACATGAATTTATGTGAATTTTTTTAATACTTTCTCTCTCCCTTCAAGTCGGAAAATCTAGAATCTTTACACATATTTGCTATGAAATTATCAAACTGGCAACTGAGCTCTTGGATCTCATTTTACCACTGCGAAATCATCCGGATATAAACCAGCCATAACCAACAACTTGGCCTTGTCAAAGCTATAAAATGAATCAGTTGTATTCAAGCAACTCATGCCAATTAATAGTTATGTGTTCACCTCTAAAAAAACAAGAATTAAGCTCTTGAATTTGCATATCAAGAACTGCATATGAAACACTTAAACGGTAGAAATCCTTATTGGTCACATCATCGACTCTGTGCTTTGATTTGCATCCCCATGTCCAATGTATATGCATAGCATCCAAATCAAGTATATCAATATCATGTTGACAACAAAAAGATGTAACCTTCAAAATAAGCTCTTCCCAACCATCATCTCTCATTCCTCGCAATTGTCCTTTAGTTGTGACAAGTGAACTCATAGCATTAACAACATCTTGCTCTCTTTTTTGCGAAGCAATATTCAGCTCATCAGTGATTGCTAAAACCTTCTTCATAAGATGCAACATAAAAATAAATCTGAAAGAATGCAAAGAACCAAGAAGTCCTTGCGCCCTCATTCGATCACTTGAAGATTGGCCATCCATTGCAATATCAGCAATCACTTCAACCAAAGATGGAAACAAAGTCATCACATTCAATACACACTTGTAGTGAGAACCCCAACGTGTACCAGGTCTCTTTAACCCAAGTTCTTGATTCAAACCTTGACCTGTTTCAAGTTCACCCAAACATCGAGCTTTTTCTTTCTCGGATGCTTACTTTCCTTGAAGCACATCTCTATTTTTTAATTGCATTCAAGACAATACCAACAACATCAAAAAGCCATTCTACATCAACGTGGGTCCTAGCAATGCGACAAGAGTCAACTGAAGCTGGTGAGAAAAGCAATGAATGCTATATGTAGATCTGTGATCACTCTTAATTAACTTCCTTAATCCATTCAAATGTCCTTGCTATTACTTGCCCCATCATAGCACTGACCACTAATTTGCAAGGGCTAAGAGAATGTTGAGCAAACAATGAATAAACTGTAGCACTTGCTTGACTAACATGTACAAGACCAATTAATCTCTTCATTATGAATCTCCTTCGATTAACATATCTTTAAACAAAAGCCATTTGTTCCTTGTGAGACACATCCTGAGATTCATCAACTAAAATTGCAAAATAATCATCATCGATATCCTTTACGATACTCATGATTCTTTCTGAAATATCCCTAAGATTTAGGAAATGTAATTAAGGACTAATTAATAAATTATAAAGGCTAATAAGCCTTAAAATGATTAAGGAGTTATACAATCTCCGAATGTATTAATATAAACAAATACATATAGTCCAACAAGGTCACTAAACCTTACATAAAATATTGGACTAAAGTGGGAGTAATTATAAGGAGAAATAAACTAGGAAAGTTGATGTAACATGTAGTATATCATTACATGAAATAAGAGCACAAATGTCATGAGTGAACTAAAGAATATACTTAACTAGTCATAATGAATAGTAAAGTATACTAATCACTCAAAATATAAAGGAATACATCTTAACACAAAGGAATACACCTTAGAACAAGGTAACTACAATAGCTACAACCTGACACATGAAACAAGTCCAAATGCACAACATGTTATAAGTTCCAAAATTACAAAAAAACACCCCAAAATACTTAACATGGTCGTCCACCCTTAGAGGGAAATCAAAAAGCAAAAAACACTTTACTAGTAAGAGTGGAAGTTTCCTAAAGCACAAAAGTCATCCCTCCTTGGGAACCCCAACTCACACCTCCCTTACACTCTCTTACACACGCCATACTCTCTCATTCCTCCTCATGCTGGCTGCTACCACTCCTCCCTTATCCCTTTGGATGAAAGAAGCACATCTTTTTCCTCCTTCATGATCTCTTTAAGCTCCATGGAAGGCCATCAATGGTGAGCTCACTTTCTTGCTTTCCCCCCCTTAAATCTCCTTCATCTTCAACAAAGAAAACCACCACTCATTCCTACCATTTTATGGACAAAAATCTGTAGCTTTTGGGGCAAAAATCTGAAGTGAAACCATGGAGAAAAGCTAGCCAAAGCTCAAGCAAACAAAGGTAAGAAATGCTCTTTAAAATCTAGAGCTTCATCATTTTTCACTTTCTTCATCATTTTCACTTAAAAATCTGGAGCTTCCAATCCCTAGCCTTGAACGAAAATAACAAGGAAAAACAAGCTCAAAGCAAGGTATAAAGGTAAATCATGAAACTAGAGTTTTCCATGCTTAAACTACCTTCTAAGTTATAGATCTACACAAGATATGAACTTCTACATACTCATGTAGTGTTGGCCAAAAATTGGAGGAAAAATCTCACCTTGAAAGCTTCCAAGGTAAATCTTACTCTTTAGTTCATAAAATGTGCTTTAAGCTTCTATTTATTCCTATGGCCATCTTTGGGCGTCTTAAAACCCTAAAGTTGCTTCTTATTACTCTTCTAAACATGGATGAAAATGGTTCCTAACCTATCAGCTGTGTGTTGGTCGAAATCAAAGGAGAACAAGGTGAAAAGTCATGAAACAACACTAGCAAAGGGTAAGTTTTAGATCAGGTTTATAGAGCTTAAACCCTTCTTATAACCCTTAGATCTATACAAGGATATTATTTCCTTTTCATTTTACTATAGGGTCGAGAGTTGGAGTGCCTAAACCTCCATTGGAAACCTTAAGCTTAATACTTGACCTTAATACACATTTTGGTGTTTTAAAGTGTTTTGTTGTTATGTATTAATTATGGCCATGGGTAAAGGTTGAAAAATGGTTAAGAATGACCTAATAAAGAACTTAAATCTATGCTAACACCTATGGTTATGCTCATAGGTGACTTAAGACCCTAAAGGGCACCTTTGTAAGTTTTAAGTGTTTGAAGAAGGGCAGTTGAACATAGCCGAGAATGAACTTAAAATTAATAAAACTATATTATAAAATTTGATAATGTTTGCCAAGGAGTTAAGAACTTAAAAGTCCGTATTACACAAGTTTAAGTAATTTTATGTAAATTACAACCTTGGGCAGAGGAACACCTACTTGGCTGAGAGTAAATGGGTTACTATGGTTTTTGTATGGTTATTAAAAGTTAAGTTTACGGTTTGTAATAAGGCCAAGTTATTAGGCCAATTTTATGAGGATTTTAAGGTTTTTAATGCTTTAAAAGTTAAGGGCTGTTAAAAGAATTAGACCGTTGCCTTTGAGAACGCGCCGTCACGCGCTCCTTCCTCCCCGATTTTTCTTTCGCCGTACACCTCTTCCCCAATTTTTCTTCCACCGTTCACTGCAGTATAGTCTCCGCTGAATCCACTGCCACTGTCTGAGCCCTGTTGAGGTGGTCCACCGCCGTCGCCGGGTCCCTGCCTGGTGGCTCCGGCCCCACCATCCAGAGTGCTTCCCCCACCCCGCCTCTATCTTCGTGTTTCCTCCTTCCCCATCGGTAAACGCCGGTCTGTCACCAGATCGTCCCCAGCCATGGCGTCGTCCCCCCTGTCTCCCCCTGGAGTCTAGGTGCTGGTCGTGGTCGCCCCCCTGTTCCTCCGGCTTCTATTTGCTTGTCGCCCGCCCAAGGTGCCTCTTAACGTCGTCCTCCCGTAGTTCCGGCCCCAGAGCTGACTTAGCTTCCCCCTCTGAGATTGCGCCACCAGAGGCTCTGCTTCTTCCTTCAACGGTTCCTGGTCCCAGTGTTTCTGCTCTCGCCCCCTCTAGTAGTGCGCTGTCGTGAGCTCTTTCTGGGTCTCCCCTCCCCTTTGGAAGTGATCCTGTTGAGCAGGCTAATTAAGGTCCCTCTACCCCTTCCCAGCTCCTCCTCGGTTGGCCCCTCAGAGAGCGTCTCCCTGTTTGTGGGCCTCTCCTCCTTTGCTGCTGGTGACCAGTCCAAGCAACTCGAGGATTTCCCCACCCTCCAGTCCGATGCTTCTCTAGGTAAGAAGCCTACTCCGCCTCCTTTAGATGGCCCTAACACTCGAATTGCTTCTTCTTTTTTAGAGAAATTACTTGCCAAGCAATACAATTCTTTCGGTAAGTCCCTATGTGTTGACTCAAATTCTACAGTAGATGAGAACTCCCCCTTTGTTACCATTGATGAAGCTGACATGGAATCAGAAATAGTGTACTGGAAAAACTCCCTAGTCAGATACATCTGGGGTAGAAAATATGGTTTCAATCTGGTTAGCGATTATGTCAAAAGGCAAAAATCCTGCTTCATGAGGATGGTTGGTTCTTATTCAAATTTGACAAGGAAGAGGACCTTCTACTTGTCCTAAGAAAGGGACCTTGGCTCTTAAACTCCTCTCCCCTAGTCCTTAAAAAATGGTCCCCATATTTCTCCTTCAACCCGAAAGACCTGAACAGAATCCCGGTCTGGATTCAACTTCCTAAACTCCCAATTTCTCTCTGGTCCCGATCTAGTCTCTCTAAATTTGTGCCAAGATTGGTACCCCTCTCTGTACCAATCAATCCACCGCTGATAAATCCCGAATCTCCTTCACTAGGACCCTGGTAGAGGTTGACTTTAGCAAGGAACTTGTGCGCGAAGTGCACATCCACTCTCCCCGCGGTTCCTTCCTCCAACCTGTCGTGTTTGAGTGGGAGCCCATCTTCTGCGCCTCTTGCAATAAATTCGGCCACCCCTCCCATAGATGCCCCCAGGTCCCAAAAAGATTCCCTCTAAGGGGAGGAAACCTCCCCCCTTCTTCCAACCCCTACCCATCCTTCCCACCCCTGCTCCCTCCTCGCCTAAGAAACCCCCCCATTTCCCCTACCAATCCCCCCGCCTCGCAGGTTGCCAAATCCCCTAAGCCTCTCTCTTCCTCCTCTTCCCAAGACCCTCCCTCCTCATGTCCTTCGACATCTAGATCCTCCATGCTTTCTTCTCCAATGTCCCCATCCTTTCGCCTCTTGCTCCAACCCTCTGGCCAAGACCTCTGGCACTCAATCCCCCTCAAAAGGAATAACCCACTCTTTCTACCCGCCTTCCCCATGGTTCAAACACCTCCCTCTCAGTCTCCAAATCTTTCTTCCCCTTTGACCAAGACCCTGCTCTTAAGACCTCCCCCTCCCTCCCTAACCCTCTCATGATTTTAGTCGTCTGGAATGTTAGGGGTTGCAACGAACCCTGTAAGATTCGTGAAATCTTACACTTTGTCAAAGTTAATAAGTTGTGTGCTTTTGGGCTCCTTGAAACTCGTGTCTCCTCAGTAATCATTCTGCCATTTTACATCGCCATTTCGCACCGTGGAACTTCCTTCACAACTACACCGCCCACCCTAACGGGCGTATATGGATCTTCTTTGACTCCTCGATCATCAATCTCTCCCCTCAACATATTTCCTCTCAGATGATCATGTGTAAAGCCTCCCCCCGCGACTTTGACCCTTTCTCTACTCTGGGATGAAATTAAGAATCTTAGCAGTATTTTAGTTGGTCCATGGGTTGTTGCGGGGGATTTCAACAACATCCTCTATGCTGATGACCGTCTTAGTTGTCGGCGCCCTACTCCCAATGAATATGAAGGTTTTACGGACTGTGTCACCTCAGCTGAGCTTAACGATCTTTGTTTCTATGGTCGCCACTAAACCTAGTGGAACAACCAACATGACCATGCCCGCGTTATGGGCAAAATTGATCGGGTGTTAGTCAATGAAAGTTGAATTGCCTGCTTCCCTCTTAGCTCGGCATCCTTTACTCCTCTCATCTCTGACCATAGCCTCATGCTTATCCCCATCCCTAAACCTCTTCCCCTTGCCAAATGTTTTAAATTTCTCAACATCTTGGTCAAAAATCCTGCCTTTATCCCTCTTGTTCACTAGACATGGAGTGAGACCATCCCTGATAGTTGAATGTATTCCCTTGTCAAACGTCTCCGGATCCTCAAACCCAACCTCAATTCCCTCCACAAATTCAGCTCTCTTTTCACGAAAGCCCAAACCATTAGAGAAGAGCTTCTTGAGGTTCAGCAAAATCTTGACCTAGACCCTTGGAATCCCTCCCTTCTCTCTAAAGAAAAATCCTTGTGGTATGATCTTCGTACTCGTAATCATCAGGAACTCCTATTCCTGCGCCAACTATCCAAAACTCACTGGCTTAAACTTGCTGATTCAAACACTGCCTTCTTCCATAGAGCCATCAAAGCTAGGCGCAATAATAATTCCATCACTTCCCTCCAGAATGAGACCGGTGACATCCTGACCTCCTCTAAAGATATTGCTGATTGTCTCATCTCCCACTTTCAACGCTCTCTTGGTTCTGTATCCCCCTAAACTCCACCCTTTCTAACTTCAATCTTGATAGTAACAGAATTGTTGACCAATCCTGCTGGGGTCCTTCACTTAGACCAGTGAGCAACTTGGATATTAAATCTGCTCTCTTCTCCATATGCGACGACAAAGCCCCTGGCCCAGACAGGTTCTCCTCTCTATTCTTCAAAGTAGCTTGGCCTATTTTGGGGGAAGACCTTTGTCTGGCCATAAAAAGCTTCTTTCATGAGGGTAGACTGCTCAGGGAAATTAACACAACTCTAATCACCTTGATTCCCAAAACGGATGCAGCCTCCCCCTCCGACTATAGGACTATTTCTTGTTGTAACACTATTTAACATATCATCAGTAAGATTCTGGCCGATAGGCTCAAAGATGTTCTCTCTATTTTAGTTAAGGAAACTCAGGGGGCCTTCATCAAGGGGCGCCTCATCTCTAACAATATCCAACTATGCTCATGCTTAATGAAGAACTATCAAAGGACCCGCATATCCCCCTGATGCATGATGAAATTAAATGGATATTCGTAAAGCCTTTGACACTATTGACTGGTCCTTCCTTGAAGATACCCTTAACTTCCTACATTTTCCGCCTACTTTCATCACTTAGATTATGCAATGTGTCTCCACCACTTCCTTCTCCATTAACATCAATGGCTCCCCCAAGGGCTTCTTTAAAGGTAAGAGGGGTCTTCGCCTAGGGGACACTATCTCTCCCTTCCTCTTTGTTCTAGTCATGGATATGCTCTCTTGCCTCCTGGACAAGCTTCCCCAAAACCCTAACTTTCATTTCTACCTGACCTATAAACCCCTTAATCTCACCCATTTATTTTTTGTTGATGATGCCCTCCTATTTTGTAAAGGGAACCAAGCCTCAAGCTCAATACAGTTAATCACTTCTCGGAAGCCTCAGGCCTCAAGCTCAACCCGTGCAAATCTAATATCTTCCTTGGGGGGGTGAACCCCACCATCACTAATTCGATCCTCTCCTCATCAACCTGGGTACCTTCCCCTTTTGTTATCTAGGTATCCCAATCACTACTAGGAAACCTTGTACTTCTGATTTTTCCCCTTTGATAGATAGCATCCATAAATCTATTGTGTCTTGGGGGGGGGGGGGAACACTTATCTTACACTGGCAGGCTTTCTCTTATCCAAAGCTCTCTGTTTGGCATTATAGGGTTTTGGCCCTCCTGTGTGTTCATTCCCAAAAACGTCATTCTTAGTATCACTAAAAAACTCCAATCCTTCCTTTGGGCTGGTGAGATTGAGAGCAACCCCCCCCCGATTGCTTGGAACTCCATCTGTTGCAGTAAAACCCATGTTGGGCTTGGCCTTAGAGACATCCACAAATGGAACATGTGCTTCCTCCTTAAACACTTAATTGCCATCGCACACAACCTAGAGAGGCTTTGGATTCAATGGATCCACAGTAACTTCCTTTGTCACCTGAACATATGGACTGTCTCCTCAAAATGTGAAGACCCTTGGCCATGGAAATCTATTCTACATGCCTGTAATTGGTGGATTAAACAATACGGCTCTACTCAGGATGCTGCATCCCTCCTCCCTCTCCTATCCCTCCCGACCTAGCATCAACACTCTCTATCAGGATGTCTCTAGTTCAAACCCCCCGTTCATTTGGTTTAACATATGTTGGAAGTCTTGGGCTATCCCTAAGGCCAAATTCTTTTTATGGTTGTCGCTTAGAGGTAACTTAAAACATGTGATAAACTGCAATCCTGAGGCATTAACCTAGCTAACAGATACTGGCTCTGTGAGTGTGCTCTAGAGACAAATAGCCACCTCTTTTTTTTTACAGTTTTTCTCGTAGGATCTGGTGGGTTGTATGTGACTGGCTGCAGATATCGACGAACAGGTCAAGTCTTCGTAGATGCTCTTCCTGGCTCTTCAGCTATTGCAAAAGGAACAAGCAAAAAGACCTCGTTAGACGGGCAGCTCTAGCCACTTCAGTCTAGCTACTACATCTGGATTGAAAGATGCAGGCGAGCTATGTCAAATCTCTCTAGAGAACCCCACCTCATCGTAGCGGAGGTAAAAGGAGAAATCAAGGCGAACATTTGGATCAAGTCTCCCTCTCTTCGTGACTCTGCCTGGCTGGAAAGAGTCTCGACTTCCTAACATGAGAGATTTCTTTTTGGATTTAACTCTCCACATCTCCCTCCTACTACTCGCTCTCACCTTTTGATAAAACATGTATCCGGTTGGCTAATCGCCACCTATTTTTGTATTTTGGAGCCCCATGCGTAAGTAAATCCGTAGTCATCTAATATATAGGGTCTCCCTATGTATCTCTTTTTGTATAAACATTCATTATTACTAATATTAATCATTACCCTTTTATAAAAAAAAGTTAAGGGCTGTTATGGTATTTGATTGGGTGTGAATATGATATTAAGAGGTTGTTTGGATGAGAAAAACAACCTCAAAAGGGAAGTGTAAAAATACCTACGAGATTAGGTGTTTTTTGGAGTTAGCTAGTTTAGTGGCAAATTAAATTGGGCTTAAAAACAATTAAGAGTATAATGAGTGTTTAAAGAATTATGAGATTGATGGATAAGTTGTATAATGTGAATTAAATGGTATTTGGGGTGCTAGATAGTAAATAGGCCGAAAGTTAGACCATACTTGGTTAAGGAATGTAAATTACAAGTTATTGTAATTTTAGGAGTTAAATGAAAACCCTAGAAAGTATTAGGGGTGAATTCGTAATTTTTGGAAAATTATGGTCAAGGCAGAATGTTGGGTCAAACTTGGGAAGACTTTGGGGCCTTGACCAAATTATATCAAAGAAAAGGTTAAAATTGGAATTTTAGAAGAATTTAAGAGTTAAATGTAAAGTGTAGAAAACTTGGGGGTCAAAGTGTAAAAACTGGAAATTATAGGTCAAGACATAATACGTGGTCAACTTAGAAGGGAAAGTTGAAGGTTTGACCACTTAAGAGAAATGGATGATAAAAATGTGAATTGAGGAAAGATAAGTGGTTATTAAGTAAACTTAGGAATGAATGTGAGGTCAAACTATAATTTTGAGGAAATTAGTGTTGATAATCAAAACAGACCAGTATGGGTCTGTTCATAAATTATAAGAAATTTTGGGTGGAAGTTTGATATTAAATTGGTAGATTACAAAAAGATGTAAGTTAGGAATAAATTGTAAGTTTAGATAACATTTGTTGGGCAAAAGTGCAATAATTAATAAATGGGGGCTATGTCATGAATTATATAGAGTTAGGGATAGAATTAATATAAGAGTGAATAATTACATGACATAGCATTAAGACTATGATCTTAATGTCATTACTTGGAGTTAGTATTAATTATAGGATTTTATAATTCATATGGAAGAATATTGATAAATAAAGGTATTATAAATTACATACCAAGGTTGAGAATATAATAAACTAAGAGTAATGGTTATATGATTGGGAACCATATTAACTAACACTATATATAATATCTAAATGTTAGTATGTAAAAGTGATACAAATTAAAGGACTTTGTAACTCACATGAAATAATGAAAGTTGGTATGAATTAAAGGGGTTTTATAATTCATGTAAAAGAGTATGAATTGTAACGACCCCAACACTGACCTAGGAGTTCGGAACGTTACATGCCGCGTATTACTACCTAATAACACAAGGCTTTAAACTAACGTTCATAATAAAGGCCCAAAGAAATACTTGTATAAAAGTATATCCAAAGTGTAGCAAAGTATTCTCGAATCACAATACAAATGTAAGTGCCAAAACAGAGATCAAAAGCATGAATGTCAAACGCCACTAAGGCCCGTAGGCTACAAATGTCTTAAACATGAAAGTATCAACAAAAATGTATGAGCTACAAGCTAAGCTCCAAAAGCAGGGACCGCGTCTATCAATCTGCAAGGTTAGTGAGAGTAGGGGAGTGAGTACACAACTATGCTCAGTAGATGACTAACTTCATCAACCAGCATGCTCAAAATCTTTGCAGAACAGATTATAAATCCAGAAGTTTAATCAGAAGGGAAAAAGATACTTTCCATAGCAAATACCAGAAACAAAAGTACACTTAATAGGACTAAAATAGAATCCAGAGCAGTCGGATTTACAAACAGAGTGGGACACTAGATACCAAAGCATACAGACAGAACGGATAGAATCCGTGAACAGAACGAGGAAACATCACTCGTGAACAGAACAGGTGGAACACCTGTGAATAGAACGGGGGAGACACCCGTGACAAATAACAGAAGGACGTCCTACACAGTGCGCTACGAGATAGCTAAAACAGCCATCCACGGTTCAGACACAGAGATACTAGGTCCAAAACAGAAGCTTAAATAATAATAAGCATGTGTGCACCATTTACACCACAAAGCATTTAGAAAGCTTAATTATCAATATGGGAATATCACCCCACAAACAGAAGTCAAAACGGAGCTCAAATGAGCATGTTTAGGCAAAACCAGAGGTATGTCCGAACATGTGTCTGAACGTCA
The DNA here is from genome assembly GCA_023374045.1 of Limonium bicolor. Lineage (NCBI taxonomy): Eukaryota > Viridiplantae > Streptophyta > Magnoliopsida > Caryophyllales > Plumbaginaceae > Limonium > Limonium bicolor. The sequence goes on from CM041780.1 coordinate 209,800,503, forward strand.
ATGTTCGGACACGAGTTGAGACTCAGAAAACGCAGAAGGCCAGAAGGCCGAACATGTGTCTGAACATCAATGTTCGGACACATGCTGAGAGTTAAAACCAAAGATGTCCGGACATCGGTCCGGACGTTGAAGTTCGGACAAATCCTGAGAAAAATATACGTGGTAATGTCCGAACATGTGTCCGAACATACAAGTGGAACTGAAATCAGAAGAAATGCAGAAGGTGTGTCCGAACTTCTGTCCGGACTTACAAGTTCGGACACAAGTCGAAACTTGTAAGCCGGATTCGTCCTCGCACCCCGTCCGAACATGTAAGTTCGAATGGAAGTTCGGACACCTATAAGAACGCAGAAATACAAAGGCAAAATAGGGTCTGTCCGAACATCAATGTTCGGACAGACGTTCGGACACGTCAAAATACATAGTTTTTAGAATCGCAATCGTACACAGAAATAATGTCAAAACAACACCAGAAGTACCATACGAAAGCCAGAGTAGCAGAACACAACTATGAGGGTTTGCCATTGCAAAAATCCAAGAAAAATCAGATCTCAATCAACCATAGAAACACAAAACAGACGAGCAATAGAATTCTCAATTCCTGAAACACCCCATAGGTGAACATACTAATCAAATCCATCAGCCACCTACCTCAATAATTAGCAGAACGATTACAAATCTGTAGCAGTAAAATCAGCCAACGATGCAGCCGAAACGTAATTCCAATACTCTGAACAAAACACAATCGTAGAGACAATTCCCGATTCAGAAAGCTAAACTCCCAAACCCAGAAACTGCAATGAAGAACGAAATCACAAACCCTCACCTGAATCTGAAAGATGCGCTTGCAGAGGAGGACACGGGAGGAGATCGACAGATAGACACCGAGAATAAATGCTGATTCAACACCAGATTGTAGAGAAATAAATAAGAACAAAGGAAGTTCTTAGAAACCACATAATTGGTGGAAGAGTAGACTGATCACTATACCATGAATTGATCAAAAATTCACAACAGAGGCAGGATCCACGGCAGAGACTCGGAAGCACAATCCAGCGATAGCAGCACTAGCAAGATCGAGAAGGAAAGAACGCTGAGAGAGAAGAGAAGGGAGGAGCGTCTCGACGGTTTTCAAACTGATCGGTATGAGAATGATGAGAACGTGAGGTAGAGTCATGATTAGAGGGAGTTATTAATAATAATTAATAACTTACATTCCCATACCAGAAATAATATTTAGAGAATGACCTCCTCGCCCCCGTCTTTTCTCCAATGGACATCCATGTCCTAAATCATAAAATAACTCAACATAAGACACAAATACTAACGAAATAAATCCTGCATTTTCTGAAGTCAAACCTTGGGTTATAACATCACCCCCCCTTAAAAGAATTTCATCCTCGAAATTAAACGTACTTATTGCTCGAAGTGGGCTGGGAATTTGGATCGCACTTCACTCTCCAACTCCCAAGTCGCCTCCTTCTCAGACTGACCCGACCACTGAACCTTAACCAAAGGCATGGTCTTACTCCGGAGCCTTCGCACATCTCGAGCCAAAATCTTCGAAGGAGTCGTTACATGAATATTTGGAGTATTGTGAGTTATATAATATGGTTAGAGAATTAAATAAAGTTAAAGTGGAATTCAATGTAAAATGGGAATTGCATTATATGGTATTAACCATAAAGACTTAATGTCATAGTATTAAGAGTTAATCAAATAAAGGAGTTATATAATTCAAGGAATTAAATTATGCATTATATAATAGTTTTGACTAGTATACTTTAACCAAGTCAACCAAATTGACCAAAGAGGGTCAAGTTGACCAACTCACAAATTACATGAGAATTCAAATGCCAAAGGCTATTAATACTTAAAGGTCAACTACATGAAATAACATATAGTAACAAAGTCTATATGAATATGTATATATATATGTATATAAATATATACTTATGGATAAAAGAGATGAAATGAAAGAATCAAATCCTAAGTTGTAGCATAGTATCACATGTTAGTTACTAACACAATTAAGGATTAAACAACTAATATATAAATATATACTTATGGATAAAAGAGATGAAATGAAAGAATCAAATCCTAAGTTGTAGCATAGTATCACATGTTAGTTACTAACACAATTAAGGATTAAACAACTAATCCCGAGCTTGTTTAATAACCTGAGAAACGATAATTAATTAATCACGGGGTTAAATACCGGGGGGATTAGTAGTTACTCAGAATATCGAACATATTGAACTATAGTGTATTAACACTTAGCGGTATCTTCCAGAGCTGAGTACATTAGAGGACGACACGTGCTAGGACGACAGTGTACCTCTTCGTCGGTGAACGGTATGTTATTGTGTGGTCCGATGGTTCTTGAGGGTTTCCCTAGGTTTGGACATGTATGTGTGAATGCTTGCTAAGAGTGATATGTGTGAATTTAGGGAAATTTCATGAAATGCCACTATATTTTTGGCTAATTCATGAAATGTCACTAAAAAAAAAGAAAGTCACGAAATGCCACTATATTTTCCGAAAAGTCAATGAAATGCCACTATAGATGGAAAAAAGACAAAAATACCCCTACTAGTTAACAAAGTACTTTCAAAGTTCACAACATGCCCCTAGGTGTTAAAAGTTAACAAAAATATCAAAATAAAATAAAAATATAAAAAAATTATACAAAATAAATTTTTTATAAAAATTAAAAAAATATAAAAATTTTAAAAAATTATAAAAAAATTGTAAAATTTTTTAAAAATGAAAATATAATTAATATTAAAAGAATAAATATTTCCTTTTTTAAAAATTTATTCAATACCATAAAAAGAATATTGAGTTCTAAACAAATAATTTATACCAATTTTTCTATCAATTTAGTACCATAATTTATACCAAATAAATACCATAATTTTTATCATACATTTTTTAATTATTATTTTCTATCAATTTAGATTATTTATTTCTTCAAAGTAAATAATTTTTTTATATTCCTGATAAAAAACAAAAATTTCTAATTATATTAATTTATTGGAAATAGAGCGACTGAGAATATATATATATAGCATACAATATTAAATAGTAAAACTTATTTGAAATGTAGAATAAAACATTTTTAGAATAATAATATGCTACTTATTATGAGAAAGTAATGATGACCAAAGAAAGAATAAGTTGCATATTATTACTCTGAAAACATTTTATTCTACATTTCAAACAAGTTTTACTATTTAATATTGTATGTTATATATATATATATTCTTAGTCGCTCTATCTCAATTAAATTATTATATTTCAAATTTTAGTTTTTGAAATTAATCAGCAATATAAAAAAATTATTTATTTTGAAGAAATAAATAATCTAAATTTATAGAAAATAATAATTAAAAAATGTATGATAAAAATTATGGTTCCTTTTTGGTATAAATTATGGTACTAAATTGGTAGAAAAATTGGTATAAATTATTTGTTTAGAACTCAATATTCTTTTTATGGTATTGAATTTTCAAAAGGAAATATTTATTTTTTAATATTTAATGATATTTTCATTTTCTTAAATTTTTTATAATTTTTATAAAAAATTTAATTTTTATAAATTTTTGTCATTTTTTTATAAATTTTATAATTATTTTATATTTTTATTGTATTTTGATATTTTTGTTAATTTTTAACACTTAGGGGCATATTGTGAACTGTAAAAGTACTTTGTTAACTAGTAAGGGTATTTTTGTCTTTTTTCCATCTATAGTGGCATTTCATGGACTTTTCAAAAAATATAGTGGCATTTCATGACTTTCTTTTTTTTTAGTGGCATTTCATGAATTAGCAAAAAATATAGTGGCATTTCATGAAATTTCCCGTGAATTTATATTGATATGTTTATGTGATTTAATTGCCCGACTATCTCGCGTTTATTAATTGTGCGTGAACGCCTATTCGAACTGAGGCAATACTGAATGTAACTTGAATTAAGTTATGAAATGTGATAAGAGAAATATCACCTATGTTATGATGATTATATACATTATATAATCCTAAATTAACCTAAGAAGAATACCTTAGGTAGAGTAACGGGAATACCGTTCGCAAATGAAATTGTATCTGAATACGGAACTACATTAGACGGTTTCTGAGTATACATTAAAGACCTAAATGGTAGATAAACATCCAAGAAGTTAATCGCTGTATAACCTAAGATTGAATCTTAGGTATTTAGATTAAGAGAACTTAATCACACAGTGAGAGGTGGGGTACGGTGAGTAATTTTAGTAAGGTGAGAAATCCGTAGATCACGGATTACCGTTTGCGCATTGTGATCATGAGGGATGACTGTTACAGGTCCGCTCAAGGAAATTCCAAGAACCGATAGGTTCCTGGGTTAGAGGGCACTACTGTTGGTGCATGGCTACGACCGCAATGGACGCCTTAAAAAGGGCGAAGAGGAAAATTATAAATATTCATCGAGTTCAATTAGCACGTTGGTCCAGCAGTTACCCAAACTGTCTGATGCGGGAGGAGATCCCGTCAGATGTGTCATCCACCTATTATCAGAAGCATGGATTGTGTTCTGGTATTATTGTATACTACTACCTCCGTCCCGTCATAAGTGTCTTGTTTGCTTTTTGGCACGTTTTTCCACCTCAATATTAAACATATAAGATAAAATAATTTTATAAAACTAAATTTTGTATTATATAGTTTATCATGTAAGGAATCATACGCAAAACTTAAATTTTCAAAATTAATTTATCTTACTACCTCCGTCCCGTCATAAGTGTCCTGTTTGCTTTTTGGCACGTTTTTCCACCTCAATATTAAACATATAAGGTAAAATAATTTTATAAAACTAAATTTTGTATTATATAGTTTATCATGTAAGGAATCATATGCAAAACTTAAATTTTCAAAATTAATTTATCTTATATGTTAAAAATTGAAGTCAAACGACATATCCAAATAGTAAATAGGACGGTCAAGGTGGGACGGAGGGAGTATATGTTAAAAATTGAAGTCAAACGACATGTCCAAATAGTAAATAGGACGGTCAAGGTGGGACGGAGGGAGTATAATTATAAGTATAAGAACGAGTTGTCCTAACATGACACTGTCAAGAATTAACGAGTTAGAAGTTAAATGTATGAGTTAACGAACATTAATTAAAAGTAGTACGAGACTTAAATAACGCTCGTAAATATGGATAGAAAATAAAAGGGCCTTGACGGCCGAATAAACAGGAACTGTTCTAAAGAAACAACTCTCGTATCATTGTCATACATACTCGTTATTGTTTTGCTTATATGCATATTGAGGATTTGGGTATGCATGTTGGATGCTTACTGGATGTTTAATTACCTCACTTACAACTTTGTTATATATATGTAAAACGGAATAGCATGTAAATGAACCGCATGACAACTCGACTAATTGACTTAAGTTTAAAGGTTTATGATGGTTACATAGTAGCATATTCAGCTGTTGTGTTGAGCCTTTATGGCAATCATATTACAAGCTTGTGATCGAAGACCGAAGACGGAGTGCGGGTTATCAGGTAGTTAGTTGTAAACTACCATTTTGGTTGTACTTTTGGATTACATTGTGGATATATGGATGCTGTATATGTAAGTGATACAGTTTAAATTGCTCACATATTTTGTTTAAGGTTGTATATTATATTAGACTATCTCTTGGTCATCACAGCTTTGTTGGATGATGTATGTCTGTATTGGAAGCCTAGTTACTCATATAGGTGAGTAACGGCGGTAGCACCCGTGTTAGTATATTGTTACGTTTCTTTCCAATGCATTATTTTGTTAAGTTTAGACCGATTGTACCAAGTACGTAGTTAAGACAAGATTACGAGTTAGGGGTGTTACATTTTCACTAGCACATGCCTTCACAATATCTTTCTGAATCTTAGGAGAAGTATTTACAAATTTTTTGGGGTCATTCCTTAAAACAACATCTCCTAGAGTCTTAACACGCTCTGCATACCAATGCAAGAAAGTCAGGAAATTACCTTTTTTGTTTGAAGACTCACTTTCATCATGACCTCGAAAAGGCAACCCAGATACCAGAAGCTGTCTTGCAATATCGATTGAAGCATTCACCCGAGTTTAGTATTCTTACTGGATTTGTGTTGTTTGCTTTACCAAAGCTGTCTGGATGGACTATATTTCATTCATAAGATCAATGCACATTCTAGAACACTGATTATGAACACTAGATGGCTAGCCAACATGTAGACCGAATCTCTCTTTTTTATTCCAATCACTAAAACCTTTGGTTGCATACATATCTACTCCACGGTGAGGAAATTCATCAGACAACAAGTAGCAAGGAAGACAAAACACAACACCCTTCTTGATACTGTACTTGTAACGACCCCAAATACGGCCTAATTCTAAGGTTGTCACACGCCGCACACTTACTACCTAAGATACGCAAGGCTTCTAACTAACGCTCCAACAAATAGACGAAATAATACTTATATATATAGCGAAGAGGGAATGTCTTACAATCCCAAGGCGTAAACTCAAATACGAAACACATCTCAAAAGCCAGAGCCAAATACAGAAGGATGTCAGAAGGCCCGAAGGTTACAAAGGTCGAAGTTCTAATAATGTTATCAAACACAAAATAAAGCTAAGCCTTCCAAAAACATGAGATAGTACTCGCTGATTAATCTGCAAGTGTTAGCGAAGGGAAGGGGGTGAAACACCACACGCTCAGTAGATGATTAAGTTCATCAACAAGCATGCTCAAAACGACTGAAAAATAATCGTAACCAATAGGTCAAAACAGAAGAGGTCACAGTCCCCCAGCAGAAGTAGATAGCAAGAATGGCAAAGCTTAGCACAAATAAACACGTAAGGCAAAGCGCGCAAACAGAGCTTTTAGAAATCACAAATCAGAGTGGGACTCTAGACTCAATGCATACAAACAAAACGGAAAGATATCCATTAATAGAACGAGGTAAACCATTTATGAATAGAACGGGGGAGACACCCGTGAGAGAATAACAGAAGGACGTCCTACGCAGCGCGCTACGGGATAGCTAGACCCAGCCATTCACGGCTCAAACACAAAGAAGACTAGGTCCCAAAACAGAAGCTTGATTCACAAAGCATAAGTACATAAAAGGCACAACAAAGGGTTTAGGATGCTTAATCATCGTTAGGGGAGTACAACCCCGCAAACGGAAATCAAAACGGAGCTCAAATGAGTATTTGAGGCAAGAACAGAGGTATGTCTGAACATGTGTCCGAACATGCATGTTCAGACACATGCCGAGACTTAAAAGCGAAGTAGAACAAATTGTCCGAACATGTGTCAGAGCATGGATGTTCGGACACATGTCGAGAGTTAAAACCAAAGATGTTCGGACTTGTGTCCGGATGTTAGAAGTTCGAACAAGTTCCGAAAAATCAACTCGTGGTGGCGTCCAAACATGTGTCCTAACATGGATGTTCGGACACATGCCGAACTTAAAATAGAGAAAAGGAGAAGGAGGTGTCTGAACTTGTGTCCGGACATACAAGTTCGGACACAGTCTGAGACTTATATGCCAGACTCGTTATTACACTCCGTCCGAACTTACATGTTCAGACGGAAGTTCACACACATTTGAAACTCAGAAAACAGAGGCGCAAGGGCCTGTCCAAACATACAAGTTCGGACAGACGTTCGAACGTGGCGAAAATTGCCACAAACTTCACTGAAACTTACACAATTTCAACATGGATTTCATCCAATTAAAACCCAATGAAAACCCAACAATCCATGGGGGGTTTGTAGACAATTTAGAGGCAAAACAAGAGGAAAACAATTATGAAAACGCATCACAAAGACACTCAAACCCGGATTCCTAAATTCTCAATGGCCAAACACACAACTCGAATCCATTCACCACCTACCCCGATTACTACAGGAGAAGACTCGTAAACCGGAGTAGAATCAGCCACCAAACCACAAACTAACACAGACAGAGCAACCACTGAAATCTGGCAGACAACATTGCAAAGAATCCCAAAATCAGCAAAAACACAAACTCCAAAATCAGAAATGGAACCACCGAAACCACAAACCAAACCTGGATTCTGACGACGAAGACACAGTAGAGGAGAGCGAACAACAGTAGCCAAAAGTGCAGAATCCAACAGCAGACACACACACACACAAGAGAGAAGAACCGCTCTGAAGAGAAGATGAACGCTCAACGGGAGAACTGTCGATCGTGAGAATAAAACATGGAAAAGAAATAAGGAATAAATCCTTATTTAAACCCTGACCAAAAATAGAAAAGGGTAAAAGACCTCCTCGTCCTCCTTTTTAGCTCAAAAGACCTCAATGTCCTAAAATCATAATAATCCAACTTAAAACGTAACAAAGTAACGAAATAACTTTGGGTTATAAAATCCTTCCCCCCTAAAAGGAATTTTGTCCTCAAATTTATACATACCGTACTGCTCGAAGAGGGCGGAAAACTTAGACCGCACCTCGCTCTCCAGCTCCCAAGTCGCCTCTCTCTTAGACTGGCCTGACCATAGGACATTGACCAAGGGCAATGTCTTGCTCCGAAGTCTTCACACATCGCAGGCTAGAATCTTGGTAGGAACAACTTCATAGGTGAAGTCCTTTCTCAACTAGAGTGGGCCAACCACAATCACATAAGACGGATCAGGGACATACTTCCTTAACATAGATACGTGGAAGACACTATGAACTCCTGCTAACGCTGGCAGCAAGGCCAAGTGATAGGCAACAGGTCCAATCCTCTCCAGGACCTCAAAGGGAACGACAAAACGAGGGCTGAGCTTCCCACTCTTCCCCAAATCTCACCACTCCCCTGATAGGAGAAACCTTTAGAAACACATGGTCTCCAATCTAAAACTCTAATGGTCGTCTCCTCTGATCAGCATAACTGTTCTGACGGCTCTGAGCAACAAGCAAATGTTCCTTTCTGGTCTGAATCTTACCCATTGTATCCTGGACCAAATCAGGAACTACTGAAGCTCTCTCCTTCAGATCATCCCAGCAGATGGAAGATCTGCACCTCCTACCATACAATGCCTCAAAAGGTGTCAAACCGATGCTGGCTTGAAAGCTATTGGTGTAGGCGAACTCGATCAAAGCCATATGCTGGTCCCAACTGCCACCAAAGTCAAGCACATAAGCTCTGAGCATATCCTCTAAAATCTAGTTCGTCCTCTAAATTTGGCCATATGTCTGAAGGTGATAAGCTGAACTGAAGGCTAACGTCGCCCCCAGAGCCTGATGCAAACCCCGCCAAAATCGGGACACAAACCTTGGATAACGATCTAACACGATAGACACAAAAACACCATGAAGTCGCACAATCTTCTCCATATACAGCTGAGCAAGTCGGTCCAAACTGAATTTCTTCCTCTCTGGCAAGAAATGAGCGCTCCTCGTGAGCCTATCCATGATCACCTATATGGAATCAAAGCCCCTTGAAGTCCAGAGAAGACCCATCACGAAGTCTATAATGACGCTCTCCCACTTCCATTCTAAAACTGGAAAGGGCTGAAGAAACCCAGCAGGTCTCTAATGCTCTGCCTTAACCTACTGACATGTTTGACATCTGGAGACAAACTCATAAATATCTCTCTTCATATTGTTCCACCAGAACAACCCTCGAAGATCCCGGTACATCTTAACACCACCTGGGTGTACCAAATACGGGGCGCCATGCGCCTCTTGTATATTTTCTCGTCTCAAAGCAACATCAGCAGGCATACAGACTCTGTCTCTGAAACGCAGACAGTCATTCTCAGACACCCTGAACTCTGAATCCTGACCAGCGAGAACCCTCTCTCTGATCTTAGACAACTCAGCATCTAGCTTCTGACTGGCCTTAATCCGGTCGATCAAGGTGGGCTGAACTAGTAGAGCAGCCAACACTTCAGAACTCTCTGGAGCAACAACCCAGACTCCCAGATGCCACAACTCCAACAAGGACCTCTATGCACCAGAAAGTGCACAAGCAACACCAGAAGGTCCTCTCCTACTGAGCGCATCAGCTACCACATTTGTTCTACCCGGGTGGGAGAGTATCTCCAAGTCATAATCGTGCAACAACTCAAGCCACCTCCTCTGCCTTGGATTCAGCTCCTTCTGAGTGAACAAATACTTGAGGCTTTTGTGGTCCGTATACACCTTGCCCGACGCACCATACAGATAGTGCCTCCATATCTTCAGGGCGAACACAACAGCTGCTAACTCCAGATCATGGGTCGGATAGTTCTTCATAAGGCTTAAGCTGACGCGAGCCATATGCAACTACCTTCCCGTGATGCATCAACACAGAACCAAGTCCTTTATGTGATGCATCATAGAACACTTCCAAACCATCTATACCCACTGGAAGGGTCAAAACAGGCGTTGTCGTCAACCTTTTCTTGTGCTCTTGAAAATACAACTCACAAGCTTCACTCCACTCGAACTTAACTTCCTTTTTGAGCAGACGGGTCAATGAATAAAACAATCTTGGAGAAGGCCTCTACAAACTTGCGGTAGTAACCTGCCAACCCAAAGCAATTATGAACCTCAGAAACATTCATGGGTCTAGCCCACTCTGTGATCGCCTTAATCTTCTCTGGTTCCACAAAGATGCCATCCTTGGAGACTACATGTCCCAAGAAGACAACCTGATCCAACCAAAATTCACGCTTCTTCAGCTTCGCATACAACTCCCGCTCTCTCAAAGTCCAAAGCATGATCCTCAAATGCTCCTCGTGCTCCTCAGCACTCTTAGAGTACACCAAAATATCATCTATTAACACCACAACGAATTGATCCGGGAACGGCTTGAACACTCGTTCATCATGTCCATAAATACTGAAGGTGCATTTGTTAGACCAAATGGCATCACCAGGAACTCGTAATGTCCATAGCGAGTCCTGAAAGCCAACTTAGGCACGTCATCTGTCTCGATCCTTAACTGGTGGTAACCAGATTGAAGGTCACAGCAGTTTGCGTGCGGTTCCACCGGTAGCAACATGGAGTTTTCACCGATAACAAATTGAGATCTCCACCGAAATTGTCAACTCGAATAGGCAGAAGAATTAGCTACCGGAGGCTTGATATGGCCACATGGAGAATAAGATTCCGGTAGAAATGGATTTTTTAAAGACTCAAGATTTGGAAGCAATAATGGGGCGAGGCACAGCAAACAGCAGCGCACAGGGCAGCCCGGGTGTTAAGCAGGTCTACCAGGAGGAAAATTTAATCTCTTCAAATCGAAGGCATGCGCAGAAGTCTTTTTATTCTAGTCATGGGCAATTCGAATCTCGGGAATAGTCTACTACTGCAGCATCCTTTCCAAAAGGCGCCATCCCTTATACAGCCCGGACGACATGACAATTAGATTTCCTCTCCGCACCGGGCAGCATCCAAAAAATTTTTGATCTCCTCTCCGGAGGAAATTTGGATACCCTCTCCGGTAGAAAACTGGATAGAAATTTTGATATCCTCACCGGTAGCAAATTGTTACCTTCACCAATAGCAACTACACTTCTCCACCGGTGGTCCAGCAATGATTGATAGTCCTGTTGGGTTATGAGCTACCGGTAGGAACTCCAACCGGGTATCAACTCCAGATATGAGCTGCCAGCAAGTCTAAAAGCGCTCGTAAAAACAATACACCGGTAGTATCATTCCGCTGATGATATTATCCCGCCGGTAAAAAAAGAGGTACGAAACTTTTTGATATTTCATTATATATATTCTTTTATCACTGGAAGTTTACAAAACTTTCTCTAGAGGATTGATCACCCTCTAGTTTTCAAAAAAGAAATATTTTAAAACGATATCTGATTTACTTAAACAAAGACCAGCGAGTCTTGAAAAAAAAGAGAAGAGAAAGAAAGAAAGACAAAAAAAAAGAATGTATCCGACGACCTCACCATTGGCCATGGGAGAGTGTTTTGTATCCGACGATCTACCATCAACGATGGTAGTGTAATTCATCCGACGATCTCACTGTTAGCGTCCTGCAGTAGAGTGTTAATCCGACGATCTCACCGGCTCAAAGTCGGTAGAGTGTTAAATCGACGATCTCACCATGTGTACAGTGTAGAGTGTGAAAGCATGAAAGTGTAACTAAGGAGTTACCAAAAGAGATCTTGGCAAAAAAAAACAACAAAAAACAAAAAGAGCGGTCTAAAATTCTTCATTATAAGGATCTCCAACTTTTGGGAAGCAATAGAATTTATAGTAATTCCTTTTGTTCACTTCAGACTTGTGCTATCCATGTACTTAGTCAGGCTGCTCTAAGCAACCTATAGGTTGTATATTTGGGTTTTTTATCCCCGTGATTAATATACTCTAACTAACAAAAACTTTTGGGAAGTCCGGTCGCTCCGGGCAGCCCAAAACAAATATCTTTTAATCTGTTAAATTTAGATATGCAGGTCAAGGAATAAAATGATTCAAGCAGCAATCTGATTATGAAGTAATATCCCATTTATTATTATTATCTCGGACTTCTTGAGATTATTATGGTCTTCTGGGATTATTATGGCCCTTCGGAATTCCAGATCTTTAGATTTCTTATTATGGCACGGTCAAGGGACGGAGACCTTTTCTCAGGAGAACAAGTGGGACTCCATCACCCCGGAACCTGTGGGACTCTTGGTGACCGATAGACAAGCTCTTACATAGGCTAAAGTTTTTAAGTTCATTTCCTTTTTAGGCAAAAGAAAAAGAACTTGTGGGACTAGGAGATATATAGTAGAAAAGAAAAGAGTACAGACTGTAAATTTCATCTTCTTTTTATAAGTTCCACTTTTTAGTGCTAAAAAGTAGAACTTGTGGGACTGATGTAATGGTATGAAATATACCATGCGGAAGGTCAAAGCATCTACCGAAGGCCTGCTAGCGGAAGGACTACTATCGGAGACCAATTGTCAGAAGGCCTGCTACCGAAAGGCCCCGATGCGGAGGGATCTACCAAGAGACTCTACCGGAGGCCAATTGTCGGAAGGCCTATCGATGGAAGCCCTACTACCGGAGGACCCGCTACCGGAAGAGCTGCTATCTAAGGATCGCTACCGACAGAGTAACTACCGGAGGGTTTTATCAAAGTGACGGTCCGGAAGAGTTAGTCCAAGGCGGAAGCGGTATTTCAGTCCGGAGACCTGTAAAAGGACTGATAGCTATATTTATGTAACACCATCACATGTATAGGGGCAAAAGGGGAACTTAGTAATAGAAAGTCTATAAATAGGAGTAGAGGGGTTCATTTGTAAGAACTCAAGTTAGAAAGGGAGCTCACATCCCAAAAGCTCTCTAGAGTTGTAAACCAAAGAATGAATAATAGCTCTGTCTAGAAGTGGACGTAGGCCGGATTATTGGCCGACCACTATACATCTTGGTGTGGTAACGGATCGGTGTGGAGCATCTTCGATACCGTTTCAGCTTGCATGGTAGAAATCACTGGCGGTGAACAAGGAACTCCATTCCCTACCAGACAAACGGGGCTTACCCGGATCCTCAAATGTCACCCTCTTAGCAGAACAATCAATATGGGAATGGTGGGCAGCAAGCCAATCCATACCCAAGATCACATCAAAACTTGTGATCGCCTTAGAGTTGAGGTTAGCACACAGAATTCTGTCCTGAACTACCATAGGACAGTCTCTACATATAGAATCTAAAACCATTACAGAATTCCTAACCGCAGGACTATGCACACACAATTCCATACCAAGCGGAACAACAGACAAACTAAGCTCACCCACCAAATTAGCTGAAATAAAGGAGTGGGTAGCTCCAGAGTCAAACAAACAAAATACTGATCTAGAAGACAGTTGGAGGACACCTGAGACTACACGGTCGGTCGCGCAATGCCACTCTCCAGCCATCGCGTACACCCTCGCCTGGGCCTGGGGCTTCTTCTAGTCTGATCGGTCTTTAAACTCTGATGTAGACCCTCGAGCTCTACCTCCTGAGCTACTGTTACTTCTCTCAGCCTGAGGGCAGTTTGCAATGAGATGGTCGAGGGAGCCACACTTGAAGCATGCTCCAGACTTCTTGTAGCACTCACGCCCGCGGTGGAACTTCCCATAGGCATCACACTTCGCTGTAGCAGAAGGTGAAGAAGAAGAAGAATCACCACGGTCCCCAGAACCTCTACGGTCACCAGCATACTGCTTCTTTTAAGAAGAACCTTGATCCTTCTTCCCGGAGTCCTCAGACCTCTTCTTCCTCTTCTGGTCTCTACCACCAGACTTCTTTGTCTTTAGATCACTCTCAACCAGCAGAGATACATCAACAACGTCTCTGAAGGTCTTATGACGAAGAGGTGTCACAGTAGACCTGATATCTGGCCTCAGACCACTCTCAAATTTCTTGGCCTTCCAGTTCTCATCCAGCTTAGGAGCGAATTTAGATAGTGTTATGAACTTTCGGACGTACTCCTCCATAGTCATATCATGACCCTGGTGGAGTCGATTGTATTCCACATTCTTCTGGTTTATGTAAACATCGAGGTAGAACTGCTTGTTGAACTCCCGATAAAATTGTTCCCATGTCCAAGGCTGTGGGAACTTGCCTATCACCAACTTCCACCACTCCTTGGCTTCAGCCTTGAACATAAAGGTGGCAAAGTCCACCTTTTGATCATCATCATACCCCATCACTCTCAGTAAATCCTCAATCTCAGATAGCCAGTGGCTCGCCTCCTGAGGGTCACCGCTACCATCAAAAGCTTGGTGGCTTCAGCTTCATAAACTCTTGCAATACTTTCATGTTGTGACCCCAGGAGTAGCAGCACCTGCACCAGCTGCCCCACTAGCAGCACCACCCTTAGTAGCCACGCTCTGTATCAACTGAGTCACAAACTATTGTACTACTCAACCATATCTCCCTTAGGAGCATTCCTTAGTCCTCTATGTGGCGGCATTCTGAAAGTGCACACAGTCTAAAAGTTAGCCACACAAATCCTTAAACAATAGATACTGATATTCTGACAGATTGACGAATCCCAAAATCCCCACTGATTCAAACCTAGAGCTCTAACACCACTAAATGTAACAACCCCAAACATGGCCTAGTTCTAAGGTCCTCACACGCCGCATATTTACTACCTAAGATACGCAAGGCTTCTAACTAACGCTACAACAAATAGAAAAAATAATACTTATATATATATAGCGAAAAGGGAATGTCATACACACAGAATGGAAAGATATCCATAAACAGAACGAGGTAAGCCACTCGTGAACATAACAGGGGAGACACTCATGAGAGAATAACAGAAGAACATCCTACGCAGCGCGCTATGGGATAGCTAGATCTAGTCATCCACGGCTCAGACACAAAGAAGACTAGGTCCCAAAACAGAAGCTTGATTTACAAAGCATAAGTACATAAAAGGCATAACAAAGGGTTTATGATGCTTAATCATCATTAGGGAAGTACAACTCTGCAAACTGATATCAAAACAGAGCTCAAAAGATTATTTAAGGCAAGTACAGAGGTATGTCTGAACAGATCTTTGCATGAATCACAGTTCGTATCATGTTTATCGACATTTCTCTCACTATGATTTGTGCCTCTCCATGTGCTGAAGGAATGCACATGTCGCTCGTGGTTTTACCTCCATTGGATCTCTCTATCTTCCCACGTCACTCAGTGGATTGTCCAGTACCCTCATTTGGAATTCAAGGGAAAATACCGCACTTTGCACGCTACTAACTTGGTTCGTGGTGCTGATTTTGATTAGACCCTTGTGCTCATTGACGGGTCGAGAGTATAGTGGTTCACACACTCTATTCAATCAATCTCTTAAGATTTTTTCCAAAGGTGTCATTTCGATACGGAAGTATGCAAATGCAACTATCTACAATGCAATTTATTGTGGTAATATGAAGTTGCTATATATAGGATGCATGAAATGATGAAAATGATGATGGGAATAGTTGGTTTTGGACTTTGACTGATTTTTTTTATGCAATGCATGAACGATAAGATGATGACTAGTCTCGCTTGAGTCGGTCACAATTGATGGTCATATGAAACTCTTCCCTTCATTATTGGCTCTATGGATGGTCTTGGCTTTCAAATCCGATGTGAGACAAGCTATTTTGGAATGATGTTCGACTGGTGGTTGGCTTCTGGGTTATGGACTTTTAGGGAGTGGCAACTCCCGCATGGTGGCCCCGTAATACGACAGTAGATGACACACTAGTGCAGAAGAAAATGTTTTTTACCACGGTTATTTTGTCTATATACCACGGTTAGAAACCGTGGTTAATACTCGCGTGGTATATCGGAAAATTGCAATAAACCACGGTTCGAAACCGTCGTTTAAAAGACGCATTATAAACCATGGTTCATAAAACCGTCATTTAAAGCCCGTTGTGGCGCGGGAATCAGACGACTTATACCACGGTTGGGACGGAAACCGTGGTATATAATGTCGTTCCATTGCGTTTTATACGACGGTTCGGGTAATTAACCGTGGTATATGACTACTTTATACGACGGTTCTATAATAAACCGTGGTTTATACTCGTCGTTCCATTGAGTTTTAAACCACGGTTTTAATTGAACCGTGGTTTTTTTTCTTTTTTTTTTAGTTTTTTTTTTTGTTTTTTAGCATCTACCACATATGTTTTCCAACACAACCCAATTTACAATCGTATATACAACCTATACAGGGCATCCAACTGGTATTGCCCTTTGATAACCAACAACACTATGACCATAAACCAAGTTGCCAGTTTGAATTGCAACATTGAAAACGAATTGCAAACAAACCCATTCAAACTTTCAAAAATAAGAGAGAGTTGAACTTTACAAACTTTGAGAGTTGCTTAAGCAAAAACAAAAGTCTAAGTCTAACTACGTACACTAGGATATAAGATCTAAGAAACACTCAAGTAATTTTACACCAAAACTGCGATAAATGATCTCCTACAAAGTCGAGATCCCCTTTGGAATATGTGCTCCCTGCTTGTGTGAAATAAGAAACGATCTGTCCATAAAAAGAAACTGATCATCATTAGTACACAATTTTATTTAAAATGCAATAACTTTAACTAAAACTTTGATTGGTATGGGTTACCTTGTCATCATCCTTAAGCGTGTCAATATTTTGTACCATCTCGAACATGTACCGCATCACATAATAGCCACAGCTTTGTGAATCAGGCTGTTGAGGACACTGTCATCACACCATCCATGAATTACCAACTTTAGACAGATCAAAAAATTAAATGTTTAACTTTAATACAAAAATGCATAAATTAAATGATTACTTACACGTATGTAGTGGAAGTCCAAGATGGAGAATGGTTTCTTTTCATCACTTAAACCAAGCTTATGGCCCCTGCATAAATACAAGCATTTTAAAATGAAGCCATTTATTGTCAATAATCTAGGACAAGCTTAAAATAAATACAGAATGCATTAAAATTTTGAATACTCACTCCTTCAAATATTTCTCTACAGCGATCTCTCGAAGGTCATCAGGGCCGCCCAATGGGTCTAGTATCAATAAGCATGAGGTGTCAATACACAACACCAACAACATCCAATGATTGCTGTCACAGATAAAATAAAGAATGTTTTGTAGAACAATTATTAAATATCACAATTAGGAAGCAAAAATTTCCAGTTATTGTGTACTTACATCGATGATATGGGATCAGCAAATATTTGCTTCTTCTTCGCACCGCAGCACAAAATCCCTGCCTCACATGCTGTACACATCCTTGCTCATCCAATGCGGCCTGATTTGCTGACATCAATTGCGGACACAAGAAAGAGAGGGCAAATAATCTCTTGCTCGCTAGCAGTCTACTAGTCAAACACTTAAACAACATTTTTTCATAAGATATGTTAAATAGCTTAAAAAAATGAAAGATAATGTAATAATTTGAAAGATACTTACACACAATAGGCCTGAATCACAGAGATGTTAAGCAGGTCTCCCATCAAAAATTCTCGTAGATCGCTCACGGTAATCATCAGATCTCTGGGATCAGAGGAGTGGAAAACATGCTTAGACACTTTCATGTTGAAGTTGGTGACAGACTGCGGCCTCGTCATGAAAAAGTCATACAACATTTTTTGTTTGACTGTCAACTTCTTCAGATACTTGGGTGTCAAAATGGGGGATCTCCTAGGAGTCATATCGAAAGGTTTCACCACTTCCTTTCTGTAATACCCTTGAGGTTTACCTCCCACATCGGTTGGAGAGGAGAACGAAGTGTGCCTTATAGGTGCATGGATACCTCTTCCTTGTGTGAGCCTTTTGGGCTAGGAAACCCCAGGAACAAAACCGTGCGGCCTGCGTGCCAAAGCAGACAATATCACACATGTGGGCTGATTAGGCTGGGCTGTCACAGATGGTATCAGAGCCAGACCCAGGTCGGTGTGCCAGTGGGCCCGCGAGGGCACTGGGCTCCCAAGGGGGGTGGAGTGTAATACCCTTGAGGTTTACCTCCCACATCGGTTGGAGAGGAGAACGAAGTGCCTTATAGGTGCATGGATACCTCTTCCTTGTGTGAGGCCTTTTGGGGCTAGGAAACCCCAGGAACAAAACCGTGCGGCCTGCGTGCCAAAGCGGACAATATCACACATGTGGGCTGATTAGGCTGGGCTGTCACACTTTCTCACCCTCTGACTCTCCTCACTTGATTTCACAACTTCCTTCCCCTTATCCCTTTCCTCTTTCTTAACCGGTCTTAATTCCTTATCAATCTAATAGTATACAAAATTTAAATATAAACATATCAGTCAACAGTCAAGTTAAAAAACTAAACAGTAAGCATGTAATTAAATAGTTTACCTTGTCACTACTGACATCAATGAGAGAATATGGCCATGGAACAACTGACGATTTTGCTTGACCTATTTTACTCCACTCATTCCACTCCAACGGAAGGGGAGAGCCCTCATTACCTTGCACAATATCGTCTACCATCACACGAGCGTGGAGAGGTGGGATGACCTGAAATGTACTACAGTGTTCGGTCCGGTCTGTAAAACCCGACCGAATGCAACATGCACAGTCCCCCATCCAACACTTGAAACAGATGACATGATTTAGCCATCTACATCAACTCACAACATAAGCATGCTAATAAAATTATATTGTTTTAAAAGTAATGTTAAAATAACTAAGGAGGAGAAAGAACAAACCGAAAGGTTTTGATAAGGAAATGTGTCTCTGGTAGGAGAAGAAGGTGCAGGATCGACCATCAGAGTATCCGCCGTCGTGGTAGGAGCAGACGTCGGTCTAGCAGTAGGTGCCGTGTAGGAACGCGGCCACTATCGATGTATCCGCCGTCACGGTAGGAGTAGACACCGGTGTAGGAGTAGTAGGTGTCGGTGTAGGAGCATGCACCTGGCCCAATACTAAAGCCTCAAGTCTTCGCAGGCGCTCCTCGTAGGCTTGACGCTCCTCAGCGTGGCGTCTTTCCGACTCAGCGTGACATCTTTCCGACTCCTCCAACCGGTCATGCACCCGTTCATCCCCATTCTCTCTATCATTTCAGCCTGTGGTACTCTCGATCGAGACGTAGGAACACGTCTTTTTGGCGAACTTCCCCTCCAAGCCCCCGCACTCGCCCTGGATGATCCTTTTGCCCAAGGGCCTTATTCAGTGGATCATCCTGAGACGGAGGGGCCGGAACCATCTCCCATCGCTCAGTCGAGCCAGACTATTTTAAATTAACAAAAATATTAGAAATGAACTTATTAATTAGTAAACACAACTTTTAAATATATATACTTACAATCTTGGATGCCAACTCAGCAGTCCTTATTAATCGAGCAATGGGATTTTACCATTAATCCCAAGAGGAAGCAAACTTCTGCTTCGACCCACCACACGATGTCGGAGGAACTTGTCCCAGATCAAATCGATGGGAGAATCTTTCTTCTCCTTCAACCCCACGGGTCGGTCCATGTCCCTTCCGAGGGGGCTGCGAAGTAGATGCAGCTGGTGGTTCTTCAGTAGGGACGTCATCGTCAATATCATCCAGCCCCAACATTAAGTCCTCTTCGACTCTATCGTCAGGATCCATAATCTGAAAAATAATCACAATTAACAAGGTTAATACGAACATCTACTGAATCAAATATTGAAACATGACAAAAATTAAATATAATAAATTGTCAACACAAACTTACAAAATAACATTTCATCGTTCAATCCACAATCCTTCATTGTGGTCGGACCTTCGATATTCAAAATTAGTTACATTATCTACCTCCATCGGCAACCGAATAGGTACATCTGTTTCATCTTCACAGTCGTATTCATCCTCATCAACAATATTATCAATCCCAACTATCGATCTTTTACTCTGCATTACAATAGACCATCTGGGATTAGACTGATCACGACAGTAGAATACTTGTTTTGCCTTTGATGCAACAATAAAAGGGTTCATTAGTAAGAGCCGCTGTCGTTAAATCAACTAGCTTCATACCATGATCCTCCTCACGATATCCCTGTTTGTTGTCCACCCATTTGCAACGAAATACGCAAGTTTCATAACTAGTGTAATTCAAGACCCAAATATCCTCAATAACACCATAATATTCGTTCTTTAGTGTATTACGACTTGTTCCTGTGAAAATGTCTTGTGAAGCGATAAGATGCACACCACTGTTCTGGTTTGTCGATTTACAATCTTGACATGCAGTGTAAAAAGAAAATCCATTTACATCATATCCTTCATACAACAACACATCGAGATTTGGGACCAAGTGCCAACAACTGGATCATTCATCATCCACGCTCCTTGAATCTTCATACAACACCTTCTGTCTGAACCACTTAACAAATGTTGCATTCTGCTCTTTTTTTAATTTGGCATTACTCATCGTTGGGTGTTTTGTTTTGAGGTACGCTAGGTGTGCATCGAAATACGGTTCAACAACTTCTGAATGATTCAACAACCAGATGTGCCTTGTTCAATGTATCAATATCAACTCTGCATAATTTTTTCCCACAGGTACCAACCACCCCTTTAAGCCTGCATCATGTCTTGCTTTCGGTAATCCAATAACATCAACACCGTCTAAGTAATGAGTGCAGAAGTCAGCTACTTCCTCTGTTACTGTCCCTTCAATTACGCTTCCCTCTGGACACCGACGGTTTTTCATTTTCTTTTTCAGTATACCCTATATCTCTCAAACGGATACATGTATCGAAGGTATAACGGACCACATGTTGATCTCTCTAACAAGATGAACAAGTAGATGCACCATAATATCAAAAACGAAGGAGGAAAATACATTTCCAACTGACACATGGTGATCACAAGGTCATTCTGTAGTTTATCCAGCGTCTCCACATCAAGCACTTTACACGAAATTCCTTTGAAGAAAACACATAAATTTGTAATAGTTTTCCTGACATCAGCTGGAAGGATTCCACGGAGAGCAACCGGAAGTAAGTGCTGCATCAGCACATGATAGTCGTGAGACTTCATCCCTACCAATTTAAGATCAGACATTGATACCAAACTTGATATGTTCGATGAGTAACCGGATGGCACTTTAATATGACGAAGAGAACTACAAAAACTTATTTTCTCTTCTTTGGATAATGTATGACAAGCGGGAGGCAAGAATGTTCTTTTCCCTCTTTGTTGTGGCGCGAGTTCTTCTCGTATACCCAATTCAACCAGATCTTTTCTACCCTTTAAATGGTCTTTTGTCTTTCCTTTCACGTTTAGTAGTGTCGCAGATACACTTTCACCAATGTTTTTCTCCACGTGCATAGCATCAATGCAATGTCTCACCTCTAAATGTTGCCAATATTCAAGTTCCCAAAATATTGATTTTTTCTTCCAGATGCTCTTTTCAGTGGCTTTAATTGGTGGACCGAAGTTGTTCACAACATTCTTCAACTGATTGTAAGTCTCAGCAGCAGATAGTGGTGGTCGAGCGACTGCATGATCCGTTTTTCCATCAAACTCTTTTGTCATCTTACGGTATTTGTGCCCTTTAGGAAGGAATTTCCGATGGCCCATGTACACATTTTTTCCACTGTGTTTTAACCGTATACTGCAAGTTCTATCTCCACATATAGGGCACGCTAGAGCTCCTTTAATTGTGTATCCCGAGAGGTTACCGTATGCAGGGAAATCATTGATCGTACAAAACAACATAGCCCGGAGCGTGAAGTTTTCCATACCATATGAATCATACACCGTCGCACCTTCATTCCACAACAATTTTAAATCGTCAATAAGTGGTTGCAAAAACACATCAATTTTGTTTCCCGGTTGTTTTGGACCCGATATCAACAGAGAGAGGAGAATATGTCTGGGTTTCATACACAACCATGGCGGCAGATTGTATATTGTCAATAAAACAGGCCAAGTACTGTTGTATAATGCTCAAAGTGCCATAAGGGTTCATCCCATCAGTGCATAAACCAAGTCTTAAGTTCCTTGGGTCTGTACCGAATTGAGGGTATATTCTGTCAATGTTTCTCCATTGTGGTGAATCGGCTGGATGTCTCAATTTACCATCATCCTTTCTATGGGTAGCATGCCATCGGAGGTTCTCAGCATCTTTCTGAACTGCAAACAAACGTTTGAATCGGGGAATTATCGGTAGATACCACAACACCTTCGCAGGAGAGCCCACTTTAGTGCTTATGTGGTTTCTGTCACCCTTTTTTACATAGCGTGATTCCCCACATTCAGAGCAATGGTCATCCAACTCATTCTCCTTCCAATACAACATACACCCATTTGGACAAGCATGTATTTTTTTTATTCCATACCCATCGGACACATTAACTTCTTTGCCTCATAAGTTGTTGTGGGTATCACATTGTCCTTTGGTAGTACATCTTCAGCAGTTGTAAAAGATCTGTAAAACTGACATCACTCCATCCATGTCTCGCCTTCAGATTGAATAGTTTTAGGACAACGCTCAATTTGTTTTGTGTTTGCGTTTCACATCCACTGTACAACGGTTCCTTTGATGCTTGCATCAGATTTTCGAATGATTTGGGTTTGTTGGAAAAATGTTGTTCAACATCTTCCATCATTGCATTAAGGTCCTCCTGATCATCTGAATCACTACCTAGTGAATCATCTTGAGTATCCCCAAAATCGTGTGAAGCATCCATTTCTGATTGTTCTGCAACGACGTTATCAGCACATTCAAACACTTGTACTGAATGTTGACCATGCAGTATTGTTATGGCTTCATAATCATCTGTAAACCCTCTGCGAATCAGATGATCCTTAATCTTGTCCACACCTCGGTATTTGAAGTCGTTCTTGCAATCGACACAAGGACATCGAATATATCCCTTATCCCTTGGTTTAAGATTGTCAACAAGGACTTTGCAAAATTTATTGACCCCTTCTAGGTACTTGATGTCCAATCTGTCACTGTACATCACTGAGCGCTCCATCTCCTTTTTCAACACACACCAGATGTCGTGAACTCGTTCCATTGATCTCCTCTTTTTTTATTTACAGATTTAACAACCTAAACCTATCCAATCACCTTCGATCTCACCTAGGAACAAGTTAATAATATACAGTAGTTCAGTGATAATTTCGGCAGCATTACCCTACAGTTCTCCTAGTGTAGATATATATATATGAATTGTTTCAATTCACATATATATATACACTAGAAGAACACTACGGTAATGCTGCTGAAATTATCACTGAACTACTGTATATTATTAACTCATTCACAACCTAGATGGTGAGATCAAAGGTCATTGGACAGTCCCAACAGGGACTATCTAAGACATACCTCTATCAGGTAAATCTCAGACAGGTAATTCTATGTTTGAATTGATTTTCCATTGTTTTAATAGAAAAACAAAAATAAATTGAAACGTTTTAAATACCAACCTGATGAGTACTGGATGGTCAGCGCGAACAGCACAAGATAGAGAAGAGACAAGTAGACAGATGTTCTTGCACGTAGTATATGACACCTATTCAATGAAATAATAATAAGGTTTTAATTTTATAAAAACTTGAATAATTGAACATATTAAACAAACGAACATAGCTAATGTTATTACCGGTTATTTTTGCTCTCCTGTCTTAATTCGATTGTCTTCTACCTCAGAGCAACCTGCAAGAGATGAAAAACTGAAACTGTAAGTAATTATGAAGAAAGTTAAATTCGATGGAATTACAATCAGCTTAAATTCTGGAAAAAATTCGGCATGACCTTTGCGTATTTTTAGACACTCCACATTTTTTTAAGGCAGAAACAAACACAGTAGCAGCAAGAACATTTATTCTCAGTAAACCATACGAATTATTATCAGACAGACAAGTATATAATAATATATGATCAATGAACAAAAACAACCACCCCATTTCAACTTAATCTCACATTTCACCGCACTATGCAAATATATTCTAATGATTGCAGAATACAAGCAGAATTTAGTACAACGTTTATTCGTGACAATATATAAGTATTTGTTTCTAAAACCATAATCAGAAACGCAAGTGTTTTACCGTGGGTTCTGATCAGGCAAACCGGTGGCAGAGGTTGACAGCAGCAGATGGTGCGACAAGTAGAATAAGGTTAAATCCTGGAAAAAATTTGGCATGACCATTGCGTTTTTTTAGATACTCCACACTTTTTTCGGCAAAAACAAACACAATACAAGTACAACAAAATTAATAATATGTAACAATTATAACACCCGCCAGAATAATAGCAACAAACAGCAACACTTACAACAATATTAATACACCACCAACAAGGTTATGCTTTATTAATTACTTTGGGTTTTTAATTAATTAATATGCATGAATATATAATGTCGCTAATATTAATGTTGTTTAATTACTAATAATCAAAACAACGTCGAAACCAACAACCCATAGAAAGATTTACCCAACTGTAATCGTAGTAACTCTCTACTCTCTATCTCATCATCACTACTGTGCAGATACTATTTGAGTTTTTCTTCTCTCTAACTACTACTACTACTACACTATCTTTCTTATGTTCTAACATTTCTTCTTCTCAGTTTTTTTGTCTCTTGCATACAGAGACACACACACCAACCACAATAACAGATAATAATCACTCCTCAAAGCACAAAATCACCCACTAATCAAAAAATACATAGCTAGGGTTTAATTACCGAAGTGGGATTCGGTGGTTGACAGGAGGGACGGTGGAGAGGCGGAGGTGCGGTGGATGGAGGCGTCTGTTGTCGAAACCAGAGGAGTGGGGCGGTACTGGAGGGGCGCGGTGGAGCTAGGCGATGGTGGAGAGGCGGAGGCGCGGTGGTGGTAGTACTCCCGTCTGTTGTCGCCGCGACCGGAAGAGAAGGCGAGGGAGGAGGCGCGGTGGAGCTAGCGTGACGTCGAGACCGAGAGTGGGGCGGTGGAGGGGCGCGCTGTTCTCGTTTGTTGTCGACGGGAGTGGGGCGGTGGAGTGGAGGGTGGTGGCTCGACGGCAATAGAGGAGGGAGTCGATTCGGGAATCGCCAATCGCCAGAGAGGAAGAGAACGCGGGAGGAAGAAGAAGAAGAAAGGGGGACGGGTTTTTAATTAAAGACTTTTAAACGACGGTTATTAGACAAAACCGTCGTTTAAAGGCTAATGGACGGAAGCAATAAACGACGGTTTCCAAAAAACCGTGGTTTTAAATTGTTGGCGTGACATTTAAAACGACGGTTCATTAGGAACCGTGGTTTATAATACCTTTATACGACGGTTCCAATACAACCGTCGTTTTTGCTTCTAAGCGGTGTAGTTATAAACGACGGTTATTTACAAAACCGTCATTTATCTGATGAAGCATGCAACATAAACGACGGTTTCCCCAAGAACCGTGGTTTATAATGTTTAAACGACGGTTATTTTTTTAACCGTGGTTTAAAGTTCGTCATTTAAAATCATTTTTCTACTAGTGACATCCTTCTCTTTTTTTGGATGAAGAGGAAACAATTCTTTTCAAGCAATTACAGTAAATGTGAACAAAAGCAACTACTTTCTACAACTACGGCTGTTAGCTAAGAAAATCATGATGTTCAACTTGGTGACTTTTCAGGAACAAGAACAGAAGTATCTTCCTTGGCCTAGAACATATGTTGCATTCCTAGTGCGGAGGCGTTTCCCTTGTCTATCAACTCTTGAATTGCATCCTTTAGTGTGGTGCACTCGTCAGTGGTGTGCCCCCAGATTCTGTGATAGTCGCAATACTCATGCAAGTGAGTCCCAAGCTTCTTAATTCGTGATCTTGTGTTGAAAAGTGCTAGATGACCCCCCTCAACTAATATTTTCAATGCTTTGCTGAGTGACATTCCCGGATTTGAAAGTAGTCCTTGTGAGCTTTGTCCAAGTGGACTATCATTCTTTTCCATCATTTTTGGTTGCTCAATCAATTTGATTTCAGTGTCCTCCAAAGCAATTACGGCCGCCATCAATCGTTTGAACTCACAAATGCCCAGGTATTTGAGCCGACATTGGTACTCTTCTCTCAGGCCAGAAATAACCATTTGAATTTGTTCCTCCTCAGTGGGTCGATTATTCATTTGCCCAGCCTTCACCCTCCATCGCTTTACGAATTCCCTCACAGTTTCGCCAGGGCTTTGGCGGGTGATTTCAAATTCTTTGCGTGTAACTTCATGATGAAAGTTACCACCGTATTGGGTAAGAAATTCGAAGTACAAATCATGGCTTGACTTTCCTTTTAGATCCAGGCCCATAATCCAAGAGTAAGCAGGTCCCTGTAAGTAGAATCTAAAGCATGCAGCCTTCAGCTCATCAGATAAACCATGTAGATCCATGAGCTTATCATATTTGTCAACGTGATGCCTTGGGTTACCAATTCCTTCATACTTCTCCATTTCGGGCAGACTCAGGCCTTTGGGTAAACGAGCTTCAGCATACAGATTAATCGGTTCCCATCCCACTGGTTTAAAACGTTGGGTTAGTTTCATCTCTTGCAATTCCATCCTCAACTCTTGCATTAGTTCTTTCATTGAGATCGCCTTGTGATCAAATTTTTGAATGAAGGTAGAGGCTATCTGAGGGTGGCTATCGTCAAATGAATGGGGAAATGGGATTGTTGCTCGTGGGTAAGGATATTGGTCAGGCTTTGAGGACTGGGGGAGTGTTTGCTGTGGAGGAACTTGTTTTTGTGTGGGTGAGAAGATGCTTAGGTCGGGATTTACAATGAGTGAGGATGAGGTTTGGGGATTTCCTCATTATGGATGATTTGTGACTGCAGTCTTCCCAGAGGGGCAACTGGGGTTCTCATAGCTTAATTGTATACAGACGAAGGAGGCGTGCTTGGCTATCCTCGGGTTTGGACAGAGAGAGTGTGTGGGTCCATCACTTGAAAATTATAAGCATCGTATGCAGAGTAAGTTGGAGACTCCTTGTAACTGCTATCCGACTCTGAATAGGCCTCTGTTATTTTTCTTTTTGCACATTCTCCTGTCCTCAAGTTTTTCTCCAAGTCACCACTAAGGTCATGGGTCAATCCTTCGTGAACAAATCGACCTTTGACTGCTTGATTTCTTCGGGGTGCTTGCTCCATCTTTTTGTCGTCACTTTAAGTGGGTTGGTCTTCTTTATTTTCAGTTACTGACTGTCACGAACACCTGCACGCACAAGGATTAGAATGAAGGAGAAAAGGTAATGCCAGTATGCTCCGTTAAACAAAAATGTTGTTGTGTGATGAGTGTGAATGATTATTAGGGCAAAAATAACTTTTATTCGTTTTGAAATTCTTTTGTGAAATGATGCATGGATGTTATGGACGTGAGCACTTGTTAAGTGTCATTTTATCTTGTTTCTTCTTTTCATCAAGAAAAACTGGGTTTTAGAAAAACCATTTTGAAAACACGTGTTTTTTAAAGTGGTGGATTCTCATTGATAGGAATTTTGACGCTTGGTCATTCGCAAATAAAATAGGGAGTGAGGAACCCTATACACATAACGATCTAAAGAAAACTCAAAGGGGATGTGTTGACCTATACATGCAATCTATTTAGAAATGGACAAGAGAGAATAGAATCATAGGGGAGAACCTATACAACAATTCTAAAAAGTCATTAAATGTGGATTTTGAGTTAAAACTTCTTCTGCTTCGTCTTCGAGATTCTGACTGACCGCACATCCATGTTTGGGCTTCTGATTGGCCGTTCGCTCGAGTTTGGGCTCTTGGTTGCTCGCTCGTCTTTGGGCTCTTGCATCAAAGTGACACTGTGATCAAGAGAAACTGGTTGGTGCTCTTTTGACCCTCAGAAGCTTCACACTCGAACGGTCGTTGCTAGTCTTCATGTTGTTCGACTCGAGTTGGTGCTCCTCTGATTTTTGATTCGAACCGCTGCTGTCGATCTTCATGCGCTCCACCTAATCCGATGAGGAAAACAAGGGACGTTTTTTTGAGAAAGGAAAGGTGAATGATCGAGCACAAAATCTTCGTAAAAATCCACCACTTTCGTGAAAACATGAAATGACTAGTACGCTCCACGGTAATGCCCGCCGCTCCTGAAGGTTGGTCGAACTTCAAAAATAGCGGGTCACAACATGGGGACTAAATCATTTATTTTGAAATTCATTTGTGGAAATCAACTTGAAAACTGTTTTTAAAAACAAGTTTGAGATAATATTGGTGAACAAAAGTTGTTTGAAATTCGTTTGTAAAAAGTAGGCTTTTGAAATCTGTTTTTGGAAATAGTTTTTGAAATAACATTTGTGGGAAATATTGATTGAAAATCATTTGTAAGTAATAGATTTTTGAAATCTATTTTTTGTAAACCGTATGACAAAGTTTGTTTTCTGGAAGACTTTGATTGAAACCGTTTTTGAAAACTATTTTGGAAATAACAATTTTGAAAATCGTTATTTTTTGAAATCATTCGAGATGGACAGCTTTGAAGGTATTTCATTGGAGTGTTCGACATCATTCATTTTCTGATTTTTGCTAATTTTTAAATGTGATCACACATAGATGTAAGTGTAAAATAAAAATCGTGGCTGCTTTTATGTGGAGCTGAGTGTGAATGATTGGGATAATCACCTTCCAGGTTAATCAATGCTTCCATACCACCGGGGGAACCGTCGTTCCTTCACTGTTCATCTCTCGGGATTTATCTCTGTTATGCCTTGTGGGGGACGTCATCAAGAAAGTCCGGAGTGCTTAAGTTTGAAAGGTCAGGATACCCGAAGTGATACAGTCACACGAGCCACGGCCGGGGATTATCACAACATACTCACTTTTGGGAAACATAGGGAAGTACTGCATGGGAACGGGTCTCCCATCGTCTGCACGATAAGGTGTGTCTAAAGTCCAAATTATTCGTTGACTACGCTGTGTCATGTATGAGTATCCGTAAATAAGGGATCCTCTATGAATTTGTAGCGTGACATTGGGCTTTAAAGACACCCGTGGTGCCGAGGAATCATGGAGAACTGAGCCCATGCAATTTTCAGGGTAAGGCAATGGGTGGTCAGACAGATGGCATACAAGGGGGTGACCATCTCGCCCCGTGGGTATAACCATTCAAATGAATGACCCAACTCATGGGGAATCAATCGTGGACCAATTGGCATCCCGTGACTCGTGAATATAAGGGGTGACACAGAGGAATGCATGTCTTAAGGTACCCAATGCACCCCACAAGCCGCAATAACAATATGAAAGCAGTAAATAAAGCGATGAAATTTGCACCAGCCTATTTACTAAGTGTATGTCTTGAGGGTTGTGATTCAAAATTGGTTGTTTATTAACCTAAAGGGAAGTTAGCTTCATTCATCCTAAGTGTCTCTTTCTAAATGTGAGCTAACAATTAACCCAATTGTTATCATGTTTGTTGAGGATCTAATAAGTCCTAGCTGTCCTCACCAGCTACACACTCTAAGTATGGAAAAGAGTGATCCTAATGGTCATTGAAATGAATCTCTTGAAGGTTTTGAAAGAAGTGGGGAAATCCTAACAACCTTGAATGGAGTTCAGTCTTCCTTGACCAAGTTTTATGGAAAAAACTTACTTAAGTTTTCCCCAGCAGAGTCGCCATTCTGTGGAGGGTGATTTTTCGGTATGAGGGGGGTCTATCTAAATACGGTCTGACTGAAAAGTCGAGACCCTAGAAAAATGCCATTCTGTGGAGGGTGAAAACCCGTTATTCTAGCATCCCTCAAATACCTACTAAATCGTTTGTCTTTCCCAGAAAGCATAAGGGAGAGTGCAAGTGTGCACTACACCCGCTTTCAATGGGCTCCACGCGGACTTATGCCATAAGGTCAGAAATTGACTAGAGTCGCCACCTAGTTTGACCTATGATAACTAGGAAGGAAGATCGGGTTATAAGAACCGTTAATTGACTCTGAGGTTGTTGCCTATGAATAGGACTTATCTGATCATTTTAGAAATTCTATGTTGGGTTCGCACTGGGTTACACCCCTCAGAAGTGGCAACGACCACGACTTCGGATTGGTGCCCGAGGAAACCTCGATCTCCAATTGTCGGGATTGCCTTCTTTCAAAACCTTGTTAAAGAGATTCATTTAAAAGCCAATTATAGGATTAGGATGGGAAGAGAGGAAAGATAGTAGATGAGGCGAGCTTTTCTGCCAAGCTAGCGCCAAATGAAAGGGTTGACAGGTTGACAGTTGGTTGAATGTAGAACGAACGATCGATGAAAGGTTAAGGGTTAAATGGATGAAGAAGAACCAAAGTCTAAAAGCATGAGGTTTTAATGTGAGTCGGAAGAGATTTGAAAGTTTTGAGAGGTATGAGTATCGCCTTAAGGTGCGAAAACGGTTTTTTGATTAGAATGGGGTCGCACCCTAGATAGGCTGCCTACGTACTCAACTCCCTGTTGAGATCAGACCTTACGTAGTTCATGGTTTGGGGTTTTGGAAGTTTTGAGGGGTTAGTCTGTGAAACGCTCTGGTCTATGAGACATTTAGGATGTTCATGTAGCGGGAGTAATGGGATATCAAAGTCTGTGAGACACTCGGGTCTGTGAGACAATTGAATCTTAATGTGGTGGAGAGATTGAGGTGTTTGAGTCTGTGGGGAGCTCGGGCCTGTGAGACTTTTAGAAGTTTGAGTTGGAATTTTGGGGATGATTTGAGTTTGAAGCGATTTGGAGTTTGAATGATGATTTGATTTTATGAGGCAATTGGAATTTGGGAGAGATCACAGGTTTTTAGGTTTGAGGTTCAAAAAATAGCTGAAGAAAATCATTTTGTTGTGAAAGGGCGGGTGATCCCGAGGGAACACCCTATGTACCCCCTCAAGCGTGACACTTAATTATAGGTAAGTGCCGATGCTCAAAAGATGGGGCAATGAATTTATGTCAAAATATAGGATTTAGAGAGAAGTATCATGAATTGGGTACTCTCGGTCAAACCCTAATAACGTCTCTAACTCCTGGGTTTTTAAAACGTCAAAAACCAAAAACATTGAAATCGAGTGGAAGGGAGTTAGACGATTCTAAAATCCTGGCTGCAACTAGGAAGGCAGTTACATCCCTAGCACCCCGCCTTGTAAAAATCTAGGCTACAATTAGGGGAGGTTTGTCACCCTAACGCCCCGCCTAAAGAAATCCAGACTATCACAAGGGATGTTACTACCCTAGTGCCCTGCCTCGGATTTTTATTTGGAAGAAGGACAAGTGATGTCTAACTAGGAAGAAAACGCTTTTGAAGGTGTTAGACATTCAATGCCCCCCAAAAACGGTTTATTTTTGAGTTTGAAAACTGAGTTGGAAAATGTTTGAAGTTGTTCAAAATTCTCGATGAAGAAACTCTGATTTTGAGAAATGTTTTAGGAGAAAACTTTCTGTATATGTGAGAAGAACTGCTTGTTGAGAAGAGTTTTCTATGATGTGAGAAGAGTTTTTCCTTTAAAATTCCACAAAATGGTTTTTTTGATTTTTGAAAAACTTGATGAAATTTGAATAAAATGGTTGTTTGAAATTTGAGAAAAAATATTTTTGGATTTTTGGAGTTTGAATGGGATTTACTAGTTGATTTTGAATGGGATGAGCCTAATTCAGATATGAATTAAAGGGAATTGGTTTGAATTGAATCGGGTTTGAATTGGATCGAGATTCAATTGAATCGGGTTTGAATTGGGCTTGAATTGAATCGGGTTTGAATTGAATTGAGTTTGAATTGAATTGGGTTTGAATTGAATCAGGTTCGAATTGAATCGGGTTTGAATTGGACTTGAATTAAATCTAGTTTGGGCCGGGATTAGAAAACAAGCCAAGGTTGGAAAACGGGTCAGGTCAAAGTTGGGCCAGGTCAAAGTTGGGCCTGGTCAAAATTGGGCTTGGTCAAGGTTGGACTTGGGGCGGGTCAAATTTTGGGCCTTGGTCAAAGTTAGACTTAGGCTTGGGTCGGAATGTGCTTGTGAATTAGGGCCAAAGTGGGTATGGGCTGAAATGGGCATGGGTCAAAATGGACTTGGGCTGAAGTGGGTATGGGTCAAAATGGGCTTGGGCCAAAGCGGGTATGGGTCAAAATGGGCTTGGGCCGAAGCGGGTATGGGTCAAAATGGGCTTGGGACGAGGTTTGGGCCGAATCGGGCCTTGGTTAGGCTTTTGGGTCAAATCGGGCTTTGGTTGGACTTTTAGGCTGAATTGGGCCTTGGAGTGGGCCGGATTACGGGCCTAGGAGTGGGTCTTGTGGGTTTGGGCCGAGCTTGGATGTGTGGGCCTAACTTAGTTCTTGAAATTGGGCTGGTCGGCTCGGTGAAGTTTGGAGTTGGAATGATTTTTTGGGCCAACTTAATTCTGATTTGGACTTGGGTTTGGAATGTTGGTAAGAGTTCTGAATTAGAAAAATGAAAGATGGCCTAAGACTAAGATGATGATTGTTTTTTATATACATAATTTTAGATGTGTGTTTTAAGGTTTAGGGTGTCACCTTCACCAAGAAGGACACATGACCCACTAAGTGCGAAGGGACACCCTCTATCCTAATGGCTAGGACCTAAGGACTATAACCAGGGCTTAATAATAATAAAACTGAATTAACAATTACAATGAAATAGATATAAAGCGATACATGTGTGGTAAAAAACAAATACATTCACAGCAAACAATTATGGCAGATCGACGAGCAAAATTTGACGAAAGGGTGAGATTGCTAACCCCAAATCCGAGATTAAATCAGAGAGTATTATTTGAGTTGAGGACAAACTTTTTCAGAGAACTGATTAGGCTGACCAAACAGACCCACCAAGATGTTCTAACTCAAAACTGTTGCAGTTAACCAGATTTTACTCCTTTATTTAGTTGCAAACACCAATCTCTTAGAATAGATGAGCCAGATAACATAAGCCTAAACCAATTTCATCAACTGAGAATACATAAAAAAAATCTGGAAACCCGAGGGTAAATCGGTTTGGTGCTCACAACAAACAAAAGTCAAGTAGGGTACGAATATAGTCGAGATTATCATGCGTTTTCAAACCAGTACCCAAGTATGTTTCAATGAGAATTTTGAACCCAAAAGTTTAGAAATAGGTATCATGGAATGAACAGAGATCTCTGAAAAGAACACAATAACAACCAAACATATCAGACCGCTAAATGATCAATTGAATAAAACAGAATAAAATAGATATTGACAATTCGAAAAGCAATTCTAGAGAACAAGGGAGCATCGTGTGAGCATGGTTGATTTTCAGATCAGGAGCAACGATGGCATGAGGATTTCGGTGCGCTAGCATGGTTGACGTCAGATAGAGTGTAATGAGAGCGTGAGGAGCTCGAACTCAAAGGAGTGAGAGTTTCCCTGGGAGAAAAATAGAAATGTCAAACACGTCACTATGTATGAAATCGGATTTCCTCATAAGTCAATCTCTCGGTGAGGAAATCGCTCTCAGGGCCCTGAACAAGAGGGAGGCGTCGACCTTCTGAAATTGACTCAAAGACAACAGAGAACCAACCCAGGGTAGAATGTGAGTATAGTCAATTGAACAAGCAGGAAAATAAGAAGGCAAAAGCAAAATACAAACGCTTCTGCGCCTGTTATACACGAGGACAGATCTTCGCCAAAGAGGATAAACATAACCTGTACAATATATACCACACATGTTGCTTGTGGAGGTTTGAACTGAAAAAATGATGACATACATGCCTCTTTCAAGAAAGAGCATTGACTGATCATACACGCAGTAACCCCAAAATAGGGATGATGGGGCTTCAATCCCATCCTGAACCGAGCCGCAAGGAAGAGAGAAGAAGCATAGATAGTGGTGCGAGAAATCAAAAAATAAGTAAATCATAGGATAATTCGAACAGTCAAATAGAGAACGAAGTTCTTCAAATAATGGAGAATGAAGATTTCCTGGTGAGGGATTCCCCAAATCGATTCCGAATTGGACCTGCTTACTGACTCATTTTCGATCTAGTGACTAAGACACAATAGTTTCCAGTGGTTTAGTTCTACAGAGCCGCGAGTCACGAGAGGTGTGGAACACTATACATGTTTTGTTTAGCAGTAAAGGCTCTGTTTGTCAAATTGAAGATGGAGGCAAGACTGGGAATAGAGGATATGGTTTTGGCTTGATTTTCAGAGTATCCACCGGCTAGTTTCTCTTTTGAGAGGAGAAGAAACAAAGAGGGTTGTGTATGGATTAATCGTGGTAGCGAGCACCATGGAGAAGGTAGGAGGCTATGGTTTTGAAGGTGAGGAAATAACAGGAGATCGACCGGCTGTTGAAGACGAGAACAACGACTGCATTCCCCTTTTTTGTGGTTTCGAATACTTCTGAGCAAAATGAATGAGGCGAGGTTCAGATCAATGGGTAGATGAGGGACTTTCCAGGGTTTTCTTCTGTGTGAAGAAGAATAGATCTGCTCGATGAGAATGGATGCGGGGTGAAAGAAGATTACCCGTGGTTACTGTTCCAGGGTTTTTGAGTTGTTCCTTTATAACAAAAAATTAGGATTTTTGGGATAGATGTCGGCTAGGGTGCAGGTCGGTCGGGTTTGACTCGGGTCAACAACATTAAGGACGGGTTTGGCAGGTTGGGCGAGCTACAAAGAAACCAAAACATGATTTCCCTCATCTGAAGTATCGAACCTAAATTTTCACCCTCATCCCCTCAAACCTTAACCAATTATGCTACAGGAGAATTCTATGTATTATATCGAGCAATATTCATTAACTCTTATACGAGCTAAATGAAAAAAATAAAAGGCTCTGCATCCTTCCCCAGATTCAAACCCAGGATTAATAGGTTCTACTACAGACATACTAAACAGTTAAGCTATGATAAAACTCAGTATCAAATGCGAAAAATAATACATAAATCTAATTCGAACTGAATGAATTCTTAAAAAACATTGTCATTTTAAAAGGAAATATACAGTGAAACGAAGGATGTAAATATGTAGAACGAAAATGTAAAAAAAGTATGAAATAAAATTATAATAGGTACATGAAATAATGAAACAACACTAGTATGATGGAAGTAAAAAAATAAAATGAGAAGAAAGGGAGTTCAATCAAATTAGCAAAAATGAAAATTTGCTAGTATGGAATAGAATAGTGAAAATGTGCGTAAAATGACAGAAACAACGCTAAAAATAATAATGATAAAAAACAAATAACGGTAAATACTATTAAATAAAATACAAGTAAAATAACAATAAAATAAGTAAGTAATAAAATAGCATAGAATAAGAAAAATATAAAACGAATAGAAAAATAAATAAGCAAAGATAAATAGGATGAAATAAAGTAAAATAGTAGCATAAGTAAATAGACAAAAAGGAACAGATTTGAAACCGGATGATTGTTGGAAATTCATTTTTGAAGAAATGTGTTTTTTGTGAATTGCTTTGAAGATTGATTTAAGAATTTTGACGTAAAACGATGGTTTTGTTTTGGCACGCACATTAATACGTTTTGAAAAGAAAGGCGACGACCCTCCTTATTTTACTCATTATTTCAGAATTTGCTTTATGGGGTGAGAATTTTTGGTGTCTACATCAGGGAGACCTCTTACCAACCGTTTCTTGACAAGTTTTCATAACAAAGAAGTACTAACATGCCCCAATATTTTGTGCCATAGTGTAGAGTCATCTATTGAAACAGTTAATCATGGAAGATTTGGACTGTCAATATCCTCCAAACTAGTTACAAAAACATTTTTCCACCTTTTTCCCTTTAACAACTCTTTGCCATTGTTCTGACTTACTATGCTACAATGTGTAGGATAGAAGTGAACTGAATTGCCTTTGTCACAAATTTGAGAAACACTAAGCAAGTTGAATTTTAAACCATGAACCAAATTAACACTATCTATGACATAATCTGATGTAATACTAACCTTACCTACACCGATGATTTTTCCTTTCTTGTTGTCGCCAAGGGAAACAGTTCCTTGGCTTCCTCGTT
This sequence comes from Limonium bicolor, assembly GCA_023374045.1. Classification (NCBI taxonomy): domain Eukaryota; kingdom Viridiplantae; phylum Streptophyta; class Magnoliopsida; order Caryophyllales; family Plumbaginaceae; genus Limonium; species Limonium bicolor. The sequence continues at coordinate 209,836,885 of CM041780.1, forward strand.
CGAGTGAGAAGAACTTCTTCTTGTCTCCTGTCATGTGTTTAGAGCACCCACTGTTGATGTACCAGCAGGGGTCCATTCTCACTCGATCCTCGTTTTGATCTTCTTCCTCTGATTCGGATGTGTCATTGTCTTGCGCCATCAGGCAAACTTCCTCAAGGCATAGATGAGCCTTCTCGTCTTTAGAGATGTCACTATCTGAGGTTTGATTGTCATCGTTTAGTTCAGAGTCTCCCCATGTAGCAACGAAGGCTTCTTTCCTTGGCCCTTTGTTAAATGATCGTCTAACAGGCCACTTGACCCTGTCGTTGTCCTCTCGGGGTCGTTGAGAACAGTCTTTGACATGGTTGAAGTGGGCTTCCACCACACGTAGTAACCAAATGGCTAGCAGAGAGTACATGCTGCCTGCGGAGACAGCAGATGGGACTCTCTCCGACCAAATCCCCTTCCGACTCCAACGAACGGACCCTTACGACCAGAGAGCCATACCACGGACAGACTGCAGAAGAACAATCGCCTCCGAGGCAAAGCAAGATCCTCTCCGAGAGACTGAGAGTCACTCGCCTCCGAAGCAGAGCAAGACCCTCTCCGAGAGACTGGGAGTAATTATTCAGGGTAAAGTTGTACGAAAGCCTTGTATGTTTAAGAATATTCTAGAATGATGTAGGCCCACAGAAACGGTTATACACTATAGGAGAGCCTATAAATAAGAACCATAAGCTATGTAATTGGATACGCTTTTATCAATACAACACTTGGAGCTCTCTTTGCAATCTCAGTTTGAGTGCGAGTTCCATACCATCTCATTTGGCGCCGTCTGTGGGAATCGAACGTCGAAAGACAACCACGATCCAATCCACAAGAGTCACGTTTCTTGTCTTTCGTTCGACCATGGCACCACGATCAAGCAAAGGGAAGGGGAAGATGGCTGCAACCGGGGAAAGCTCGTTCTCAAAGGAAGACCTCACCGATCTGATGAGGAGTTTTGCGCAAGAGGTTAATGAGAAGATCGCTGAGAACAATGAACGATTCCAACAGGAACTGACAGATAGAGATCTGGAGCACCAGAAGAAGATCGACGAGATGGCGAGCGTAATCGAGAATCTGAAAGCAAAGAACGGATCAAAGAGTGAAGAAAGCCGGAAAGAGAAGTCACCACCGAAAGATGCAGAGAAGACCTCGTCGACATGTCACTGTATCCCTTCACCGAAAATATTCGGAAGGCGAAGCTTCCACCGTTCTTTGTCGCTCCGGCAATAGAGAAGTACGACGGAACCGGAGACCCCGCTCAACATATCAAGAAGTTCATCTTGCGATGAACACTCAAGGGATCAGTTCCCAGGCACTCTGCAATTTGTTTCCGGGAACACTTACTAAAAGAGCTCTAAATTGGATCTCCTCTCGGAAACCTCAATCCATCTCAAGCTTCAAGCAACTTACAGAGGAATTTCAACTTTACTTTGCAGCAAGTAAAAAGATCCAGAAAGATACGATCGAACTGATGGACATCAGGCAGGAAGGGGAGAGACGGTGAAAGAATACAGTGAGCGCTTCCATAAGCAAGTGGCTGAAATAGACGATGTGGATGAGAAGATACTGGTGAAAGCTTTCGGGAATGGATTGGCAAATCCAAGGTTGGCAGGGAAAATTGCTACCAAAGCGCCGCAAACTCACGGAGAGTTAGCAGAAATGCTGCACGATTTCTTGAAATCGGAGATTGCGGAAAATAAGGCGAAAGAATTGGCCAATAGTTTCAGGCCGCCTAACGAGAAGAAACAAGGAGGAGCGTTGTCTGTTGGCGCGAGTTATGGGGAGACATCTGCTTCGAAGCCTTGGGGAGCAAGGTACAGGCCGTATGGGAAGGATCCAGTCACGCCTTCCCATACTGGAGGCAAGACGACATATGGAGCAAAAGTTATTACTATCGCTCCAGGAAGGTACGCAGCCGCAGTAAGGGAAGGCTATCTTCCGCCCCCGAAGAAGCCCGCCTCAGGAGAAAACACATTGGCGTATTGTGAATACCACGGACACTTCAACCACAGAACGACCAATTGTGTAACATTATCAAGAGAACTGAACAAAATCGATGAGCAAAAGAGGAAACAAGAAAAGCAGAGACAGGAAGCTTCCAAACAGCAAAAGAATAACAACGACTACCAAAACCGATCTCGTTACGGGCATAACGGGGGTGGCATGAGGAATGAGGATCACCCCGAGCTAGACCATAGCAAATCTTTCGATTTTGGGGTCATAACTGGTTTGTTCTCAGAAGGGGCCATTCACGGCAAAAGAAAAGAAAAGGCACGTACACGAAGTCCATGAGAAGCTACCGGAGAAGAAAGTCCAAAAAAGGGAACCCTTACCACCTATCTACTTCACGGAGGAAGACGAGGTGGGAGTCTACTACCCCCACAATGACCCCCTCGTCATTCGAGCTCAAATCAATGATAGGATGGTAGGAAACATCCTTGTCGACAGCGGAGCGGGAGCAAATGTGATCTCCTTAGCGGCGTTCCGGAAACTGGAAATCCCGGATGAAAAGGTCAAGCCATTTACTGCTACTTTCGGAGGGTTCATTGGAGGAATCACGGCTCAGGCCAGCGGAAGTATCGATGTCACAATGACGTTAGGCCAAAAGGATGATCGGAGAACAGAAAAAATAACCTTATATATCATGCGAGATCTGTCCGGGTACAACGTCTACTTAGGGCGGCCCGGGATCAATGCTTTCGGAGCTGTCTGTAGCACCTATTACCTCAAGCTCAAATACTTGACAAGGGGCGGAAGGCTGGTATCCATCCCCGGAAGCCAGAAAACAGCAAGGGTGTGCGAAGTACGGATCACCGAGGACTTTCCGGAAGAGGACGTAGTCAAAGAGGTCGGCTCCAGTCGAGAGTACGGAGAAGGAGAAGCCAGAGCACGGATGCCTGGAGAAACCTCCGAGAAGGTAGTGGTACCGGCGGAACAACCAAAAGAGGTACCCCTGAACACCGATCCTTCTAAATTTTTCAAAATTGGAAATGCTTTTCACCATGATGAGCAGATTCGCTTAATGAGATTTTTGGAAAAAAGAAGAAAGACATTCGCTTGGAGCCCAAAGGACATGCCCGGAGTGGACGCCAGCGTTATCCAGCATAACTTGAACGTCGATCCAAAGGTTCCCGCCATCCGACAAAGGAAGAGGATTGTAGGAAGAGAAAGGGACGAGGCTGCCCGGGCGGAGGTCGAAAGATTGCTGGAAGCCGGCTTTATTAGAAAAGTTTTTTATCCAAAATGGCTATCAAATGTAGTTTTGGTTAAAAAGGCAAATGGAAAATGGAGGATGTGTGTGGATTTCACAGATTTGAATAAAGCTTGTCCGAAAGATTTCTACCCTTTGCCTTCCATAGATAAGCTTGTAGCGGCAACAGCACAGAGTAGCGTGATGAGCTTTTTAGATGCGTTCTCTGGGTATAACCAAATAATGATGAACAAAAATGACCAAGAGAAAACATCTTTTGTCACCTCAACCGGTATTTTTTGCTACAAGGTCATGCCGTTTGGATTAAAAAATGCAGGAGCAACCTTTCAGCGAATGATTGACGAGGTATTTCGGGAGCAGTTGTCTCGAAATGTGGAGGCATATGTGGATGATATAGTAGTGAGAAGTGATTCTATAGCCCAGCACATGGAAGACCTTGAGGAAACCTTCAATACCCTGGATAAATACAAGATCAAGTTAAATCCTGAAAAATGCGTCTTCGGGGTCACCCGAGGGAAGTTTTTGGGGTTTATAGTCGGACAGAGAGGAATTGAGGTTGATCCGGAAAAAACCCAAGCAGTCCTCAACCTTCCGCAGCCAAGAAACATTAAGGACGTACAAGCCCTGAATGGAAGGCTCACTGCTTTAAGTAGATTTTGCTCCAAGCTCCAGGAAAAATCTATTCCATTTTTTAATATCCTCCGGAAAAATAAAAAATTCCAGTGGGATACGGAGTGTATAGATGCCTTCGAACAAATCAAGAAAATGCTTCAAGAGCTTCCGAAGCTTGGCGTTCCGACACCAGGCCAGGATCTATTCTTATATCTATCGGTCTCGGAATGGGCGGTGGCAGCGGTCTTAGTCATGGAGGAGGAAAAGAAGGAAATCCCAGTCTATTTTACCGGAAAGATCTTAACCGCTGCGGAGACAAGATATTCCAATATCGAGAAAGTTTTGTTTGCTCTTGTAATCGCATCCAGAAAACTGAAACCATACTTCCAGTCGCACCGAATCACCGTCCGAACTAATTGGCCCTTAAAACAAATCACCAATAACCCGAACGCCTCCGGAAGGATGATTACTTGGACGGTGGAGCTTACTCAATTTGAAATCCATTATGTTCCTCGGACGGCAATAAGAGCCCAAGCCCTGGTTGATTTTATCACCGAGGCAAGTTTCTTCTGTCAAGAAGAGCGGGAAGTCCCGTATAAGATGTGGGTGGATGGAGCTAGGTGTAAAACCGGTGCGGGGGTTGGGGTTGTGATCCAGACTCCCGATGGAAGGAAAATGAATCATGCGGTAAGGTTGGAATTCGAAGTAACAAACAATGAAGCAGAATACGAGGCATTAGTACAAGGACTGGAAGTAGCCTGTGCTCTGGGGGTGACGGAGCTGGAAATACAATCTGATTCCTTGCTTGTGGCAAGGCAAAGTGAGAACATCTTCGAAACGAAGGAGGAAAAATTGAAACTTTACTTAGTAAAAGTGCAGGATCTAAGGGCAAGATTTTCGAAATGCAATCTCCGACATATATCCAGAGACCAAAACTCGGAGGCCGATGTACTGGCTAAATTGGCAAGTATAGCGGAAGGAATACCGGAGGAAGTACAGCTACAACTAAAGAAACTCCCGAGTATAGGAGAGACGGAGACAATGGCAGTTGAAATAACCGATTTAAGCGAATCATGGATGACTCCCATTGTCCGGTATATCCAGCAAGGGACACTACCAGAGGAAGAAAAAGAGGCCAAAACAATAAAAAGAAGGGCAGCATCGTTCTTTTTCGAAAATGGCCAGCTGTACAAGCGATCTTTTGGCAGACCATCGCTGAAGTGTTTGACAGAAAATCAAGGACTAGAGCTTGTCAGCGAAGTCCACGATGGGGTGTGCGGCAACCACCAAGGAGGAAGGGCGATAATGCATAAAATATTAAGGATGGGCTACTTTTGGCCGACAATCCAGAAGATGTGCGGAGACTATGTCAAAAAATGTGTGCAGTGCCAGTTACATGGTCCAAGGGTTGGAAACCCGCCTGCGGAGATGAAATCTATCACCTCTCCGATCCCTTTTGCGAAATGGGGATTAGATATCGTCGGACCATTTCCAGAGGCTTCTCCCGGAAGGTATAGATACTTGTATGTGGCGGTGGACTACTTCACCAAGTGGGTGGAGGCTCTTCCGGTAGTAAATATAACTGCGCGAAAGACAGAGGAGTTTGTTTGGAAGAACGTCGTATGTCGGTTTGGTATACCGAGGGTAATCATAACGGACAACGGTGCGCAGTTCAATTGCAAGAGCTTTAGGGATTTTTGCGAAGAATGGAAGATTGACCTGAGATTCGCCTCGTAGCTCATCCACAAGCGAATGGCCAGGTAGAAAATACAAATGGACAAATCGTAAAAGCTCTGAGAAGAAAGTTGGAAGGAAAAAGAGGGAGATGGGCGGAGATTCTACCGAAGTCCTATGGGCTAACAGGACGACTGTCAAGGGGCCAACCGGAGAAACCCCTTACAGATTGACGTACGGTCTGGAAGGGTGGTACCCGCAGAAATCATGATACCGTCAAAAAGGATTGAAGGGTACGAAGAAGAAGAGAACGATGAAGGCATCCGAGATGAGTTGGACGTCTTGGATGAAAAACGAATGATCGCTGACTTAAAAAATCAAAATGACAAGTTGAGAATCGAACGTCATTTCAATAAGAAGGTAAGGGAACGGTCTTTTTCCGCAGGTGATTTGGTACTTCGGGAAGTAAAACAGCCAGCGAAATTACAACCTCAGTGGGAAGGCCCATACATCGTTCAAGCTAAGACTGACCGAGCATCTTATAGGCTCCGAAATATGGACGGAAGCGATTTGCCACACTCCTGGCACGCTGAATGCCTCAAAAAATTCTATGTTTAATATCTTTTTTCAGCTGCAGGTTAATGAATTGTTTGGTGAAAAGCACAGGAATAATCTCATACGGATGTCCGACGATCGCAAGCAGTGGCAATAAAGCATTTTGCTTAATGGTCTCAGTTATCTTGTTTTCAAAACGTTTTACCCTCTGATAATAATGTATAAAGTTTTCAGACAAAAACAAAAAACATCGCAAAAACAATTTTTCTCTTCCTCAAAAAAACAAGGAACAAAGAGTTTTTAACAAAAGACAGACAAAGAATGTATCCGACGATCTCACCATAAGCAATGGTAGAGTGTTTTGTATCCGACGATCTACCATCAACGATGGTAGTGTATTTCATCCGACGATCTCGCTGTCTTACTGCCAGTAGAGTGTTAAACCGACGATCTCACCGACTCGAAGTCGGTAGAGTGTTAAACCGACGATCTCACCATGTGTACAGTGGTAGAGTGTGAAAGTGTAAAAGCGTAACTAAAAGGTTACCGAAAAGAAATCTTCACAAAAAATGAAAGGCAGCTTAAAGATTCTGCATTAGTAAAAGTCTCCGACTTTCGGGAGACCGGTCGCTCCGGTCATACCCGAAAGGTCTGGTTGGTCTATTATAAAAAAAGGGAAGATGTTATTTACAACACAAAAGTACTCCGGAACAAATATGTGATGACTATAACAAAAACCATGAGCAAAAGAAAAAGTTTATAATGCAGGCCCTGCAGGATCTTCCGCAAGCTTCTCAGATTCTTGTGACCGCTTCTGAAGGGTTGAGGTGCTTCCTCCGGAGTCTTCCTTTTGCTCACCTACCGGAGTAAGGCCGACGTTACTTTGGCCCCGAGCAACGGCTGACGCCATAAAAGACGGGGCAAAGCACGTGTTCCCTGCGGGTCGTGAGAACCTCGCCAACTCTTCGTGATATCCGGTGGAGCGAGCAAGAGCCTCAAACTCTAAACTTTCGTAAAGGGCTTCGTCCACGGATTGTTGCTCTCGGAGAAGAACTCCGATACAATACGTTGGCCCTCTCCAGCAAGCTTGCGACATTGGGAAGAAAGTGTCTCTTTAAGACCTGAGACAGTGCGGTCCTTCGTTTGAAGTTCCGACTGCGTCTCTTTAAGAGCCCCTTTAACTTCGCAACCTGGCTCTCGTAGGACAAGGTAAGACTCCGGTACGTTCTCTCTCCGACTCCGAAGTGATTAACGAAGCTTTGAGGCCAGACACTTTCTTAAGCCAAAAGTCGGAACTTCTGGCGACCTCCGATGAAGGACCTGGATTTTCTGCATAAAATACAAAGGATAAGCAAGAGCAACATGAAAGAAAAAAGAGGAAGCTTTCGATAAATATGAAGATTACCGGAAGCCTTTTTTTTCTGAGCTTCTAGCTCTGCCTCAAGCTCTTCAATTCGAAGAGCGGCCTCCGCAAGTTTTTTCCTCTCCGATTCGAGGCCGGCTTGGAGATCATTTTGTTTGGCCTCAGCCGCTTGCAAGAGTTGGTCCCTTTTTTCCAACTCTGACTCAAAGGAAGACCGAAGATCCTCGGTAGATTTCTGGATTTCTTCAGCAACCTTCCGGAAGTCTCCAGCTTCCTCTTCCAACACCCGCTTCTGGTCGTCAAAAGAAGCCTGCAGCTTGTTGATAGCATCCTCTTGATCGATGGATGCAGCTTCTTGAAGTTCCTCCCGGAGGGCGGCCTTTTCCGCTTCAAATTGAGCCTCCGTTTGTGCAAGGACTTCTTGAGCCTTGGCCTTTTCTTCATCGACGGCCTTCTTGTATCTCTCCGCCCGGGCCCCATGGTAGCGGATGGCTTGGGAAGAATATTGAGACTGGGTCTCAACACATTGGGCCATTGCCATGGCCTAAAAAGAGGCAAAAATGTCAAACTCAAAAAAGGGTAGTACAAAATAAACACATGTAGGAAAGACAAACCTGAATTAAAGCACTCCAGAGGCGCTCAAAAGCCTCTCTCTCCGGAAGAGAGTGACGGACGATGGCGTCGCAGCTACCCTCCCCAATCCGAAGTTTTTGTTTTAAGGGAGTCGGATGAGAGCCTGGGGCAAAAATGCCATTGTCGTTTTTGGCCGCCTTCGCAGCGGTAGACCAGAAGGCCTTGTATCTCATTCCACGAACAAATGGAATGCGAGGAACCGGATTTCCTCGGTGATAGCCCCAGTCCAATTTTGAAGAGGGACCGCAGACCGAAGGATCAGCCCGCGGTGGAGGAGAAGATCTATCGTCCGCATGCTTGCTCCTACGGACGGAGGAGCCTCCTGAGAGGGGCGTCGGACGAATCCGAAGAAGAACTTTCCTCCGCGCTAACTTCGGCAATGCCCTTGCCTTTACCAGGTGGGATCTCGCGGGCCTTTTTCCTCTCCGGAGCACCACCTTCCTTAATCGCAACGCCCTGCACAGGTCGTCGCGCCCGTTCAGGCTCAGGGTCTGCGGAGGGCGGAACAGTGGCTGCGAAAGGCAAAACCATAAGTAATCAACCAAAAACAGAGTAAAAACAAAAAAGACAAAAAGGGGCTGCGAAAAGGTATACCGGTGGAAAAAATGGAATCGGTATTTTGAGTTAAAGCTTCGTCTACGCAAAAAAAGCCATGCAGATCAGGGAAGAGGGACGATATGGGAGTTAAATCCACATCTTTCTTAACTCTGCCCGGACTACAGGCAGGAGTAGATACGGGAGTACCTGTTTCTGGAGGGACATCAGCAAGGGGACCGGTGGAACCACTTTCGGTAACAAGCTTTTCCCTTCGTACTAACTTTATTTTTGACTGATCAACTTTTTTGGGCCCTTAGGGGGCTTTCCTCTTAGTACCAGTGGTTTTGCTACCGGAAGGACTCCGAGTTTTTTGAAATACCCCAAACCTTGATATGTTGTTAAACATTTAAACTATGGTATTTAAAGGCTAAAAAGTGCCTTAGAAACGTTAGTGTACAACTTAAACCATAGTAAAACACAATAAAGCACTAAGACACAGCTTGAGCAAAAACATGCTCTAAGCTTGGAGTGAACTTGGTTGGGACCCAAAGAGCCTACCAAGACTTAGTAATATTCAATTATGATTTAATAAGGATAATTAAGTCCTTAGGAAACTTTGGTAGACAATTAAACCAAACAAAACACAAATAAATACCTTAAAGCCAATATTGGCGAAAATGTGCTCTAAGCTTGGGATAATTTGGTTAAGACCTAATAACCTTACCAAGACCTTATTTATATGTTAATGAACATATTAAATCAATTACTAAAGAAAACCAAGCTTGAAAACAAGTTAAAACACAAAATGTGCTTTAAGGAGCCTTAAAGCACATTTTTGAAAAATTGTCTTGTAAATGAGTTTTGAATGGCTAAATGTCCATCATTACTCTTTAATTAATATGTGTACTACTTAGTATCACATTAGGAAGTCTAAATCAATGGGAAATCAAAAATTTCACAAATATGTGCCTTAGTTTGTGAATAGTGCTCAAATAGTGCTAGTTTTGACTTAAGTCAACATAAGTCAATTATTTGGTCAACAAAGACCATAAATATCTCTAATATGTAAGGGGGCACGGTTTTAGTGGTGTGAGTCACCATACTTGGCCATCCAACTAAGAAAAGTAAAAGAAAATAAAGTAAAGTTACTATTTGCTTTATAACATAAATATCTTCAAACTTTGCCTCTCTCCTCACCTTTCTTCATTTCCTCTTGTTCCCACCGTCATCTTCCTCCATTCTCCCAACCAAAACCGTTCATGGTGCAGCACCTCTCTTCTCCAACTTCAATTGCTCACCAAATGTTCATTAATGCTCCAAATCAAATTCTAAGACCATATTTGTCTTAGTTAGACCAAGCTCTTCACTTCTATCTTTTCAAATCTTCAAGAACTCCATTTTGGTGCCATGAAGAATCTCCATTGAAGGGGGAAAAGCTCATCTTCTTTCATATTGTCATTCTCCTTTGTTTCAAGGTAACAAAAACCAAAGAAAATCTAAGTTTCCTCTCATTTTTGTATGTGTCCGAAAATTCACCTCACAATGGTGCTTTATCTTGCTCTCTTCATAGCTTAATTCAAACTTCAAAGGACTAGGAGGAGTCCTATCTTGCTACTTAACCAAGCTCTCTTTCGAATTCCAAAGGTAATCATCAAATTTTGGTATTTTAAGACACATATGCAAACCTAGGGTTTGACTATGAGTTTGGGTATTAAACTTAATGCTCATTACCCTTATATGTGTAATGGTTAGAAGATTGACAAGTGATAAAAGCTCCTTGCCGATTTTCAATCAAGAAAGAACAAGAGAAAACAAGTGAGAAAACTTGGAAAACAAAGAGGTAAATGACCTCTCTTAATGTAGTTTTATGTACTAGGAAATTGAGCTATACTTGCTTAATAATTAACCTAAAGAGCCAATGGGAAATGAGCTAGAAAACTATCCACAAGGTGGACTAAAAAGACATGGGAGCATTGTTGTGTGTATTCGCAGGTTGAAGGCATTTAAATGTGGAGATTCAGTGTTTAAGTTTAATGCAATTTAAGGGCCTAAGAGCCATGTTATTTAAGGGCCTAAGTGCCAAGCAATTTAAGTTTATGCACTATATTGTGATGTAGTGTAGTTTAAAGGTTTAGTTGTGTGTAAAGAACATCTCTTGTGAAGGTGAATGTGTTTGATGGTTAAAGGATGAAAAACCATATGTTTGTGTATAAGAGTGTATTAAGAGATTGAATGTTCTTGATTGTCTAAAGGTGAAAAACAATGTGTTTTGGTGTAAGGTGATACAAGAGAAGCTATGGCGAAATTTAGTTGATAAACAAAAGAGTTTATGTGTTGTAATGAGATTTTATGACCTAGAAGGTACTAGGAATTTTTAAGTGTTAAGATGGTGAAAGAAAGTGAATTAAGGTGTTCTTAGGTGTTAAGATGCCTTAGGCATAGTCTTGGAGATTTAGGGAACTAATGGATGATTTCTTGATACACCAAGGTGATGGTGGAGGTGTCGTAAAGTCTTGTGCAAAGTTTGGTGAACAATGAAAGTGTAACGCCTTGTGAAGGTTTAATTATGAACTTGTGGGAAAGACTTGAGGAGTGTGTGTAAAGGGGATGAGTGTAGTGCAAATGATGTTTAAAAGGGTGGTTATAAGGTAGTGAGGGAGTACTTTGGTTAGGTGAAGTTTTAGGCAAGAATACAAGTTACAAGTGTAAGAAAAAAATGTTCTAAGTGTTAAGGACTTAGTAAAAGTTGAGTAAAAGTTTAAGGAATTTTTGGGATGTTTCGAGAGGGTTTAAGTGTGCCCAAAAGATGTTAAAACATGTGGGAGAACATGTGTAAAGCATAGGAAAAAATTGGGATGAATTTGGAGTTCAGAAAGAGGAGAAAAGCACATTAGAAAATTGGTTCTGCAGTGGACCGCCCCTACGGACCGCCCCTGTGGGGAGGTCCAGTGCAGAGAAGTGAAAAAAAAAACGTGTAGCATCTGTTGTGGACCGCCCCGGGACCGCCCAGAGGGGCGGTCCAGACCAGAGATGAAGAAAAAAATTTGTTTAAGGCTCCTAATGATGGGGGATTGAATGGTAATGGTTTTAGATGATGTTTAGGCCTTGTTTGGTGACATGTAAAGGTCTTAAAGTGTGTAAACAAATGTTAGGTTTGATGTGAGAGTTGTGAACTTAAGATCACAAGTGTAAAATTAAATATAACGGGATGACGGGGTAACTATGGGCGCATTAGACGTTAAACAAGCATGTTACTCCAATGTTAATGAAAGTAATTGTAATGTTATCAGTTGTTCGAGAATTGCTCGAGGAACATAAGTGGACATGATAAAGTGGACTCCGGTGACAGGTATGGTTTTCTTGCAACCTGTGTCCTACCGGATTACACCGGCTTGTATGCCAATGTGTTTTTCTGTATGTTTGCCACGTTGTAAGATAAACATGTAATGAGTTTACAGTAATTCATTTATGTGGCGTGCAACTCCGAACCATTTAACCTCAGAAGTGTTAACCTTAGTTAACTGAGTCTAGGATCACATGAGAGTTCGGTATTCGGAGCAAACGACCCGAACTGGGACGTTCTAACCACGGCTATGCGTGTGTTAATTGTGTGATATGTGTATGTGAATGTAGGGATCTCCCTTGTGTGTTTAACCCAGTTGTAATACTGTATGGTGTGTGATGTGATAGACTCCATAGTGGGGTTCTAACTAATATCTAAAAGTAAGTATGTACTAACAGTGGTGAGGAATCCGGTTTGGCCGGCGCGCGTTGTTTGGGAGTGGGTATCCTTCTTAGCCTTACCCTTCTCTCTGTTATGGTTGTTTCCCTCACGGGTTATGATCTCCCATTAGCTTATTCCAAAGCTTAGCTATTCTGACATATGATCGGTTTAGGGGGAACATGTGTTTGTGTGGTGTGTTCGGGCCTCCAAACCCGAACCATCTTAACTTAAGTTACTCGTCCGACTATTAGGACGGTAATGAGTGTTGTTGTTTGTATAACGAGCTTACCATGAGGGTGACACCATTCTCTAGGCTCACCAGTGAATTAACTATGTTTGGGTCGGTTCCTAAGAGGACCGTTCCCGTTATGTTATGTGATGTTGTTGTTATGCAATACCTATTGCGATGTTATCATGTGCACGTCGAAACGTGAAAAGTGTTGTTATGTTTGTTATGTGAGGAATGTTATATGGTGTAAGATATGAGTGTGTGGATCATGGAAATGAATCCCAGTTTGTGATAAGAGGCGTTTAAGGATAACCCGACTTAAGGGTAAGTGTCGTCTATTAAGGAAGTAGCTCCATAAGAGAAGGAACACTCTAGGGATAATGAATACCATGAGTGACTTATCAAGTAAGGATGTATTATCCGTTTGTTGAGCCCATTGAGGCGAAATGTTATGTGTTGTGTGTTTACAGTTGCATGCATGATTTAAATATAATCAATCGCATGCTAAGACGACAATTAGTTGTGCGTGGCCCGGTAGCATGTGGGCTGCGGGATTACCATACCAGCAAAGGTGCTGAGCCCCTTGGGGGCCACCCTTTCTCTTCTTTTCCTATTTCAGGTTCAAGGAGCTGGAAGCCGTTCGAGAGTAGGACGGGGTAGTCGTGGTACATGGGTAATCATGTAAGTTATATATACAGTAGGAGTAGTAAGACCGAAGTTGTTATCGGCATCAGTTGTAATACTCGGTACATTAGTAAGGTTAGTGTAAGCTGGTTGTTAATGAAGAAGTATAGTGATGTACAATTGCTCGGGAATCTAGTCCATCAGACCGGTACAATGTGTATGTAATAGCCTTGTTAGCCACGTGGGTGGTTAACGGCGTGTAACACCAACGAGTTAAGTTATTTGATGAGGTGTGTATTCCGCTGCAGATTGTCGTTATGTGTTTGTTGTTGGATGGGGTGTTACAAAAAGTGGTATCAGAGCGAAGTATCGCTCTGATGACTGAATTACCGAGCTTAGGAAGTACCGAGTTAGGATTTTAGTACTTTGGGTTAAGGGTTGAGTGATAGCGTGAGAGATACGCTAGTTAGGAACTACCAGTGAATACTGAAAACCTACTATATCCAACCCGCCCTCCACAACCCCTGTTTTATAACTTGGGAAAACAACGCCAGAGAGATGGAAGTCCACTCCTACTCGGGAATACCCGATCTGGCTGTTATTAAATACCTTTAAAGTACGGAAGACCTGTCATACGGTAGATCCCGAAAACTGGGAATCCCGGAGACGGTTTCCATCTGAACAATGTTAACCGCATTTAATAGCGAAGAATGAAGAATTTCATGTATGAGAGAATAGAATTTCCGGCAACCTGGGTCGACATGCCGAGCAGTCGAGGATAACCAGCTTGCAACGCACCAACCGTGCAACGGGCAAGAAGTGGATTAATAAAACCCGAGACGAGTGTCTACGGGACCACAGTTGTTAAATGACACACCGACGGTATACCAACCGACAAAGGAACTACAACGTAGCGCCCAAACAGGGACAAATCTCAGTAGCCACGACAAATGCGTGGAACGGGCTACGAAGAGGAAACAATACAAAAGAAAAGGGGTCTCCAGAATGGGAAACACCCTAGTTAATGATTACCATGTGAAGACAGTGAGAAGTCATCCGGAGGAATTGTTATCAAGACTGTAAGATCAAGTGAGGGCCAACAAGGCCACTGATGACAGTGCGGGTAAAAACAATACCACAACCGGTATGTGTTGAACCGATAGCCAGTTAACATGGCGCACTTGCCCTGGCAAGTGCTGCTATAACAGGGCTGTTCGGGGAAGTTTTAACAACTACAAAGTGCTTGGTAAAGTACCACGAAGTTAAGTGTGATCATTATGACCATGGAAGGGCTTAACAGCCTAACCTCTGTAATTATAAGTACACCAGTCAGCGAGAAGCTAGACTTGGTTAGGGTAAGAAGATGTTGTGAAACCATGAAAATTTTCTTTCAAACTCAGATTTATTTCAAACCCTTTTCCTTCAAAACCAGATTTTCTTTCAAACCAATACTTCTTTCTAACCTTCTTTCAAACCAAACCAGTAAAACCAAGGACAGTTGACAAGGATACAACAATGGATAAACTTTCCCTCGATTAAGTTCGGGAAGCATGGAATGAATATTGTCACGGGACAATATAAGAGAGTTGACAACAGAATACTTCACCTAGGCGTGTGACGGACACTACGAGTGTACCAACTGAATTGTGGGACGACCGCACTCCGATAGGAGCTTGTGGGCCTGACAGACCTACTTATGGGTTAGTTGGGTAAGTAGTAATGTATCAGTAGGGTACCCCACATATGTATACAAGTAGAGTCCGAAACACGGGAAGTAGTCGACTCCGTACTACGGTCAGCAGTATAAGTCAATCAAGAACTAAGGATTACCATGAATGGTTGAAGTTAAGGAACTCAGTTAAGTTAACGAGACTAAAGGAATTAGTAAATTCATTTCAAGGAAATGTTTTAAGAGTCAGGAAGTGCGAAGTGCACTGACTGTTATGTAAAGACATAGCATATGTCGTAAGGATCCTCAGGGATAAACATTATGGCTGGAACGGAGACCCAGCCTGTGCATGGCAAGGCAGATGCCCAATGTGGACACATTAATGTGCAATGAACGGGATGAAACTTCCGGAATAAGTACCTACACTACCGGGAAATGTTGATCTTCACAGAAGGAGATAATAAGCCAGTTAAGAACGCAAACGGCGTGGCTAACGGAATGTACCAATAAGTGTGAACTAGATGTAAAGGCATAACTTAACAACACCCAGGAGCAATCCTTGAAGGGTGTTCGCATCAACAATTGTTGAACGAAATGCATGACAGAAGCACAAGGGTTGAAACTAACACCCAGTTTAGACATAAGTTGTCAGGAGACGGACTGACAAACCTAAGGGGCATCCCATGAAAGGAAACGGAATGCAACGACCTTGTCATGGAGCTCAATATAATATCCAAACCATGTAATGTTGTACAGAGAAGTACATGTGTGTGGACAGCCTACAATGAGCGCAGCTCAAGGCAGTAAGGCTTATAAGCCACAAATAAAATGTGTTATGAAAATTAGATTGATTGCAAAAGTTTATGTTATATAAGTGAATAGAGTGGAGAACGAACCACTGCATTAAGAGTGGGGATACCTCTCAATATTGTGAGACCGCAGGAGCGGTAGTTATGTGTATCAAGCCCAAGAAATATGTTAAGGATTGACCATGTTGTTATTGAAAGAGAGCAGTTAGCTTAGTAACATGTGTGTATAAAGTGAAGCACCGAGCTGGATAATGCCGGATTGTGACTCGAATGATCAATGCTCAAGGAGCATACAGTAGTCATCCAAATAAAGGACGAACCATAACACGAATGATGTGAGTACATATGTGGAAGTTAATGTGGCAGTAAATACGATATAAGCTGATGTTATACAAGGAGTAAGAGCACGGTGCGCAGCAAGCGACCGTTGTATAAGTATTGTTAAACGATAATGTGGCAGATAAAACCAGTTAAGAGTTAAACTCAGTGGAGATGCAAGATAAGTGATGTTAAACAGACTGGGCAATAAGCCAGTGGTAGGTACTATGTGATGAGGAACTCAGTGTGAATTCCTACTGCAATCGCATAAGGGATTTACTGTCAAGAGTTTACGCCTCTGCACTCTGTATGACTGAGTGTTTTGGTATTGCACTTGTGCAGTAATGATCGAGTGGGATAGCTAGGATTTGGGGAAATGTTAATTGTGGTAGAGTAACGCTATAATGACCGATGCATAGGAAATGCAAGATCGCACCAATGAAAGGATACTTGTACAAAACCAAATGTGGAGGCATGATTAAGAATAAGTGACTACAGTAGCACTAAATACCAAATATTGGTATGGAACATACCTTGAGTGTGGGTGATAACCGAGAGAGCACTACACATTAGGTAGTAGCTCAATCTCAACCGACTGTCAGTCGGAAGGGAACAAGTCAATCATTGTGAAATACATAACTGTATACACAGTAAATTATTATGGAAGTGGATAGAAAGTTTATAACTCACCGAATTCGCTAACGGTAAGAGATACCACGCGTCGGTTGAGAAACCGTTATTACCAAGATAAAGGTGATAATTGGAGAAGTACAATACAGTAAGAATAATGAGTGGGGCAAACTAAGCTCTACAGTTATCAAAGTTGTGCAGCGGAGGCCAGTGAACCCATGCTTCAGATACCGAATATGCATTGTGAATACGAATAAATGGCTAATTATTAATGCCTAGAAGCCTCACAGGCCAGAACCGAAACCAGCTAAGAGTTTAAACAAACTCCAATGAGAATTCTTGGTTTAGGGACTAAACCGCCAATACGGTTAAGATCCTCTAACCAGAACACATTGTATAACAGACCGCGTGGAAGTTAAAACACTTCACGACGGCAGAACATTTTAAGCCAATGTTCAGTGATTGATTACGTGGGCGTAATCCCTTTTAAGGGGGGTAGAGCGCAAAACCACTTAGTGTGTATTACCGTACAAGGGTACGTAGTGTATGTGACCTATATTGTGCATAGCACAAAATAATTGTTTTGATGATTGATGCGTACGTTACATAAACATACGCATTCATTCATGGTTTAATTGTGGTAATTCTGCACAGTAGATGCGAAATACCATTGTGATTGTGATAAGTGTGTTTATTCGTTAACAGTTGTGTGCGATAGTACAAGTGTGGGGAGTAGAGAAACTCCCGGGGAACAAAACCCCCGACAGTGTATAAATGTGAAACTGTGTGTCGCATTTTGATAAAATATATGTGTATATATACAATATAGTGATTCATAAAAAGGGTATGAAACCGACATAGAACCTAGTGAGAATAAGATTCCCTAGGCAACAGGATTAAAGTGAATGGAAATAATTGATAGACGAAGTTCTATCCCTTGGAGATGTTATGATCATGATTAGAATGATTAAAAAGATAGAAAATTGGAAATGAGTGATTTACTTGATGCTTGAAATTGAAGTGGGAGGTGAAACTTGATTATCATGAGATCAAGGGAAGCCGAACACAAATTGGAGTGGAAGGATAGTTCAACACTGATGCTGATCACATCAGGGTTGGATGATTCTTGAAGCTCCCTATAAGTGGTCACAAATAACCACGCTAAGAAAAGAAGCAAAGAGCATAAGTTGGACTTGGAGTTGTATGTGTTTTCAAAAAGGATTTTGAATTGGTATTAATAAAACGTCGATAGATACTTTACATGATTAAAGTTTTCTTACTTAGCCTCACAAGGAAAAATTTTAAATTTAAGTGATTGTTTTGACCTCCCAAAGGAACGGGGACCAGAAGGTGTCCATCGCGACCGGGTTCTGCGGGATCACAGTGTATATAAAAGATATTTTTGATTGTTATACATGCTATGACATGTTGTGTGGTATGTGTAATAAATGTTATTTTGACCTTGCTTTCCAAAAGTGTATGTTATCAAGACCTATAAGTCTAAATGTGTTGTGTTACATAGACCTATGTGTCTAAAGGCTGTTATGTTATCAAGACCTATGTGTCTAAATGTTGTTATGTTACCCAAGACCAGAGAGTCTAAGGGTTGTTATGTATGTGTAAATGTTGTTAAGATACCCGGACCATTGAGTCCGAGGTTATCTTGTGAATATGTTATGTTATGTATGGATGTGAATGTGTTACCCGGACCATTAAGTCCGAGGTTGTGATGTAAAGTGTGTTTGGTTATGGAAGTTTTATCTCTATAAGTAATCCCCGTATTCTAATCCAAGATGTGTGGGAAGTGTAAACTTCGAGGACGAAGTTCTTTTAAGGGGGGTAGATTGAAATACCCCAAACCTTGATATGTTGTTAAACATTTAAACTATGGTATTTAAAGGCTAAAAAGTGCCTTAGAAACGTTAGTGTACAACTTAAACCATAGTAAAACACAATAAAGCACTAAGACACAGCTTGAGCAAAAACATGCTCTAAGCTTGGAGTGAACTTGGTTGGGACCCAAAGAGCCTACCAAGACTTAGTAATATTCAATTATGATTTAATAAGGATAATTAAGTCCTTAGGAAACTTTGGTAGACAATTAAACCAAACAAAACACAAATAAATACCTTAAAGCCAATATTGGCGAAAATGTGCTCTAAGCTTGGGATAAGTTTGGTTAAGACCTAATAACCTTACCAAGACCTTATTTATATGTTAATGAACATATTAAATCAATTACTAAAGAAAACCAAGCTTGAAAACAAGTTAAAACACAAAATGTGCTTTAAGGAGCCTTAAAGCACATTTTTGAAAAATTGTCTTGTAAATGAGTTTGAATGGCTAAATGTCCATCATTACTCTTTAATTAATATGTACTACTTAGTATCACATTAGGAAGTCTAAATCAATGGGAAATCAAAAATTTCACAAATATGTGCCTTAGTTTGTGAATAGTGCTCAAATAGTGCTAGTTTTGACTTAAGTCAACATAAGTCAATTATTTGGTCAACAAAGACCATAAATATCTCTAATATGTAAGGGGGCACGGTTTTAGTGGTGTGAGTCACCATACTTGGCCATCCAACTAAGAAAAGTAAAAGAAAATAAAGTAAAGTTACTATTTGCTTTATAACATAAATATCTTCAAACTTTGCCTCTCTCCTCACCTTTCTTCATTTCCTCTTGTTCCCACCGTCATCTTCCTCCATTCTCCCAACCAAAACCGTTCATGGTGCAGCACCTCTCTTCTCCAACTTCAATTGCTCACCAAATGTTCATTAATGCTCCAAATCAAATTCTAAGACCATATTTGTCTTAGTTAGACCAAGCTCTTCACTTCTATCTTTTCAAATCTTCAAGAACTCCATTTTGGTGCCATGAAGAATCTCCATTGAAGGGGGAAAAGCTCATCTTCTTTCATATTGTCATTCTCCTTTGTTTCAAGGTAACAAAAACCAAAGAAAATCTAAGTTTCCTCTCATTTTTGTATGTGTCCGAAAATTCACCTCACAATGGTGCTTTATCTTGCTCTCTTCATAGCTTAATTCAAACTTCAAAGGACTAGGAGGAGTCCTATCTTGCTACTTAACCAAGCTCTCTTTCGAATTCCAAAGGTAATCATCAAATTTTGGTATTTTAAGACACATATGCAAACCTAGGGTTTGACTATGAGTTTGGGTATTAAACTTAATGCTCATTACCCTTATATGTGTAATGGTTAGAAGATTGACAAGTGATAAAAGCTCCTTGCCGATTTTCAATCAAGAAAGAACAAGAGAAAACAAGTGAGAAAACTTGGAAAACAAAGAGGTAAATGACCTCTCTTAATGTAGTTTTATGTACTAGGAAATTGAGCTATACTTGCTTAATAATTAACCTAAAGAGCCAATGGGAAATGAGCTAGAAAACTATCCACAAGGTGGACTAAAAAGACATGGGAGCATTGTTGTGTGTATTCGCAGGTTGAAGGCATTTAAATGTGGAGATTCAGTGTTTAAGTTTAATGCAATTTAAGGGCCTAAGAGCCATGTTATTTAAGGGCCTAAGTGCCAAGCAATTTAAGTTTATGCACTATATTGTGATGTAGTGTAGTTTAAAGGTTTAGTTGTGTGTAAAGAACATCTCTTGTGAAGGTGAATGTGTTTGATGGTTAAAGGATGAAAAACCATATGTTTGTGTATAAGAGTGTGTATTAAGAGATTGAATGTTCTTGATTGTCTAAAGGTGAAAAACAATGTGTTTTGGTGTAAGGTGATACAAGAGAAGCTATGGCGAAATTTAGTTGATAAACAAAAGAGTTTATGTGTTGTAATGAGATTTTATGACCTAGAAGGTACTAGGAATTTTTAAGTGTTAAGATGGTGAAAGAAAGTGAATTAAGGTGTTCTTAGGTGTTAAGATGCCTTAGGCATAGTCTTGGAGATTTAGGGAACTAATGGATGATTTCTTGATACACCAAGGTGATGGTGGAGGTGTCGTAAAGTCTTGTGCAAAGTTTGGTGAACAATGAAAGTGTAACGCCTTGTGAAGGTTTAATTATGAACTTGTGGGAAAGACTTGAGGAGTGTGTGTAAAGGGGATGAGTGTAGTGCAAATGATGTTTAAAAGGGTGGTTATAAGGTAGTGAGGGAGTACTTTGGTTAGGTGAAGTTTTAGGCAAGAATACAAGTTACAAGTGTAAGAAAAAAATGTTCTAAGTGTTAAGGACTTAGTAAAAGTTGAGTAAAAGTTTAAGGAATTTTTGGGATGTTTCGAGAGGGTTTAAGTGTGCCCAAAAGATGTTAAAACATGTGGGAGAACATGTGTAAAGCATAGGAAAAAATTGGGATGAATTTGGAGTTCAGAAAGAGGAGAAAAGCACATTAGAAAATTGGTTCTGCAGTGGACCGCCCCTACGGACCGCCCCTGTGGGGAGGTCCAGTGCAGAGAAGTGAAAAAAAAAACGTGTAGCATCTGTTGTGGACCGCCCCAGAGGGGCGGTCCAGACCAGAGATGAAGAAAAAAATTTGTTTAAGGCTCCTAATGATGGGGGATTGAATGGTAATGGTTTTAGATGATGTTTAGGCCTTGTTTGGTGACATGTAAAGGTCTTAAAGTGTGTAAACAAATGTTAGGTTTGATGTGAGAGTTGTGAACTTAAGATCACAAGTGTAAAATTAAATATAACGGGATGACGGGGTAACTATGGGCGCATTAGACGTTAAACAAGCATGTTACTCCAATGTTAATGAAAGTAATTGTAATGTTATCAGTTGTTCGAGAATTGCTCGAGGAACATAAGTGGACATGATAAAGTGGACTCCGGTGACAGGTATGGTTTTCTTGCAACCTGTGTCCTACCGGATTACACCGGCTTGTATGCCAATGTGTTTTTCTGTATGTTTGCCACGTTGTAAGATAAACATGTAATGAGTTTACAGTAATTCATTTATGTGGCGTGTCAACTCCGATACCATTTAACCTCGAAGTGTTAACCTTAGTTAACTGAGTCTAGGATCACATGAGAGTTCGGTATTCGGAGTAAACGACCCGAACCATGGGACGTTCTAACCACGGCTATGCGTGTGTTAATTGTGTGATATGTGTATGTGAATGTAGGGATCTCCCTTGTGTGTTTAACCCAGTTGTAATACTGTATGGTGTGTGATGTGATAGACTCCATAGTGGGGTTCTAACTAATATCTAAAAGTAAGTATGTACTAACAGTGGTGAGGAATCCGGTTTGGCCGGTCGCGCGTTGTTTGGGAGTGGGTATCCTTCTTAGCCTTACCCTTCTCTCTGTTATGGTTGTTTCCCTCACGGGTTATGATCTCCCATTAGCTTATTCCAAAGCTTAGCTATTCTGACATATGATCGGTTTAGGGGGAACATGTGTTTGTGTGGTGTGTTCGGGCCTCCAAACCCGAACCATCTTAACTTAAGTTACTCGTCCGACTATTAGGACGGTAATGAGTGTTGTTGTTGTTGTATACGAGCTTACCATGAGGGTGACACCATTCTCTAGGCTCACCAGTGAATTAACTATGTTTGGGTCGGTTCCTAAGAGGACCGTTCCCGTTATGTTATGTGATGTTGTTGTAATGCAATACCTATTGCGATGTTATCATGTGCACGTCGAAACGTGAAAAGTGTTGTTATGTTTGTTATGTGAGGAATGTTATATGGTGTAAGATATGGAGTGTGTGGATCATGGAAATGAATCCCAGTTTGTGATAAGAGGCGTTTAAGGATAACCCGACTTAAGGGTAAGTGTCGTCTATTAAGGAAGTAGCTCCATTAGAGGAGGAACACTCTAGGGATAATGAATACCATGAGTGACTTATCAAGTAAGGATGTATTATCCGTTTGTTGAGCCCATTGAGGCGAAATGTTATGTGTTGTGTGTTTACAGTTGCATGCATGATTTAAATATAATCAATCGCATGCTAAGACGACAATTAGTTGTGCGTGGCCCGGTAGCATGTGGGCTGCGGGATTACCATACCAGCAAAGGTGCTGAGCCCCTTGGGGGCCACCCTTTCTCTTCTTTTCCTATTTCAGGTTCAAGGAGCTGGAAGCCGTTCGAGAGTAGGACGGGGTAGTCGTGGTACATGGGTAATCATGTAAGTTATATATATACAGTAGGAGTAGTAAGACCGAAGTTGTTATCGGCATCAGTTGTAATACTCGGTACATTAGTAAGGTTAGTGTAAGCTGGTTGTTAATGAAGAAGTATAGTGATGTACAATTGCTCGGGAATCTAGTCCATCAGACCGGTACAATGTGTATGTAATAGCCTTGTTAGCCACGTGGGTGGTTAACGGCGTGTAACACCAACGAGTTAAGTTATTTGATGAGGTGTGTATTCCGCTGCAGATTGTCGTTATGTGTTTGTTGTTGGATGGGGTGTTACATTTTTCCACCGAAAGGGGCAGGCGGGGCTCCTTTTTTCTCTTCGGTGGCCCTATAGTCGACAAGCTCCCAGTTGTATCGGAGGGAAAATTTCCCGCCCGATTGAATAAAAGTTGCGGTACAAACAAAAAGTAAGAAAAACATCCGAAAACTAATAAAGTAAGGAGGCACACAAGGAGAATACATACGGTCAATCTTTGCCCGAGTTTTGTTCAACTTCTCTTCGGAGAGAAAGAAGGTGATGGGGTGGAGCGCAGAAGAAGTCAGCTTCTTAAGTATATCTCCAATTGGAGATGAATTTGCGGAAGGGGGTAGCGGAGCGGCAAGTTGCCCCTTAGCTATGTCTCCGATATGGGAGACTCCGATGAAAGTCCCCCTCGGCGGATAAAAAACGAACCAGTTGGAGGACCAGCCGCTCTCCAGGCACACACGTTTGAAGAAGGAATACCCGGACACGGCCAGGACGAAGATGTCCTCCTCCGTAGTAGTGGTGTTCACCCTGGTTGTGAAGAAATTTACAAACTCCCGCGCATCGGGAGTAATGTCGTTCTCTGCGCAAACAGAGAGGAAGGCGTGCAGACAGCCTAAGGCGTTGGGGTTCAGGTGAGCAAGAGTGCTCGCCGGCGGGAAAGGAAACCAAGAACAAAAGGGTGCGGGGGGAAACGCAGGCCGCGGTGAAGATGCTCCCGATACACCACGAAACCATCCCCGAAGTAGTTAAAAGGGTGCGCCGTCGGCTCCAGCACGCGAATCTTCGACCCCAGTGGGACTTGCACACCTTTCATGAGTTTTTTCAAATCTCTCACGGTAAGGCTGGAGCCGGTGCCCTGGCGAGGGTAGTCCCCGCTGATATCTTCGGAAGGGATAGCAGGATCTTCAACAACACACTTTTCCTCGTCAGTGAAAAGTGTCGATCCCGCCGGCACCGGGGCAGAGGAGCCTGGGTTTGACAGAGCCATTGCGAACAAGGGAAGCCGAAGAATACAGGCGAACGAGTAGAGGGAAGAATACGAAGGAGAAAAGACGCAAGAACGAGAATTAGGGGATTAGGGAGCAGGGAAGAAGAAGAAGAAGGACGGCCGCTGTATAGGCAAGAAAGCAAAAGATTGAGGTCACGAAGCAAGGAAGAAAATGGAGGACAAATGCGTGAAAGGTCAGAGAAGTTCGGAAGTTTGAAAGAGTAGGGAGAAGAGTAGAGGGGAGAGAATGAGCTTAAATAAGCGGGAATCGGGCACGCTCTACCAAAAAGTAATCATGGCCTACTCCTGCAAATGTGTCAGGGAAGTAGCTTCAGAAGATAAGGAGGCGGCGGTTGAAGCAAGGCACGTTGCTAAGCCTCCGCTAGGTCTCCAACGGTAGGAAGTCTAAGCAGGAAAGAACAAACTCCGAAGACCTCTTTCCTTTCTCTTTTTAAAAAAAAAGAGGTCTTGTGGGAGTAGGAGGAGCGGAGCAGAACACCAAAAATTAAAAAACGAAGAAAGAGCAACAACGAAAAGATCTTTCCTTGTAGAACAAGAAAAGATCTTGTGGGACTAATGAAGTGGGCTTCCACCACACGTAGTAACCAAATGGCTAGCAGAGAGTACATGCTGCCTGCGGAGACAGCAGATGGGACTCTCTCCGACCAAATCCCCTTCCGACTCCAACGAACGGACCCTTACGACCAGAGAGCCATACCACGGACAGACTGCAGAAGAACAATCGCCTCCGAGGCAAAGCAAGATCCTCTCCGAGAGACTGAGAGTCACTCGCCTCCGAAGCAGAGCAAGACCCTCTCCGAGAGACTGGGAGTAATTATTCAGGGTAAAGTTGTGCGAAAGCCTTGTATGTTTAAGAATATTCTAGAATGATGTAGGCCCACAGAAACGGTTATACACTATAGGAGAGCCTATAAATAAGAACCATAAGCTATGTAATTGGATACGCTTTTATCAATACAACACTTGGAGCTCTCTTTGCAATCTCAGTTTGAGTGCGAGTTCCATACCATCTCAATGGTGTCCCCGTTTTGAACACCCGAAACACTTGTCATTGTTTTTCTTCTGGTCATCCGAAATCCTTGGGCTTTTTGCCTTTCCTCATTTTATTTATAATGAACTTCTAAACGTACCTCTTAGCATAAAGAACCATTTCATCATTGTCGTCTCCTGACTCGGATCTTTCATTTTCAGCTAATTGAAGGGCTATGCCTTTTCCTCTATCTCTTGATGAACTTTCTGAGTTTCTGTGTTGCAGTTTTAACTCAAAATCCATTAGAGATCCTAGCATGTCTGCCAGAGACATATTGGAGAGATCATGTACTTCTTGCATGGCATTGACTTTGCTGTCAAAGGAGGCAGGAAGTGATCTGAGGAACTTCCGAATTTGATCCTCATTAGAGATAGTTCTTCCAAGCACCAACATTTCATTGATCAGTTTGGTGAACCTTGTATGCATTTCAGAAATGCTCTCCTTTTTTTCCTTCTTGAATAGCTCCCAATGAGTGAGTAGCAACTCAATGCGAGTCTTTTTGATCTCATCATTCCGTTCATACGTGACCTCAAGAGGTTTCCAAATTTCTTGAGTTGTTTTAGCTAAAGCTATCTTGGAGTATTGCTCAGGTAGTAGTGCGCAGTGAAGTATTCTTACGGCTCGAGCATTGAATATTAGCTTCTTGATTTGATCATCCGTCATGTTGTCGATAGATGTGTCTTGTCCTTGAACATTCTGGAAGGTGTATTCTCCATGTATTATTACCCTCCATATTCTTGGATCATCAGACTTGATATGAAACTCCATTTTGTTCTTCGAGTGAGTGTAGTTGTCTCCATTGAAAAGTGGTGGTCGATTTGGTGCAGAACCTTCTTCTACCGCTAGTATGCTTGCATGAGACATTTTGATCGTCTTTCAAAGCAGTTAGCTTTCTAGAAGAGACCTGCTCTGATACCAATTGAAACCAACAAGCACTCCTGATACGTCCCCGACGTGTCATAGACGTATCGTGGACTCAAATAAAACTTTGATAGTTAGGAATAGACACAAGATAAACTTAAGCTGGAAACTCCATTTCGATTGAGAATTTACACACGAAATTCACTCAATCTCCCTTGCCCTACACATGGACTCCCGGGACAGTTTCGACTTTACCCCTAAAGTACTTAACCCTCTCCTTACTATCGGCCTACGGTTCACTGACCGTTCCCGACCTGTCAACCTATCAAATACCCAATGTATTGATACTCTAACCCAGTCCTGTCTAGCTCACCAACTCTTTAGCACTTACACACTCCTAAGTCTGATCCACACTTGCCCAGATAATATCTTTCTTTTTCTCTCGTACAGGCTTGATTTCCATAGGACATAAGTGCTCATGTATATACACGTTAGTTCGGGTGTAACTAATGGCCTATGAATATGTAGACTCTAGAAGTAGATTACTTCTTCTTCTCTTATTATAATAGTCGCACCTTACTGCAGATTATCTTCCAACTTGATCTGGAGCTATCAACACACGTGTTGCCTTGTGATTAGGCAAGTTGGTGGCGCGTCTCCCAAGTGGTCGGTCACCACTAGCACACTTCAACTTGTCTGACCTTGTCTGGTTAATTAATGCTCATAAATGCTCTATTCTGAATTTATTTCGGCTATGTAATGATGTTCTTTAATAGCCTTTGATTATCGTGTTATCTTGCACATTGATGGGATTCTCCTTTTGTCGTAAGCTAGTTGCTTGTGTGGGTGACACAACTGAGTGAGTTTGTCGATGTTGCTAACACATTTCCGCCCTTGTTTAATGTTTGATGTATGAGATATGTGATGGTGTGGTTCTTGACTACTTGTGTGTTGCTAGAAGTTCTCCGGAGCTCTCACAAACAGGCGCCCGACTGGTTGGGCACATGTCGTAGGCTGATTGCGCTTGCAACCTTGTGTGCTAAGCCACTCATGACTTAAGTGCGCTTGCAACCTTGCGTGATAAGCCACTTGTTCACCTGTTTATCTGAATGATAAGCTTGAAAAACATGTTAGATAAACACCACAGGTTTGCTATCATCAAAACTAAAGGTCTTTGACTTAACAGTTTTAGAACGGCGAGTTTTCTTTGGGGGTGGTGATTGTTCAGGGGCAGAGTGTTGTGCTTCAAAGAATATTTTGTTTTCGGCATTATCAGTATCATTGGTGGGGGAGTTGGGTTTTGGATTTCCAGATGGTTGTGCAGCAGGTGGTTCGATGGAGCCAAACTGAATTTTCTCAGGCTGCGGAGATTTGGTTATGGTGTCGGGTGTGGGTATGATTGGAGTTGTGGGTTTTGACGACTTCTTGGTTGGGGAGGGCTTGGTTTCCGATTTTTGTGGCGAAGTGGTGGGGTTTACGCGAAAGTCGGTTCAGTGGAGGTGTTGGGCAGAAGAGTGGTGAGGGGTTGGGTGTCAATGGACATTTAGGGTGCTACGGCGGTGGAGGCGGAGGTGGAGGTTGGCGTTTGGGTTTGAATCTGGGTTGGTTGCCATGGCTTAGAGGGTTGTGCTGACGGCAGTGATCGAAATCGGAAAAACAAGAGTAAGCTTAAGATTTAGACAGCGTGTGCTAGGTAGAAGAAGGAAGAGAAAGCGGTAGCATCTGAATATAGACTTGTCGTTTGTGTCAAGATAAAATATTCTGATTGGGCGAGAAAGGTGGTAGCGGATTGAGGGGCTTGAATTTCACGGGTTATTTTTTCGGGTATGAAAGATGAAGTTTTTAATACTATGGTGTTTCTTGTTTAACAGTCATACTCGGTCATTAGACATACTCATGCATATTACCCAAATGATGGTTAAATAAGAGAAGAAGATACAAGCTTAGCTAAGTCATGTGAGTTATACCTAGTTGTGAACACAGAGTTTCAAATGGACCTCATTGCAATGGTTTGGTGAATATGTCTGTAAGTTGATCAAAAGTGGGAACGTACTCTAGTTGTACCAACCCTTTTTCAACGCAATCTCTTAGGAAGTGGTGATAAATCTCAATGTGCTTTGTCCTGGAATGATGAACTGGGTTTTTTAGATAAATCAATAGCACTATTGTTATCACAAAAAATGATAGTGCAAGAGGGAGGAATGAGATAGTCCTGTAGTTATTGTTAAATCCATAATATCTGTGCACAACAAGCAGCTGCAAAGACATATTCGGCCTCAGCAGATGACAGTGCTACTGTGCTCTGCTTCTTGGAGCTCCGGGCTACAAGACATAGCCCAAGAAATTGTGCTGTGCCGGAGGTACTTTTTCTGTCTAACAAAGAGCTTGCAAAGTCAGAGTCACTATAACCCATTAACGTAAAGTCAGGAGTACTCGGATACCAGAGACACATGTCCTGAGTGCTTTTGAGATAGCGAAAGATTCGCTTGACACTTTGCATGTGGGATTCTTTTGGATTTGCATGAAATCTTGCACAAAGACATACAGCATAGAGAATGTCAGGTCGACTTGCTCTTAAATATAACAAAGAACTTATCATACCTCGATATAGTATTGCATCAACAGCGATCCCTTTTTCATCAAGATATGGTTTTTCTGTTGCGGACCTTGGAGTTGGAGTCGCCATGGAGTTCTACATCTTGTATTTGACGAGTAGCTCTTGGATGTATTTTTGTTGATGAATTTGAGTGTCGTTTTCTTGTTGATTGATTTGAAGACCTAAGAAGAATTCAATCCTCCTAGGACACTCATTTCAAACTCCTTACTCATTAGATCTAAAAAGAAAGTACATAATTCTGGAATGGTGGATCCATAAATTATATCATCCGCGTAGATCTGAACAATGAGTATGTCTTCACCTTTGGTGAGAGTAAAAAGAGTTTTGTCAACCTTACCTCTGATAAATCCATGAGACAACAAATAAGATGAGAGACGTTCATACCATGCCCGTGGTGCCGGTTTCAGTCCATATAGAGCTTTGTCTAACTTGTAGACATACTCGGGGTGAATGGGATCTTCAAATCCCGATGGTTGAGCAACATAAATATCCCAATCGATATAACAGTGTAAGAATGCAGTCTTGACATCCATTTGATATAACTTCATACCCCGATGGGCTGCATATGCCACAAGTATTCGAATAGCTTCAATTCGAGCAACTGGAGCATATGTTTCATCATAATAGATCCCTTCTGCTTGAGCATATCCTTGTACCACAAGTCGAGCTTTGTTGCGAGAGATATTCCCTTGATCATCAAGTTTGTTTTGAAACACTTACTTGGTACCGATTGGTTTGTGGTTTGTTGGGCAAGAAACAAGTCGCCAGACTGAGTGGCATTGCAGAGAGTGTAGCTCTTCTTGCATTGCTAAGATCTAGTCATGGTCACCTAGGGCTTATTGGATATTTTTTGGTTCGATTGTAGAGATTTTGATGGATTTCGCTGCGTGTTTGAACACCTTTGGTAAGGTCACTTAGTATTTGGTATATTGGGTGAGCGGAGGCTTGTTGGAATTTTCTTTTGGAGCTTGGTTGTGGGGTAGAGGAGATTTCTGGTGTCTGTTTATCTGGGGGAGTGGGTGTGGTTTGAGGGTTTGTGGTTTGAGTGTGTGGGTCATGAGTGGGAATACGTGATGCATCTTTGAACGAATCATCAGGGTCGTCATCGCTGTGAGAGGAGGAGTCTGTCTAGAGAGGTGTTTGAGGAAAAAGGATGGTTGCTACGGGAATTTCAATGAATGTTGTATCTTGGGAATCTTCATGAGGTACTTGGGGGTCATTCTCACAATCACCAGAGTCTGAAAGTTCTTCGAAGCGTATGTGAGGGCTTTCTTCAAGGCATTTTGTACATTTGTTGAGTACTCTATAAGCTCGGCTTTGGGATGAGTATCAAGGAAGATTCCTTCATCGCTTTTGGAAGCAAACTTGCCTAGGTTATCTTCGCCATTGTTATGAGTGAAGCAGCGACATCCAAAACGGTGTAGATGACTTACTGAAGGAGGTCGTCGTTTGAGGATCTCGTACGGTGTTTTACCTAGAAGGGGATGGATGGATGCCTTATTCAGTATGTATGCAGCTGTGTTGATAGCTTCAGCTTAGTATGAGGCGGGTAGGCTACTGTCAATGAGCATGGTTCTTACCATTTCCACTAGAGTGCGGTTCTTCCGTTCCACTACTTCGTTTTGTTGTGGAGTACGGGCAGCTGATGTCTGATGCACTATTCCTTTTGACCTGCAAAACTCAGAAAACTGTATGTTGCAAAATTCCGTACCATTGTCAGAACGTAATGTTTTGACTGAGGTAGACAGTTTGTTAGTAATCATGTGAAACATGGTTTCAAATACAGATAATGTCTCCGAATTGGTTTAAAGAAAGAGTACCCATGTCCAGCGCGAGTAGTCATCCATGATGACTAGGACATATTTCTTACCACTTTTGCTTTGAACTCGCATTGGGCCACATAGATCCATATGTAATAGATCTAACGGGGACGTGGTAGACATCCTCAGGTTTGCTTGGAAAGCTTGCCCTAGTATGTTTACCTTGTACGCACGCTGGGCAGAGTGAGTCGATCTGAAAGTTTATCTTAGGAAGACCAACAATGAGATTACCATTTTTTATTATGTTCAGCAACTTCCCATGTGCATGACCTAATCGGAAATGCCATAAGGATTGGTTTTTATCTTGTACACTGATACAAAGAGTTCCATCTAGGTTAGGGTTTTCAAGAGATAGCTTGTAAAGGTTATTCACCCTTATACCAGTAGCTTTAAGAAGACCTGTTTGCTCATCAAAGATTTTGCAATCTAATGCTGAAAAGAGAACAACGTTACAGAGATCACATATTTGAGAGATACATAGAAGACTGTGTCCAAGACCATCTACTAAATTAACATTTTCTATTTTGAACAAGGAGGGATTGCCGACGGTTTCAATACCAATGATTTCACCATGAGCATTGTCACCGAAAGTGACTTTTCCTCCATAGTGTTGAGAGAGAGTCGTGAACTTGTCAGAGTCTCCTGTCATATGTCATGAGCATCCACTATCCAGAAACCAAGAGTCATTGTCCACAGTCTTCTCTCCCTGCAAAACAATTAATGGTTAGACTTGGGAACCCAGGCAAACTTGGGTTCCCTTTTTGATGGAAAAGAGTTATGATTACGTCAGGCTTCAGACAGAGTTTGTATGTGTTGCATATTAAAGGATAAATCACGACCAAGCTTGTGACATGAAGAGTGAATATGTCCTTCGTATCCACAGTAACCACAAATCAACAATGAAGGAAGATGAACAGACTTCTTTTGCCAGCGAAATTTGTTCTCAAATTTTTCTTTTTGAATTTTTCTCCGTTGGAGATCGTTAGGTTTTGACGCCATCTTGGGCAGGTTTACCTTACCTTTGTTTTTCAGCCAGTAAGGGAGACTCGATGATGAGACCGAATCCATCTGTGCCTTTTTAAGTGTGATGGTCAGGGAGTTGATCTCCTTCTCAAGTTTGGCTTGCCTTTCATTTGACTCACGAAGTTTGTTTAAAAAGAATTTTGGTTTTTTCATGGCAGCAACCTCACGAACAAAGGTAATAGGTTTGAGAGATTTCTTGGGACTTTGGAGCAGTTCTTTTTCCTTGAGATTTTTCTATAGGGACATGATTTGGTCTTTCAAGGAACTTATGATAGTGTGTGCATCTCGCAACTCATTTTGACTTTTTCAACCTTTTGCTCAGATTTTTGGAGTTTGAGACGGTCATTATTCACATGACCTTTTAGCACATGTATTTCTTCATAGAGTAATGCTATCCTCTCTTTTTCTTTCGTTAGATCGAATTCAGGGTGATTCGGATCTATGAAATAAGTAGATAGATCTAAAGAGGGGACAGTGCATGATTCTGAGAAATTTGAGATTACCTCTGAAGAAGGAGTCTTACATACCTGATCTTTGTGAGCCATGAGGCAGATTAATCCTGATGTTCCAGTCTCAGGTTCTTCCGAGTCAAAGTCTCCCCATGCTGCATTAGACACCAGTGACGATTGTTCTCGATCGTCTTTCTTCTTTAGTGGACAATTATTGGCATAGTGA
Organism: Limonium bicolor; assembly: GCA_023374045.1. Lineage (NCBI taxonomy): Eukaryota > Viridiplantae > Streptophyta > Magnoliopsida > Caryophyllales > Plumbaginaceae > Limonium > Limonium bicolor. Next base: position 209,868,899 of record CM041780.1, read on the forward strand.
CCCAGTTTCAAGCACTTAAAACATACTCGATCTCCTGCTCCAGTATTTCTTTGTTGATTTTGGTTGTATGACTGATATGGACGACTATGATTCTGACCAAACTTGTTTGGACCATTCTTGTCTGATCGATCGCGCATGAACCTCTTAAAGTTTTTGAGCAGCATGGCCATTTCCTCAAAGGTATTTGCTGAGCCCTCTTCGATTATGCCGTCGATCAGAGTGTCACGTAGTTGAATTAAATCTTGATTGGTAGGAGTAGACTCTTAGTAGAGTGAGTCGTGCTGCAGAGCTGATGTCTGACTAGGAGTTTTCACCTGTAAAGCCTGATTGACATAAAAATAAGATACGGTGTGATTGGAGAGAGAAGTGTTACCTCTGTTTTTAACGTTCATCTTATAATTGTTGATGGACTGTAGGCATGACCCCAGATCGGTCAAAGTCCATTTCTCTAAGCTTTTTGACGCTTTTGTAGAGATAACACATTCAGCCCATTCTTCCCTTAGGCTATCCAGAAACTTGTTGTTGATGTTTTCATTTGATTCTCCAATTTGAAGCTCTTCCATGGTGGCAGTAAGTTCAGTGAATCTAGCGAGCATGTCGCTGAGAGACTCTCTGGGTTTTCCTATGAAGTTTTCGTAGTCATCTTCAATTCTTGAATTTTTGACTTTCGAAGTTCGGTGTTGCCTTCATGAACATCTCGAAGGTGATCCCAGATGTCTTTTGCCACTTTGATGTGATAAACTCTTCTTCTTTCTGGTGGAGATAGACTTGTGTAGATTACTCGTACAACCTGGGTATTTAGCTCGACGCATCTTCGCTCTTCAGCAATGTAGGAGCTTGGATCTTTTCCTTCATGTACTGGAAAGTTACCTTTGGTTTAGGCCTGTCAAACAGGTTATCCGTTCGGGTTTTGGTTCATATCTTTTCGGGTCAATATCCATTCGGGTCATTAAACTTTCGGGTCATTTCGGGCTCGGGTCATTCGGGTTCGGGTCATTTCGGGTTCGGGTTGTAATAGTGTCAAATAGAATCGGGTTTCGGTTATTTCGGGTCATAGTTAATATTTTTTGAAAAAAAATTATAATATAAATATATACCTAATTTTCTATAAGAATATACAACATATAGATTACAGAACTTTCAATACAATGCCTATTCAGAATTTTATTCGGATATACTAAGTTTGAATCATGTTTTTGTCATATTTATTTGGGTCATTCAGGTTTGGGACAATTTATGGTCACTATTATTTCATGTTATTCGAGTTTGGCTAATTTTTAATTACTATTATTTCGGGTCATTTCGGGTTCGGGTCGGTTTCGGGTAATAAATTTTTCGGGTCATTTCGGGTTCGGGTCATTTTGGGTTTTACCCAATCGGGTTTCGGGTTTATTATATTTAAATATTTTCGGGTTTTGATCGAGTTTCGGGTTCGGATAAAACAGACGGGTTTTCGGGTTGGGTCAAATTTTGACAGCTCTACTTTGGTTACTACGGTCCAAAGTTGCTGGTTAAGCGACTAGAGGTGCGACTCCATTTCATTCTTCCACATGTTTTAGTTCGTGGAGGTTAACTTTGGGTTCTCCACTTACATCATGTTGTTATTGTTGGAGTTTGAGATTTCCACCATTTTGAGAGATTTGTCGGCCAACGCAGGCTCAGATACCACTTGATAGGATCAGGATGCTGACCGAGTAGGTCTGAGGTGTTAGTCTCAGACCAACCCTACATGGAGACAAGTATTTGTAAAAGATGATAACGCGGAAGCTTTTGTATAAACTTAACAAGACAGGATTTTGCTTATATTGAAATTCAATGTGAATTACAACCTAGCTTCCTATCTTGGGATTCGACAGAGGTATTCTGTCTCATCCAACACTCGCTCTACTCTAGAAGTAGATCAATACGGAATAAGGAGTAAAAAGAGTGTTTTGTGTGCTCTATAGGTAATAAATACCTAAGCTAAAATGACAAAGTCACACTAAGATTTCTCAGAATATTATGTCTCTCAAAGCTATATTTTCTCTCTCTGTAAAGCTTAAACTCGGATGCCCGTATATCTTATTACAATTGTGCGCTTATATACAAACTAGAGACATCCTAAAATATCAGAACTAGAATCGTGGAGTGAGTCTTTTGTTTAAGTGCACAAGTATCAGTGTCCACTTGCTGATCCATGATCTCTATGGGTCATGTCCTCCATGTTTCCTTGAATATCGGAGTCGACCGGTTCTGCGTTATGAGTTCACGCCAAGGGTTGATCGGAAGTAGAAGTGGAAGTGTCTGTGCAGCGCTACTCGAACTGGAATATCTTGAGGGCTAGTAGCACTTCAGTGCAACTATGAATGAGGAGGCAATCATCTGTAAAACCAAGTCTTCAACAGGGAAGAGTGTGATCTTTTAGCTGATGAGGTAATTTATTCTTTTCCTTCTTCCTCACTTACTGATTCTGAGTCATTGGAGCAAGTTCTTGTTGCTTATGTGGAAGAGAAGACTGCTGATCTTGAGGTCAATGCAGCGCTTGCTCACATGGAGAGAGGAATGGATGGTTTTCAAGCATATCACCCTCAGTTGAAGAGGTTTGATACAGAGGTTGAGAGACCCATTCTTTCTGTGGAGCGGCCACTTGAACTTGAGCTTAAAGAGCTCCCTTCTAACCTTAAGTATTATTTTCTTGTTGATAACAATTGTTTGTCTGTCATTGTTTCTTCTTCTTTGACTTTTGGGAAGGAAAACAAGTTACTTGAGGTATTGAAGAGGCACAAGAGAGAAATTTGGTGGACTCTAGCTGACATCAAAGGCATTGACCCGATCTTCTATACACATCACATTTACTTGGAGGTGGATTACAAGCCTGTCAGACAGCCCTAGGGTCGGCTTAACCCTAACATGAAGGAAGTTGTCAACAAAGAGGTGTTAAAGATCCTGGACGCTAAGATCATTTACCCCATATCTGATAGTACATGGGTGAGTCCAGTACAGGTAGTTCCTAAGAAAGAGGGTTTTGAAGCTGTTCTGAATGATAATGGTGAGTCTATCCCTCAAAGAAAGATCACTGGATGGCGTATGTGCATATACTATAGGTGTTTGAATTCTGCTACCAAGAAATATCATTTTCCTCTCCCTTTATTGATCATATGCTTGAGAGGTTGGTTGGGCAGGAGTATTATTGCTTTTTAAATGGGTTTTCAGGGTACTTTCAGATTCCTATTGCGCGAGAGGACCAAGACAAGACCACATTCACTTGTACATATGGTACATTTGTGTACAGAAGAATGCCCTTTGGACTGTGCAATGCCTCTTCCACCTTTCAGCGTTGTATGCAGACAATCTTTGCCGACTTCATCGAGTAAAGATTGGGGTATTTATGGATGATTTTTCTGTTTATGGCTCTAGCTTTGATGTTTGTTTGGTGCAGCTTGATTTAATCCTAGGCTGATGTGAGGAGACTAATCTGGTTCTCAATTGGGAGAAATGTCACTTTATGTCACGGATGGGATTGTGCTAGGCCACAAAGTTTCTACTAAAGGGATTGAGGTTGACCAAGCAAAAGTGGAAGTAAATGAGAAGTTGCCAGCACCTACTTGTGTTAAAGAGGTAAGAGCTTACTTAGGGCATGCAGGTTTTTATCGACGGATTATTCAGGATTTTTCTAAGATTGCAAAAACATTGGCTGATCTGCTTCTGAAAGATGCCCCATTTGTTTTTTCTAAAAAATTTCTTTCTGCTTTTAATTTGATTAAGTAAAAACTGGTAGTTGCTCCCATTGTTGTTTCACCTGACTGGTCATTGCCTTTTGAGATTATGTGTGATGCCAGCGATTATGCAGTGGGGGCAGCTCTGTGCCAGAGGAAAGACAAGATTCTCAGGGTCATTGCTTATGCAAGAAAAACTCTGAATGATGCCTAGAGGAACTACACGACTACTGAAAAGGAGCTACTGGTTGTGGTATTTTCCCTAGACAAGTTTAGATCATATCTTTGGGAAGTAAAATAATTATTCATACTGACCACACTGCTCTTAGACATTTATTTGCTAAGAAAGAGACAAAGCCTTGCTTGCTTCGTTGGATTCTTTTGTTACAGGAGTTTGACATTGAAGTGAGGGATAAAAGTGGTAAACTGAATGTCGTGGCTGACCATCTTTATCGGTTGGTAGTTTCTGATGACGGGGTTCCTATTAATGAGTTTTTTCCTGATGAAACTGTATTTGTTGTTGTAAAAGTGCAAGAGCCGTGGTATGCTGACATGGCTAATTATCTTGTTTACGGGACGGTACCTCATGATTTATCTTATATTCAAAAGAAGATATTTTTATCTGATGCTAAGCATTATATCTGGGAAGACCCTTATCTTTTTCGAGTTAGTGCAGATGGTTTAATTCGCACGTGTCTTCCAGATGATAAGGTTTCTAGTGTCATAGAGTTCTGTCACCCTAGAGAAGCTGGAGGTCACCATGGTTGACAGAGGATGACTGCAAAGGTTTTGGAATGTGGTTTCTACTGGCCTACACTCCATAAATATTGCCAAACTTTTGCAGCCAAATGTGATAGTTGTCAAAGATTGGGCAACATCTCAGGACGGCATGAGATGCCTCAGCATGGTATTTTGGAAGTTGAACTATTTGACTACGGGGGTATTGATTTCATGGGCCCTTTTCCTTCTTCTTAGGGTTACCAGTACATTCTCGTGGCCATTGACTACATGTAGTGGGTAGAAGCTATACCATGTCAGTATGTTGATTCTAAAATTGTGGTTAAGTTTCTCAAGAAGCACATCTTCACTCACTTCGGGGTTCCTAGGGCCATTATTAGTGATGGAGGATCACATTTCTGCAATCGTTCCTTCGATGCCCTGATGGGTAAGTATGGAGTGCACCATAAGGTTGCCTTGCCCTACCACCCACAGACAAATGGACAAGCTGAAATGTCTAATCGAGAGTTGAAGTGGATTCTTCAGAAGATGGTGAAGACGGTGAATTCTTCAAGGAAAGACTAGGCATTGAAGCTGGATGATGCTCTTTGGGCCTACAGGGCTGCATTCAAGACACCCATTGGGATGTCTTCTTTTAGGCTGGTTTATGGGAAATCATGTCATTTGCCTGTTAAGTTAGAGCACAAGGCATACTGAGCGCTTAAGGCCTTGAACTTTGATGTGCTTGTTGCTGGTGAGAAAAAAGATTTCAGCTCTTAGAGCTAGAGGAGTTAAGGGATTAAGCTTATGATAGTGCAAAAATTTACAAAGAGCGCACCAAGAAGCTCCATGATCAGATGTTCTAGAAAAGGGACTTCATAGTTGGAGATTGGGTGTTGCTCTACAATTCGAGATTGAAGTTTTTCCCTGGGAAGCTTAAGTCCCACTGGTCCGGTCCATTCAAAGTGGTTGGTATCACTTCTTTCGGGGCCTACGAGCTCAAAAATAAAAATGGTGAACATTTCAAAGTCAATGGGGCCCGACTGAAGAAGTATGTTGGTATTGTTGATGCTAACCTTGATTTGTGTGGAGTTTCTTTTATGCAGGTTCAGAAGGATGCCCTAGGTGCTTCAGGTCTCCAAATACATAAGGAAAAGAAAAATAAATATCCTTGGAGACTTCGACAAAACTTCAAGAAGCTCCGTGATCTCACTTTGGGATGTTGTGGTATTCCCAACCACACTTTCTCTTCTCACTAGTAAGTTTGGGAAGCCCAGCCAGGGACTTTAAATCTGGGCAGCTTGGTGGGAGGCAACCCACCCTTTATCGCTTTCATTTAATTTCTTTCGGTTATCTCACTCTTTTTTTATTTATTTCTTTTCTTTTTGAGCTCATGATTGAGTTTTAAGTGCACTTGAGTTCTTCTGGCTGTGTAGAATAAACTTTGCAGGAAGATTTCTCTTTACTCGACAACTGAACTCAAGTGTGGGGGCGTTTCGAAGATTAGTGCATTCATGTTAGGGGAGTACTTCTTTCTCCTCTTATTTTTATTTGATTGTGTTTTGTGGGGTGTGCTTAACTGTTTGGTAGTTGTTTCTTGTATATTTTTATTAGTTTTTTTAAAAGTTATCATTCACATCCGGACAGGCGTCCGGCTCATTCACCCGGACGCGTTGGTGGGACATTTGGCCGTGTCCGTCTTATTAGTGCGGACGCCCCGTGCGGACAACTTTTTCCGAGTACAGCCTTGCTACCCGGACAGGTCAGCCGGACGCATGTCTTCTTCTGAAAAAAACGGGTGCCACAAGTTACTCCTTCTTCTTTCTTTGTTTCTTCACCAAACTTCCACCATTATCGAAAGCTCTATACCAGCGCCTCTTCTGCTCCAGGCACAACCACCTTGCTCCAGACACCAGTGCCGTCCCTAGCACCATTGCCATCTGACACCGCCCTCGAAACCACCGGCCGCTTTGACCTCCACAGACGCCTCTTTCCCCAGTTCCTGGTCCTCCTTAAACTCCCAAGTCCAGGTTTTCTGTCAAAACTATGGAAATTTTTGTTGTTCTGCGTAAAATTGAACATGTTTAGTGAGATTAATGCTTGTATTAATGAATTTGGAGTTGATTTGGCGAGTTCTGCTTCCAATTTATGAATTTGTGTGAATTTGGGGATTTTCTGGCTTTGCGTTCAAATTTATGATTCACCAGCCGTTCGACTGGGCTGTCCGGACTAACTCAGCCGGACACGTGTCCGGACAAGTTGAATTTTTCAACTTTTCTTGAGTTGGTCTCTGGATTTATGTTCTACTATTCTATGCTATTTTGCTGAATTTTTTACTGTTTTAGCTTTCATTGTGGTGATATTGATAGATTGTTATCTGATTAAGCTGCTTGCTGCTGGACCGTTTGAATAATTATTTTGTGAGTTCTTTTGGTTTTGTTTTTTGCTTCTGTTGTTTTCGTTGCATTTTGTTTTCTTGCTTGTTTGTTTAAATATTAGATGGCTCGTACTCGTGGTGGAGGTTCTACTGAGTCTTCTCGGGACAAGCGCTCGGCTGAGTCCTCATCTGCTCCTCCTCAGTAGCCCACCCCTCTTCGTGAGGATGGGTTTACTTCTGATGCAGCAGGCGCCTGGTTTGATTAGGGCGGGAACTTTTTTATGAAGAGGAGAGTTTCAGCATAGGTAATGATGGCTACTGGGCTAGATGCGATATTTAAGGGATTGGGACTGGGTAGGATCCTTCGGATGGGCGAAGGGATTTTCTCTCTATCATTGGTCCGTGGATTTTATGCAAATGCTCAGGCGAGTGACTCGGCGCATGTGATCACTTCCTATGTTTGACATTTTCCTGTGGAGATCACCCCTACTTCCTTCAGCCTCCTCCTCAACATTCCAGCTAATGCGGAGGCCCATTCAGAGTTCCGCGAGGCATTTCTAAGGAGTACAAAGGCTAGTGGCTCAGGGAGGTTGGCAGTGTTAGGCATCACAGAGGAGAGGATAACAAGGGCGTTCTCCCATATGTCAGCTTCCCGACACTTATGCAACGACTAATGGTAGAGATCCTCAGTAATCAGATCCGGCCTCAGGTTGGAAATGATGCTTCTGACGAGGATTGTGTTGTGCTTGACTACTTGCTGGCTGCACCCCCTCCCCCTGCTGACCGCATTTCCATTCTGTTTGTCATGTTTTGCCAGCTTCATAAGGTGATCAGTTATCTGGTCAAAGAAGAAGAGGGTCACTCCTATCTTTCCCTTCTTCATTCACCACTTCTTGGCTACTACACTTCCAGAGGACGTCTTCACGAGTTTGGAAGTACGCGAGGGGGAGAGTCCTATCACTCTGAATAATTTCAAGAGGTGGGGCTTCATACGACTTGACAACGGCACCTTGGTGCGAGATAGCTCGGGTCTTTCTGATGATGGATCCTCTTCTTCAGAAGGATCCTGGTATCGGGCACCTCCCACTTTGGTCATGCAGCCTCCCACTCCTCCAGTGATGACCGTTCCACCAGAGCTTCAAGCGCAGCTGAGCGACATGCAGCGGATGCAGCAGAAGATGCAACGTCAGTTTTCGAACATGCACCGGACGCAGCAGGATATGTATCAGGTGCAGCAGCAGATTACCTAGGGTTTGAAGCGTAGCGATACTGCCCAACAGGAGACGTTTCATCGTCTACAGCGCAGTGATGCTATTCAGCTGCATATGTCCCAGATTCTGCAACATCTTCTTGCTAGCATTGGTTAGGGAGTGCCGCCGTCGCCTCAGCCACCTCTGTGATCCATATTTTATCTTTATTTTCTTGTTTATGTTCTTTATTTTGTTTTCTTTACTTTTGCTTTTTTTTTACTTTCTTTAGTTACTTCATTTCTATTGTATTTTTTGTTTTAGCAGAAAAAAAAACAACATAAAAATGAACTCCTTCCAGGAGCACTTTATCTTATATTATTATTATGTTTCATACTAATTTTTGTGTTATTTTGTTTCTCTTATGATTCACCTTGCAGCATTTTGTTTTTCTTCTGCTAATCTTTTTCATTCCTAGCGGATCATAAGTGTGGGAGACTTCTCTCAATTGTGCACACGCTTCTGCTGAATGGAACCTTGGGGAATATTCTTTTCATCATTTGCTACTATTATTTTGATGCACCCCTTTGTTTTGTTTTTCTGCTTTTCCCCTTTGGTTTACATGCACTTATTGAATTAATTCATCCTACGCAATGAGGGCATTGCTTTGGTTTAAGTGTGGGGGACGATTGACTCCATCGTAACTTGTTATTGAGTTTGTCTTTCTTGCACTTGTTTAAGTCTTGTTAATGGTGGTAACTGAAAGGGAGACATAGAAGAAGCTAAGCAAGTTGACAGGTTTGGGGGTGTGAATTTTTTTTTTACTATTATGGTTTTATTGTTAAAATTGAAGTCTTGGTTACTAATGTTATTATGAATGAGAATTCTTACCATCTGAACCTTATTTTTAACTTTAAGCCTTGTAATGAATGGAATGAAAGGTGGGAAAGAACAAAGACAAGGCACTCTGCTGATCCTCTAAGGCATTTTTTCTAATCCTAAAACAGGCTTCTTTTACTTGGTTATTAAGTCCTTTGGGGTGCTTTATCACCTAGCTACCTAAGGTTCTCTAAATCCGGGATAGTTGACCCATGATAAGCCGCAGACTTATCATATTTTATGTGCTAGATTTAGTATTATAATTATCTAAATAAGGTTAAATCTACGTTATTTATGTTATATTATGTCTTAAAGTATATTATTTGTACAGTCTTATGTTTTGTGAGTTTTTCTGTGCAAGGAATGATTTTCTAGGAAAAAGTTCAAATGATGCCGGACTCCATGCCGGATAAATCCTGCACGACACGAGCATAAATCAGAAGAGTGGCTTTGCCGGATACGATGCCGGGTAGATCCCATCCGGCATAAGTGAAGAGTCGCCACGGTTGACCAAACGATGGCAGTTATTGACCGTTGGAGATTTAGCTAGTGCCGGGTGTGATGCCGGGTATCTCCTACCCGGCATATACATTGTTTCGCGAGGAATTGGCGGTTTTAACCGTTAACAGTTGGGCACATTTTCCACATGTGCCGGCTACTGACGATCCGGCACGACGCCCGGCAAAAGACATTGTGAAGCCCTATAAATAGGCCGTGAGTCTACATCATTTGACACACTTCGACATACCAAATCCACGCCATTCACTTCTATATTTCCGCCACACTCCATTCTTGGTGTCCAGAGAAGTCTACAGATCCATCCACGCAAGAGAAGAAGAAGACCTTGTCGGGTTAAGGCTATGAACATCTCCTTCTCCCCCTTTGTATTCTCTTCTTGTGGTTGTGTGGATGGTGATGTAGAATTCTTTGTTAGGTTTTTGGTTAGGGATGATTCCTTGTAAAACTCTTATGATCACTTATGGAATTTTCAAGTTTCTTAACCCGAGTTCTAATCTTCTTACAAGTAGAATAAGTTAGCTCCTTATTCTCTTATCTCTAAGTCCTATTTAAGGCTTTCAAAGCAAGAGTAGGATAGATTAGGGTTTTAGTAATCTTTAACATTGTCTTCTACGCTTCAGCGGGAGCAAGACCTAAGGTTTAGGATTAACCTCTCATTCCCCATTATTCTATTGTATTCGCGGCATTGGCTATGCACGATGCAAGGATGGATAATGAGTTCCTTTATTCAGAACCGATTCTGGAAGTGTTATTTACGAAATGAACGGTGCCGGATGTAGTGTCGGATATAAGTTGTCCGGCACATTCAAGGCCATGAATATGCCAGGTAGCGGAGGTCCGGCAGGAAACCCGGCACATTCATTTTGCGAGACTAAATTCTCTTTGAGACTTGCCACCCTAGAGCATTGGTCATATGATACTCTTACATTGACATTTTCCCAAATCAAAGTTAGTTTATTTAATTAGTCATTTAGTTTAGAATCACATTTACTTTCCCCCCATATTATAGAATAGGCTTTTGCCCGGATTAGGACTAATTTTCTATAAGTCCCTTGGGATCGATACTCTCGGTCGTAATATATTTACACTATACTCCGACCGGGTTTTATTTGCTACTCGTAGTAGAGTTGTAGGTTAGTTTAGTATTTTATTCTTTTTATATATATAGTTTTCCCTACAAATTTCCTGTTAGCAAAATGGCGTCGTTGTCGGGGACTTGGAATTAGTCCAAGTCCTAAATTCGGTAAAACGCCATATTCTTTATTCTTTGATTCTTTTATTTAAATTTTCAATTTTGTTTGTCAGTTGAATATGCCGGGTTGGATGTCGGGTAACCGGTGCCCGGCAGATTCGACAATTCTTTTTTACTTATTCTTTGATTTATTTCGCCTTTATTATTTGCAGATTTGAATATGCCGTGCATAATGTCGGACATTTGATGCCCGGCATAGTCGGAGGAAGTCCAATGCCGGACAGGTTTTACCTGGCATTATGTCTGGCACGTTCAAGTTATTTTCAAATCTCGTACAGTGTTGAGTGTTTAACAATTTGAATTTATTCTTGTTTACACCTTTCGTTTATTTCTCTCTTCTAACAGTCCCTATACTTTGATTCTTTAATTTGATTTTCGAGTTTGAACTTGCCGTGTAGTATGCCGGGTTTCTGACATCCGGCATTTCGGAGGAAGTCCGACGCCGGACAGGAGGTATCCGGCATGTCACCCGGCATCTTCAATTTTACTCTCTAATTCTTTTTTTCGTAAATATATAGTAGAGACAGTTATGAATGATCTCTTGCAGTTCATATCTTTTCACTTTGATTATCTCTTACATTCCAAGTCTTTTATTTCTTTGGGTTATTTTTCGCTGTTTGAACACACCGGGCAATATGTCGGGTAACAGCAACCCGGCATTAGTGGAGGAAGTCCACTGCCGGATCCGCAACGCCCGGCTCTCTGTCCGGCACAACCAAAATTTGTTTTTTTTTCTTTTATTTTCGTAATTTTGACTATGCCATGTTTTAATTCCTTTCTTATTACGAAGTATTATAACGTTTTCTCTTGCTCCTCCTAAAGTTATCTTGGTGAATGCATCTCTGATCAAACAGTCTTCCAGAGAATTTACTCAACTTTGATCTTGAGATCGAGCGAACCTTGCTTCGTACCTTAAGGCAACAACGAACCTTACAAGAAGCAGTTCCTACACCAATGGCAGCACCAACCGTCTGAAACATAAACCGGCCTTCCAACCAAGGCCAGAAACCAACAATCGACCTCCCCCACCTTGCACAAAACGAATACGATGAATGGCAAAAACTTAAGCCATATCATCAAATCCGATGCATCAAGGAATTGGGTATGTTCGACGGTACGAATCCGGACGATGCCTTGCTCCATGTCACCAAATTTCTACAACACACAAACAGCCTAACCTCCACAAATAATGTCCTCCAATACGCCAGACTTTCCCTCTTTCCCCATAGCCTTACGGGGAATGCCAGCAAGTGGTACCACAGTCTGACCCCCAATACCATCATCACATGGGAGGACATGGCAACCAAGTTTTATGACAAGTTCATGCCTCCTAGTCGCACCCTGGAGATGATCGCCGAGATATACAACTTCAGACAACCCAGCTCGGAGAACATCTGTGAGACTTGGGACAGATTCAAGGGGTTGCTAATGCTACGCACATGCCCACACCACGGCCTCACCAAGGAACAACTATCTCAGTTGTTTTACAAAGGATTGGTCAACCAATGCAAGACAATGATCCTATCCTCCCTTGGTGCAGACATATTGAAGAAGCCTGGAGATCAATTCCTCTCGGGAATTGAATCTCTTTGCGAAGAGATTAGAGATTGGGCCACCGGTGGAACCAGGGGTGGTACCGCTGGGTTATATCAGGAGGATGAGAGCGACTCCAAATTTGCCAAATTGATGCAAAGTCATGAGCAGTTGTTGGAGAGCAATGCTCAAACGTCCACGAAGGTTAGCGCTCTACAGAAGGTGGTGGAGCAAATACAATGAACAAACTTCCTCAACAGGCGAACGTGGTTAGTGCACGACCACACGCTCAAGGCCCTGAATTTCTAGATTTTCAACATGTTGAGGAAGTCAACTATGTGAGCAACCAAGGGTATCGACAGCCATGGCAACAGGGGAACCAACCCCCTCAACACTTCCAAAGTCAAGCCGGCTACCAGGGAGGTCCGAGGCAATACCGACCATCCCACCCAGCATCATCATCAAAGGCTGAAATGGCTGAACTTCATGACATGATGTCAGCCCTGATGAACAAAACCCAGGACGCTCACAACGAGATCTCGACCATTCGCAAAGATCACAAAACGTTGCTGTTGCAATTGCAGCAACTTCTAACGCAACCACGACAACAAGGTCAGCTCCCATCTCAAACGCAGACCAATCCGAGGGAGCATGCGAATTCGGTCGCCATTCTGTCAAAGATCTCAGACAATGCCAAGTAGCCCAAAAGGCTAAGTGTAGGGTGGTTGCTCCTAACGCATTCAAATGTTACAAACAGGGGAGCCTCTCTTTCCTTTTAAATCTTTTTCTTTTATTTTATGTTATTTATTTGTTATTTTAATTCATAATATATTTATTTTGCTTTTGTTAAGTTTCTAAAAAAACATAAATGTTCTTTTCTTTTTGAGCACTAGGGACAGTGATCCTGCCAAGTGTAGGGCAGAGACCCCCCTTTTAAAAAATAAGTTATGTTTATAATATGCATAAGTTGTGAGTTTATTCAATGTTTTACTAAACTTTTTTCATGTTTTTGATTAAAATGAGATTCGGAATGAATAAACGCTTGTTCTCTCAAGAGGTAAGCTTTCTAATGACTTATAGATTCTTGTCTTTAACTTTTTGATTCTTTTTATTTAACATGAGTATATGATCTTGCTCCTAATTCTTTCCTTTATGTACTTCTGGGTATTATTTTCTTCTCTTTTCAAACTGCGAAAAGTCTTTTGGGTGAAAATCTTAAAAAGGGTTTTTGTTGAAAAAAAGAAAGAAGAAGAAAAAAAAAGAACAAAAAAAAAATCTTCTTCCAAAGGAAAAATCATTATATTCCTTGAGGTTGCAATGAGCGCCTCAGAATAAAAGCAAGATACGAGAGTTTTTCCTTTTATTTTTCTCCTAAATTCCCCGTTCTTCAATGTAAAAAATCATGGTTGATTCAGAAACCCTTGCAAAATAGGGCTGAACAATAAAAGCCATTGATGAGTGTCTTGGCCACATTCAGAAACTCTTGAAAAATAGAGATGAATGATGGAAATCGGAAAAAGGAGAGATTACAAATCCCTTATGCAAAATAGCCCAAAAGTTTTTGATCAGTTTTGAAATTCTTTATTTTATACCCATTAGTATGTTTGGATAGATAAGGTAGATTAAGTGATACTTGTGGATTAGAGTCAGACAGTTAGAAATATTTATCTAATTGTCATTCTAGAGTTTATCTGTTTTGTGCATAAGTAATTACTCCTTTCTAATCTTGTTTTGCTCGAGGACACTACCTCTTGGAGTCGACACCAAGCCATCCTGGGAACATGCATGCTCACAGGCTTACCCGGTCCCTTCCAGGCCCGGGCAGGTGCCTTCCACGGCACCCGCTAACTGACCTAACGGTCAGCACTGAGCATAACATGCTCAGACTATTGGAGTCGCTACCAAGCCACCCTGGCAGCGTGCATGCTCAAGGCACATCCGGTCCTCATCAGGCCCGGACAGATGCCCTCCACAGCATCCGCAAACACGGCCCTCACTCGAGTCACAAGCTGACGTAACTCAGCTCGGCCCAGACATCCTCTAGTTGCTTTGTGCCCGTGGTGACACTGGCACTTGCAACCTAGGGGCAGCACTAAGCACAATGTTCTCGTGCTATTGGAGTCACTACCAAGCCACCCTGGCAGTGTGCATACCCGAAGGTATACCCGGTCCTCACTAGGCCCGGACGGGTGTCCTCCACAACACCCGCTAACTCAGCCCTCGCTCGAGTCACAAGCTGACGCAACTCAGCTCGGCCAAGACCAACGCATCGTGCCCTTCAACTGATGCCCATCCCTCGGACCTTCGTCCTCGGGGAGTCTCAAGGACCGTGGAACTTAAGGGGCTAGGTCAAAGCGACAATCAAGTATAGGGTTGACAAGCAATCCCAACACCAGTCTTAACGGGCACCAACCAAAGGGCAAACTGGCATGGAGCTACTTGCAACCAAGCAGCTGGCCAAAAAGAGGCATGACAAACCTCCCCCACCGAAGCTCTTGCCGTCCCCGGCAAGATACAACGATGAGTCTTAGCTCAGCTAAGAAGATTTCATCATGCTCCAACAGTTTCCCTACTTTGAAGGTATAACAACCCATAGACAATGTCTTTGACCACCACACATAGGCAACTGCCTTGAACCGTTAACCGGTGTGTTTCCCGAAGCTTAAACATTTTTAACTTCTACCACGTTCTACTTGAATGGGTCATCGGTCTATAGAGCGCCACACCATTGGTGGTGTTTTGTGTCTTTTCTTTGCGACACATTGCTACTTAGTGCCCTGTTGCTCAAACTGTTGCGACGTCCTGAGTCCTTCCATTCGCATCGCAACGACACCAAGTGAACAACCAACACGTTGCTGCGACATCCTGGGTCCTTCCATTCGTGGCGCAGCAACATTTCGATGATCCTGTGCAGTAACGGGTTCCCCATGTCTCCTCGATGTCAATGTCCTTAATCCTTCAATTCGCATTGACACTTACTGCACTACTTGTCATCGGCGACATCAGCCCAGATAAGCTGAGTCTTAGCTGGCTGTGCCTACTCCTGTGCGGAATTTGCACAAGTGACAACAACATTGACAGGTCAACGTCTGCACGCCAGATGGGTCGTTTCCTCTTAGGCTATGCCCGAGAAACAACCACCTCAAAGGAACCAAGTAGTTTCAGTGCTAAGCACCTAACCACGAGACGAAGGGCAACGTCGAAGCTATAAGAAGGAACTTCCCCACCGGTCCTGGGACACAAGTGCATCTCCTTCTAAACCCTGCGGTGAATTGGATGTGATACGAGATCTGAGGTGCAGGAAGGTTAAATCCCACTGGTCCCACGAAACTTCAGGAACTCCTCGAAATTGGAAGATTCATTCCAATTATGGGTGAGAAACTTGTGCTCCTGATAAGGAGGCACATTCGGGGTACCCCCATAACAACCTTGCCCTTTCTCCTTTGTGTTGAAAGCGGATGCTGTGTCAAAACTTGATTCAAGGGTTGTCATCAGTCCACGACTAGGCTTCATAGACTTTGACCACTTGAGCTTAAGATGGCCTTGCCAGAATCTAGTGTTGGGGATGTTGTTGTCGTATTAAGTTGAAAAGGGGGCTGATTGGCCCATCTTTCTAGCCGGTCTACTTGTACTGTGAGATCTAATTCGCTTAGTCGCGTGGTTTTATGTGAAAGCTTCGCAAACCATAGTGACCTAGAGCAGAATTAGCGATGTGTTCTAAGCCCAAACTACCTTTGGCTCAGAATGGGACTTGAGAGCAAAAGGTAAGTGTAGGGCCTTGATAAGCTGCAGACTTATCATATTTTATGTGCTAGATTTAGTATTATAATTATCTAAATAAGGTTAAATATATGTTATTTATGTTATATTATGTCTTAAAGTATATTATTTGTACAGTCTTATGTTTTGTGAGTTTTTCTGTGCAAGGAATGATTTTCTAGGCAAAAGTTCAAATGATGCCGGACTCCATGCCGGATAAATCCTGCACGACACGAGCATAAATCAGAAGAGTGGCTTTGCCGGATACGATGCCAGGTAGATCCCATCCGGCATAAGAGAAGAGTCGCCACGGTTGACCAAACGACGACAGTTATTGATCGTTGGAGATTTAGCTAGTGTCGGGTGTGATGTCGGGTATCTCCTACCCGGCATATACACTGTTTCACGCGGAATTGGCAGTTTTGACCGTTAACAGTTAAGCACATTTTCCACGTGTGCCGGCTACTGACGATCCAGCACGACGCCTGGCAAGAGACATTTTGAAGCCCTATAAATAGGTCGTGAGTCTACATCATTTCACACACTTCAACATACCAAATCCACGCCATTCACTTCTATATTTCCGCCACACTCCATTGTTGGTGTCCAAAGAAGTCTACGGATCCATCCACGCAAGAGAAGTAGAAGACCTTGTCGGGTTAAGGCTATGAACATCTCCTTCTCCCCCTTTGTATTCTCTTCTTGTGGTTGTGTGGATGGTGATGTAGAATTCTTTGTTAGGTTTTTGGTTAGGGATGATTCCTTGTAAAACTCTTATGATCATTTATGGAATTTTCAAGTTTCTTAACCCGAGTTCTAATCTTCTTACAAGTAGAATAAGTTAGCTCCTTATTCTCTTATCTCTAAGTCCTATTTAAGGGTTTCAAAGCAAGAGTATGATAGATTAGGGTTTTGGTAATCTTTAACATTGTCTTCTGCGCTTCAGCGGGAGCAAGACCTAAGGTTTAGGATTAACCTCTCATTCCCCCATTATTCTGTTGTATTCGCGGCATTGGCTATGCACGATGCAAGGATGGATAATGAGTTCCTTTATTCAGAACCGATTCTGGAAGTGTTATTTATGAAATGAACGGTGCCGGATGTAGTGCCGGATATAAGTTGTCCGGCACATTCAAGGCCATGAATATGTCGGGTAGCGGAGGTCCGGCAGGAAACCCGGCACATTCATTTTGCGAGACTAAATTCCCTTTGAGACTTGCCACCCTTGATCATTGGTCATATGATACTCTTACATTGACATTTTCCCAAATCAAAGTTAGTTTATTTAATTAGTCATTTAGTTTAGAATCACATTTACTTTTCCCCCCTTGTTATAGAATAGGCTTTTGCCCGGATTAGGACTAGTTTTCTATAAGTCCCTTGGGTTTGATACTCTCGGTCGTAATATATTTACACTATACTCCGACCGGGTTTTATTTGCTACCCGTAGTAGAGTTGTAGGTTAGTTTAGTATTTTATTCGTTTTATATATATAGTTTTCCCTACAAATTTCCTGTTAGCAACCCAAAGCTGCTACATGGGTGAAGAGAAAAAGTCTGAGGTGAAAGAAAAAAATGAAATTCAATTGAAGTATCTATGCACCTCCTGAGATGAATGTTTTCAATAACTTCTATTTATTGGATCATGAGTGTGTGGCATTGAAAGGTAAAATGGAATAAGATCTTACTTCATGCCCCTTGTCGTTCAAAAAGGAATGTGAAGGAAATGGTTGTTTGACTCATGGTTAAAGGCTCAGTTCTTATGGTTCTTCTTTTCTCTCTCAAGCTTTTGTATGAATTCTTGCACTTCTTGTTTTGTTCTCGAAATTCTTTTTTATTACAGTTGGGAAATCTAGTACCCTGGGGCCGAAAGACTTGTAAAAATATTCATATGTGCTCTCACTCTTTGGTTGTTATCTATTGGCTTGCTTGAACTTTTGTTTGAGGGATTTGCTTGGGACAAGCAAAAGATAAGTGTGGGGAATTTGATGCACCGATAATTGATATACATTTTAGTGCTTAAACCCCTATTCTTTCTTGTCTTTGACCTATTTTTATGGTTTAACGATGTTCATGTCTTTGTTAAAGTGAAAATGCCTAACACTAGCTTGTTTTGGTGTTTTTATGACTTATGACGCGATCTAGGAGGAATTCAGACACAACGGTGGAAAAACACAAATTTTAGTCACATCCGGACCTACGTCCAACCCTTTGATCCAGACGGGTGACCTGCGTCCGACCCTGTTACACGGACAGAAGTTTGGACGGACCCCAAGCGATGCCCCTTGAAACTATCACGTGTCCGAACATTGTGTCCGACTCAGCAGTCCAGACGTTCTCGGAAGGACAGTCATATTTACGACCACGAGTGAATCGCTGAGTAGTCTTAATATATTTTCGTCCAGCCCAGACGTCCGGCCCAATGACCCGGACGGGTGGTCCGGACGTCTCACAAGAAGTAAGAATGTCGCCTGACGCTCTGTGCGTTCTCCGGCTCTCCTACCCGGACATGTCAACCGGACGTGTGTATTTTCCGTGCATAAAGTCTATTTAAACGAAGCGAAGAAAGGAAAAATGACATCAACTCAGTCGTGAACAAAATAGAACGCCGTGCTCTACTCTTTCTCTCACGTAGCCGTGCAACCCTAGACGGTGCTAACAAGGGGATCTCATTCACCGGTTCCATCTCTGCTCAACCTCTCGCTCTGCTTATTCTAGTTCTGGATAGACAACAATTTGGGAGTTCTTTCTTCTCTTTAAGATGAATTCTAGACTTTTTTCTCTGTCAATTTCTTGAATATGTATGGCTAAGAGGATTTAACTCAAGGGAATGATTGTTATAATCTGGATATGTTTTAGCTTTATATTTTGCAGTTTAAATTCGAGAATTATATGGATTATTTTGGATTAAAAGTTATTCTTTGCGCTATTTGATTAATCTCATGAATTAGTTGAATTGCTTTGTGAATCTTTCTACAAACGGATCGGTGAGTATTAGGAAGGTCACTTTAATCTAAAAATTTGTGGATAATTAAATCGGATATATTAGGTTTTCCCTTAGATGCTAAAAATTCTTTACGTGTAATCCTCCTATTCATGTTTGCTTGATTCTAGATTAGAACTCGCAAGTTATGTAAGGTGAGCTTTTCGGTTGCTAGGATTTAGTCTTGAAAAGAAAAAATAAAGAATTCGCCAATCCATATCTCGAATTGAACTGTAGAATTTGCTAAATCTATCCAGGGAGAAACAACCTGAACCCAGGTATCCGCCTTACTTGTTTAATTTACTTACTTTTATTTACTAGCTTTATTTGTTTTGTCACTAGTTTAATTTACAAAACAATAAGAACAACCCCCCCCCCCCCCCCTTAATTATCATGTTTTCTAGGATTAGACTTTTCTTTTCCAAGTCCCCTGGTTCGATACCTGGTTACTTAATTTAATTTACTATCACGACCGGGATTTTCTGCAACCCGCAGGCTTACGATTTACTAGTTTTCTAGATTAATTTCTTAGTATTTAGTATATCAAAAATACTTGTTTGTAGGAACTCACCTCTAAGTTATGTCCAGATCTTGGCTGCTGAGTCACAACCGAATGTAAATGCAATACAGTCTTCAGATAGTGTCGCAAGAATCCAGGACCTCACCAGAGCGTCAATCTCTTTCCATTTCTTGAAGTCGGCGGGGTTGTCAACCTCAACATCATCCTTCATAATCTTTTTCTGTGAAATTGATTCTGCATTCACCATTCCAATCACCCGTACCGACTCAAAGAAGTTCAACATCTGAGTTTGCCAGCGCAGAAAGTTTTTCTCTCCTTGAAGCTTGATTGTAGAAATCCCAACTAACTGGTGCAGGTTAGAGGATGAAAGTTTGCAGTCTTTCGATCCATCAAGAAGGGCAATTTTGAAGTTTGAGCGGAAGCAGATCTAAAACAGATGATGCTCTGATACCATGTAGAGAAATAGAAGATGAATTAAGGAGGTAGACGATGCGTGGGAGAGAAATGAATGGAAGGGTTCTATTGTATTCACTTAATCAATATAACAGTACATAATGAGAAGGAATGAATGGAGGGGTTCTGTTGAATGGAGGGGTTCTATTGTATCCTCTTGGAAATGACAGGCTATACTTGACAGCCAGGTAAACCTGACAAAAGTCACCCGAACCAGAAAAATCAAACCGATCCAACCAAATCTGAACCCTATTTTAAACCGAATAGTGTGACCCGAAATGTGACCTGAAAATACAAATAGAACCAAACCAAAACCAAATCAAACCAAAATTTGGCACAACCCGAATCCACCCGAACCGAATTTACCCGAACCGAATTCACCCGAACCGAATAAACCCGAACCAAATCCACCCAAATGCATTGTTGAATCTAAATATACTATAGTTGTTCCTACCGTAAAAATAATACTTGAAACCAAAAACACATAATGGATATTTGACATCTAATAAGTGTTCATTGCTCACAATTTATATATATATAATATTGGACATCTTCAATTTTCAAGCATCTCACGCCTTGTTGTATTAAAACATTCATAAACTGTGTTGTTACCCGTCCCACATATAGATGTTTTGCTATAAACTATTGATTTTTATCTTTAAAATGTTTATAATACAATTTCATGTGTATCATTACTATTTTATAATACTATACTGATTTTGATTTTAATAAAGTTAGGTTTTTTATGTTTAGGACATGAGACTTAAGAATGGTTTAATGTTAATGAAGTTTAATTATAAAACCTAAAATTTTTAGTTGAGAAATATACTAAACAAGATTGATGTGTATTTGCCTAAAGAAAATAACGCAACAAAATGAGGAAAGTTAATATTCTCAATGGTAGATTATTGTGAAGCGTGGGATAGACTAGCATTTTGGAGGATGAATAATCTCCACCAGATTATTTCATCTACCTTGACAACATAGCCTAAAATGTTTTATAAGACAAAGTAATGCGTATCATTACTATTTTATATTACTCTATATTTTTATAAACTTAGGTTTCTTTATGTTTAAGACTTGGGAATGGTTTGAATGTTGATGGATGGGTGTGAGCGCTTGACGCTTGCGTGAGGCAGTGATGGATGGGTGCCGGTGCACGACGCTTGCGGACGTGATGAGCGCGGGGGTGTGAAGGGTGCGAGACGATGGGAGATATGGCGTCAGGCATGGACTGGGTAGACTGGGCATCTAGTACTGAATATTGACCACTAATTCACAAAATTTTAATTTATACTTCGTCAATACAATTAATAAATGTATAGATGAAAATTCATACACAAAAATTGTCATCCAATTTGATTTTTGTCCAACCAATACACAATAGCAGTTTTGATCAAGAGTAACACTATATTAAAAGAATTTGGAGCCGGATATGAAAATCAGTACAAGTTACAAAGGTTGCTTAAAATTCGTACTTTAAAATTTTTATCAATCAAACCAAACCCAGCTAACCCAGATCAGTCACCCGAATTTGACTTTAACCCGAAAAAAACCGAATGACGCAGAGGCTAACCCGAACCGAAAACACCTAAACCCGAACTCAACCAAACCGAAGTCACCCGAATCTAATGTAAACCGGATGAACTCGACCCGATTTGAACTGAATAGTAATATCTACAAATTGACTCGAACCGAACCAAACCTAAACCGAATTGACAGATCTACAGCCAGCATACCATAAGCTTCATCCTCAAGCCTATCAATAGGGTCCAGCTGTTATAATAAATAGTTACGATCTTGACATCATATTTGGACTTTTCAAAACCTTTCTTTTGGTTCTCGTGTGATTGCATTCGTTGCACAATATTCTACGATTCATTTCTACACTAGGTGCAAATGCGTAATCTTGCAAAGGATTTATAAAATCCATTGAACTTAGGAAATAATCTAGGAATTAAGATAGATAGGGTTTAGGATTTGTAGCTTTGCAAACCCAATATGTGCATTGTGCCAATTGTATATATCAACTTATAGAGTTGTGCATGCATGTCAGTATTCGATAAGTATAGATGTATCCGTCAGTTTCGTGTAGTTTTTTAAAGACAAATCGGTTTAATGCCGTCTTTAATTTTGAGAAAACAAAAAGGGGGAACAATATTCTCAAGAGTAATTAAGGGGAACCTCTTTGTTGAGAGTAACCGGGTGTGGTTGGGGAGTATGTTCCCCCTAAAATTATTTTGGCTTGTAAGCTAGACATGGAACTAGCATGACATGAGGATTCCTCCCTTATGCATGGTTATTTTAATATATGGTCAATGTTTTTCAAAAAAAAAAGGGGAAAAATGAAGGAAAACGCGCGCGGGAGACACTGTTTAATGAAGACAGGATTCGTGAACTGCATGCTGTGGCTCCGTTCGGTTGAGTTTATTTTGGTAGTTTTGTGGTAGTTTTGGTCGGGTTGTTTTGGTTGGCTGTTTTGTGGTGTTTTGTTGGTTGTTTTATGTTGGTTGTTTTATGCTGGTTGTTTTGTGGTTGTTTTGAAAAATAGTGTTCGGGAGGCGGCGGTTTCGTCTGGCTGTTTTAAATAAGTTAGTTATGTAAGTTATGTTAGTTATGTGCAGTGCGTTTACCGTTTTCGGTGTTACAATTAAAAATTTTATATTACATTTAAAAATAATTTTTTGTTAGTAAAGTTAAAATATATGTAGA
This sequence comes from Limonium bicolor, assembly GCA_023374045.1. Lineage (NCBI taxonomy): Eukaryota > Viridiplantae > Streptophyta > Magnoliopsida > Caryophyllales > Plumbaginaceae > Limonium > Limonium bicolor. The sequence goes on from CM041780.1 coordinate 209,891,484, forward strand.
TATTCAATTATAGCCATTAATTATTATTATTTTTATTAATATTTTAGCTACAATTAATTTATAATATGTATACATATTAATTTATCAATAAAATTTTTAGATATATTTGAAAAGAAGAAACAAACCATGCTATTTAGAGCAACATATTTTATATTACACTTCATTTAAAAATAATTTTTTGTTAGTAAAGTAAAAATATATGTAGATATTCAATTATAACCATTAATTATTATTATTCTTTATTAATATTTTAGTGACAATTAATTTATAATATGTATACATATTAATTTATAAATAAAATTTTTAGATACATCTGAAAAGAAGAAACAAACGAGCAACATATTTTATATTACATTTAAAAACAATTTTTTGTTAGTAAAGTTAAAATATATGTAGATATTCAATTACACCCATTAATTATTTTTATTCTTTATTAATATTTTAGTGACAATTAATTTATAATATGTACACATATTCATTTATAAATAAAAGTTTTAGATATATTTGAAAAGAATAAACAAACCAAGCTATTTAGAGCAACATATTTTATATTACATTTAAAAACAATTTTGTGTTAGTAAAGTTAAAATATATGTAGATATTCAATTACACCCATTAATTATTTTTATTCTTTATTAATATTTTAGTGACAATTAATTTATAATATGTATACATATTAATTTATAAATAAAATATTTAGAAATATTTGAAAAGAAGAAACAAAAAATGCTAGCTATTTAGAGCAACATATTTTATATTACATTTCATTCAAAAATAATTTTTTGTTAGTAAAGTTAAAATATATGTAGATATTCAATTATAACCGTTAATTATTATTATTCTTTATTAATATTTTAGTGACAATTAATTTATAATATGTATACATATTAATTTATAAATAAAAGTTTTAGATACATTTGAAAAGAAGAAACAAACGAGCAACATATTTTATATTACATTTAAAAACAATTTTTTGATAGTAAAGTTAAAATATATGTAGATATTCAATTATAACCATTAATTATTTTTATTCTTTATTAATATGTTAGTGAAAATTAATTTATAAATAAAATTTTTATATATATTTGAAAAGAAGAAACAAACCATACTATTTAGAGCAACATATTTTATATTACATTTCATTTAAAAACAAATTTTTGTTAGTAAAGTTAAAATATATGTACATATTCAATTATAACCATTAATTATTATTACTCTTTATTAATAATTTAGTGACAATTAATTTATAATATGTATGCATATTAATTTATAAATAAAAATTTTAGATATATTTGAAAAGAATAAACAAACCATGCTATTTAGAGCAACATATTTTATATTACATTTCATTTAAAAACAATTATTTGTTAGTAAAGTTAAAATATATGTAGATATTCAATTATAACCATTAATTATTATTATTCTTTATTAATATTTTAGTGACAATTAATTTATAATATGTATACATATTAATTTATAAATAAAATTTTTAGATACATTTGAAAAGAAGAAACAAACGAGCAACATATTTTATATTACATTTAAAAACAATTTTGTGGTTAGTAAAGTTAAAATATATGTAGATATTCAATTACACCCATTAATTATTTTTATTCTTTATTAATATTTTAGTGACAATTAATTTATAATATGTATACATATTAATTTGTAAATAAAATTTTTAGATATATTTGAAAAGAAGAAACAAACCATGCTATTTAAATCAAATATATTAGATGTTGTATATGTAAATAAAATGTTATGGATTATCACCTAAGTAGTATTTTCCATCTTGCCCTTGAACATGGCCCTACGACTCAGAACCTCTAGGGCCACTGCGGCATCTGCAAGCAAGTCCTCATCATCCCTCACCTCTGGTATACTGAACAGAGCTTTAGCGGCTTGATTTTCGGTCCACTGATCGCTTTGCATACTGATAGCTTGTTGTGTAAACGCCTCCAACAAATGATTTGATCTGTCAAGCGCAGAATGTGTAGCAGGTACGCGATCAGCAATCATCCAACTGCATCGCACGTCGGTCCTTCTTGCTAACCCTTTTCTGCTTCTTACATCCGGAAGAATCATCAGACTCAGAGGACCTTTTTCCTAGAAGAGATGACGGAGCTGGCCCGGTAGGGGTAGAAGAAGGTGTCGGAGTCTATGTGGCATCGTAAGGTGGCATGGGGATGAAATCATCATCCAAGTTGATCGCTCCATGTTGTTGATGAAGGACTCGCTCCCGTCGGTGTTGTCGTGGTGGAACAAAGGCCGATAACCATCGAGTTCTCCTTTAGTATCTCCGACGTCTGACGTCGGGATAGGAGTGCCCATGCCGAACTTTTTCTTTCCCTTCGCGTCACAGTCACCGAATACTAGCTGGAGGTAGTCCTCTTCCTGAGGGCTGAAGCCCTTAGTCCTGAAGCGCAAGAACAAGCTATCCTCCTATGGAATATAAAAACAATTAGTCATGTTGAAATGAAGAAAACAAATTTACAATGTTAACTAATGAATTGTGTGTACCGCTATTTTAGTGTCCCACCACTCATCGGGAGCGTCAATGGTACGCTTGCTAGCAGACCACCCAATGCCCGTAGTGCCTGAACCCTTCAGCCTTTTCCAATCCACCCACTGATGTCTAATTACTTCCCTTTTGAACTTGAAATTGACATAAGTGTATTCCTTCTTGACGATGGCGTTGAATTCCTTCAAAACACTTGCCCATTTAATGGTTCTGCTTACTACCTCGCTATTTCGTCCAAGAGAGTGCGCATAGTGTCGACCCATTAGTGCAATCAGGCAACTTGTTTGTTCATCGTCCCACGTGACATTGATACGGCTACTTTCACCACCATCTATTTCCTTTCCCTTCTTTCCCTTAGATGTTTTTTTATGTTGTTCAGTGGCCATCTATAAGTAGATAAAATTGGAATTCAATTTAGTATCAACTACCAATGTTTGGTCAATTATTATTGGACAATTTTAATATTAACATGTGTTGAACTATGATTTTAGAAATTTATTCTGAATTTCAAAACACAATTGTAATTAATACAACGTTTTAAAAACGAATGTACATTTACTTTGTTTGAAACTGTACAACAATTCAATAAAGTCGTGCTACTAATATCCGCTAAAATCCTAATTGATAGTCGTGTGCCGCCGCTCCATCATTGTTGCGTCTTCTCTGCAGATCGGTAGAGTACTCTCGATGCCGTTTGTTTGCTTCATCACGTCACCGACCATCAACTGATCACGAATGATGTTGTTCTACCAATTAAGCTCGGAGTAATTTTGTCCTCGTTATCGTTTCGTTTTATTATTCGGGACTATTCAGCTCAGAGTTTGTTTGCTCTCATCATCGCTGAGCAGACAAGTGTAGACACTCAACACCCACTTGCCAAATTAAGGAACAACTGTACTTATAACTACCGCATCTACCACAATAGAACGACCCTTAATTTAGTATGTGTTTGAATCAAATTTTTAGGAATCGGGCCAAGGTGTTTTAGGTACATCCTAATGTGGGGCGGCTGTTATAAGCATGAGTTCCAGTTTAAGACAAATGACGGGTCTCGTACACTTGTCCGCTTTTTTGTGGGCAATTTTAATAATGTCAACATGATTTTCAGTTCCTGGATCACGACCGTTTAATTAGAACGAAGCTAACCAAATAGCAACAACAATTGATTTTCCAAATAGATGCGGTAATTAAACCAGCTAATACCACCAGTTTGTTTAAGTTCCATCCAAAAAAGGCAAGTAAAGTCACACAATATCAACCATAATTCAGAATCAAACCATCACAGAAGAGATCGAACCATATTTAACAATTTCAGACACGGTCGAACCAGATAAGCCAGGAATGCTCCAACCATATTCGACCACAAATTCTAGAATCATTCCACAACAAATTCTCCAACCGATTTCAACCCAAATAACCACAAATTCCAGAATCATTCCACAACAAATTCTCCAACCGATTTCAACCCAAATAACCACAAATTCCAGAAACATTCCAGAAGAAATGCTCCAACCGATTTCAACCCAAATAACCACAAATTCCAGAAACATTCCCGAAGGAATGCTCCAACCGATTTCAACCCAAATAACCACAAATTCTAGAAACATTCCACAGGCCAGATTCGAATCCGCAAAGTAGAGCATGAGATGTTCAAACACATTCATACATAGTAAATGCCGTAAATGGTGAGCGGGTACCTTGGAGAAGTAGATGGTACGACCGAAGCGAGAGAAGGAGTACAAGGGGCGGCGCATGAACCAACCAGAGAACTAAACAAACCAAGCAAGTGAAGCGGATCAGAAAATAAACAACTCCCGAAACAGCACGAATCAAACCGGGTGTTAGGGTGTCAACCTTTTTTTTCCTTTCTTCTCAAATCAGTAGCAAATCGGAAGAAGGGCAACTTACCAAGCTCAAAAGGCAGGTCTAAAATAGATATCTACGAAGATGTCGAAGAAGATTCGGGGAGAAAGTGCTCAAAGAAGAACCGGTGAAGCCATTGCACCACCGGTGAGTGTCGGAGGTAGAAGATAAAGGGGAAGGGGAAGAAACGAAGTGCATAACGCTTCACTTACCTGTGTGCGCTGAGCCAGCGAATCGAGATCAAAAACCCAAAAACGGAAGTAGCACAAGAAAAGAAAGGAGAATGGAGGTTGAAGATGACACGCCCGGGCAGCTTCGGGCTTTAGTGAGACATTTGCAAATCGACAACTAAGGTTGACACAGGAGAACAGAGGACAACGGAGGTAGAAGATGAGATGCGGCGCGAACGACTTCAGCATCCCACCGTACGCATAAAAAACAAACCCTAGAAACTGCCTTCACCGAACAGTCAAAGGGTAGTTTGGCATCTTTGCCAATACTGCCAAAATAGACAAATGCCACAAAACAGACCTATTTAGTTGAGAAATATACTAAACAAGATTGATGTGTATATGCCTAAAGAAAATAACGCAATAAAATGAGGAAAGTTAATATTCTCAATGGTAGATTATTGTGAAGCGTGGGATAAACTAGCATTTTGGAGGATGAATAATCTCCACCAGATTATTTCATCTATCTTGACAACATAGCCTAAAATGTTTTATAAGACAAAGTAATGCGTATCATTACTATTTTATATTACTCTATATTTCTATAAACTTAGGTTTCTTTATGTTTAAGACTTGGGAATGGTTTGAATGTTGATGGATGGGTGTGAGCGCTTGACGCTTGCGTGAGGCAGTGATGGATGGGTGCCGGTGCACGACGCTTGCGGACGTGATGAGTGCGGGGGTGTGAAGGGTGCGGGACGATGGGAGATATGGCGTCAGGCGTGGACTGGGTAGACTGGGCATCTAGTACTGAATATTGACCACTAATTCACAAAATTTTAATTTATACTTCGTCAATACAATTAATAAATGTATAGATAAAAATTCATACACAAAAATTGTCATCTAATTTGATTTTTGTCCAACCAATACACAATAGCAGTCTTGATCAAGAGTAACACTATATTAAAAGAATTTGGAGCCGGATATGAAAATCAGTACAAGTTACAAAGGTTGCTTAAAATTCGTACTTTAAAATTTTTATCAATCAAACCAAACCCAGCTAACCTAGATTAGTCACCCGAATTCGACTTTAACCCGAAAAAAACCGAATGACGCAGAGGCTAACCCGAACCGAAAACACCTAAACCCGAACTCAACCAAACCGAAGTCACCCGAATCTAATGTAAACTGGATGAACTCGACCCGATTTGAACTGAATAGTAATATCTACAAATTGACTCGAACCGAACCAAACCTAAACCGAGTGATCTGAATTGACAGGTCTACAGCCAGCATACCATAAGCTTCATCGTCAAGCCTATAAATAGGGTCGAACTGTTATAATAAAGAGTTACGATCTTGACATCATATTTGGACTTTTCAAAACCTTTCTTTTGGTTCTCGTGCGATTGCATTATTCGTTGCACAATGTTCTACGATTAATTTCTACACTAGGTGCAAATGCGTAATCTTGCAAAGGATTTATAAAATCCATTGAACTTAGGAAATAATCTAGGAATTAAGATAGATAGGGTTTAGGATTTGTAGCTTTGCAAACCCAATATGTGCAGTGTGCCAATTGTATATATCAACTTATATAGTTGTGCATGCATGTCAGTATTCGATAAGTATAGATGTATCCGTTAACAGTATCAACTTAATAGACTTGGTAAACATAAAACAGGCAGAAGCAGTGATTTGTCTCTCAAATCTGAGGCATCAAAGTCCATTCGTCTGTGTAGCTTCAATTTTCTAGTTAAGATTGATTGGACAAGCCAGATCCGTTAACAGTATCATTGACTTAAATAATGAAAACAGTTAATTAAGTTGGTAGTTAATGAATTGGTTTGGATCGTCGAGCTCTAGAATCTCTAATTAAGAGTCTTTCACATGTTCTAATTTTTTGTTTCTTCATATTCATGATTAAAATTATTGAGCATATATATATAAGAATATTCCACATGTTCTATTCTATTTTTTCTCATTATATTACATTTGTTATTAATATGGAGAGAATAACCGTAATAATGAATATAATGTTCATAACATATCTTTCCGAATTATTAAAAATAGGTGGGGATAAAGATCAAGCCCCATGTCCAGGAGCTTCTAGCTAGCATCCTTAAAACCAGCTTTTTACAGTCAATCACTAAGGGCATCCACAATGGAGTGGAATCCACCCTAAATTAATAAAATAAAAAGAAAATGATGACATGGAAGAGAGAAGTTGTGTGAGAGTTTCTTAACTAAGAACCCCAAAAAGTGGGTGTCTTAGCAAAGAAGAGAGATTGTGAGGAGGAAAATAAAATATTATTATTTGAGGATGGAATCCACTCTTATTACTGTGGATGCCCTAATAATCATGACTGAGAAAGGTGATGATTATGTTTTTGTTTTTAAATTCTACGCAAAAAAGAAAAATCATGATTGAGAAGATTGACACTTTCTTCCTACTAGTATAGTTATAAATCAAAGGAATGAATGATTCCATCAATGAAAAAGGATTGGTCTTGTCTGAAACAAAGGGAAAAAGAAAAGCGATCGGGAAAAGGAAAAGAGTTGTCAAAAAGATGTATAAGCTGAGGCGGTACGTCCAGATGTATATGTACAGAACAAATTAACTACTATAACATTATTTAACGCTTAACTAGCTAGCTTTATCTTCACCTAGTAGAAAAGAAAAAGTCGAACACCACACACAACATACTAATACTATAGTAGTAGCATAGACAATACCAAGTTTCATATTTCCGCGTTTCATTTCTACTACTCTTCAACAAGCTATAGTATAACTTTATTACGTACGTACGTACATAACCTAGCTATACTATATAATATTATTATGAGTACGTACGATCATAACATATTATAATTAGCACATGACATCTTTAAGAAGCTTGTAACGACGAGTGGTCTGACGAGGTGAAGGCACACCACCAGCAGCAGCACCAGCAGGTGGAGTTCTTCCTGAAGAACCAGAAACTGAAGTAGTGGCTGGCGTAGTAGTAGTAGTAGTAGTCTGTGTTGCATGTTTCCTAGTATTGCCACCATGTCTCGGAGAAGTAACAATAATGTTAGTTGCAGCAACAGCAGTAGTAGTGAGTGTGTTGTCTTCACTTTGGCACCATTCACATATCTCAAACCTATCCGAGGATTGCTGGCTATATAAATTGCTACAGTACCTGTCAGCCACCATATTATAAATTAAATATAAAAACGTCATTCAATTTCAATATGTAGTACGACGTCGTGTGTGTGGAGACCAATGATAATAATTAAAGACGTTTGACTGGCTCGACTTAGCTAGCTAGCTGTATAATATACAAACAGTGGATCGATATATAGTAGACATTACGTACGTACACAAGTACTACTACTATAATATATATACAAAAAAAAAAACGTATTTATAATATATATAAAGTGATGATGTGATATGATATGATCAGTTCCCATGTTGTTGGTGGGTATTGATTGGTAATGGTGTACTCCGCTCCGCAATGTTGTTTGTTTCCATGATGGTTTGATGTGATACCACTACGATCCCCTCCCGTTTCTCAAATTGTCATTTAACCAAAATGCATGATATTCATAATTAAATCCCAATATATATATTCTAGTGTAAATTAAATGTTAGACTATACTATAACATTAATTCTACTCAATGATGCATAAATAAAAGAGCATAATTCGAAGCTATATGATTTATTTATAGAACCTAATCAGCTTCTGAAAAGACGAGAATCGGTGGCCACTTCTCTTCCATTAGTATACTAATAAGTAAGCCTAATTAATCCTTCCTTGTGACAAAATTAATTACTAAAACGAACGATCGATCGATCCTCAAACAATTTGATGAAATCATTATCAGTATGAAGAAAAGAAAAGAAAAACTTACGAATGTTGATACCGAAAACGACACCGCTTACAAGCGAAGAGTTTCTCAGGGAAACCAATATCTCCACACATGCAACATACTGTTTGTTGACGACGATGATGGTAATGATGATTGTGATCCACCATAGCCGCCGACGCCGCCGCCGCCCAGACACGAATCTTGCTCCCCTTTTTCTTTCTTTCTTTCTTCAACTACTACTACTACTACCACTTACTTATATGAATGTAACTAATTCTTCTTCCCTTAATAACAGCTACCTAGCCTTCACCCTTTACCCTTCTTCTTCTCTCTATTCTCCCTCACTCACTCTCATACATACATAACATACATACCCAGACCCAGACACAGCGCTTGGATGGGGATAACCGATACAAGAAAAAAGGACAAGAACTAAAAGCAAACTGAGGTGAGGAGGAAGAGCTTAAAAAGAAGTGAAAAAAGATGAGAGAGAAAAGTTTACTTACTTGCTTGAGTCGGTGCTTCCTCTCTCTTTAATATTATAATGCTTCTCTTCTTCCTTTCACTTTCTTTTTTCCTGTTTCAGCTAAGCTACCACCCGGCCCTGTACACAACAATAATACTAAATACTTTTTCCATACATTTAATGCCCCTTTTTCACCAATAATAATAATAACCCAATAGTAGACCACTTCCGCTCGCTATACACAAACAAACCTCCTCGGTTACTTTTTAAAGACTACCCTCTGCAATGACAGGTATACCCCCAACCGCCCTTCTTTTCGTTTTTTAGGGAAAACAAATTATATCTCCATTAAGTTATTGTGTGTTAACTTCCACGTGATCAAACTGGTTATCTTCTCTAGTCATCTCTTTTTTTTCAAAATTTTATTAGACAACCAAGTCGAGGTGAAATTATCGAGCCAAACTTCGTTAAGTACTTTTGTTCTACCTAGGTTACCTAATAGGCGTAATAACTCCTTCCAAAGTCCTCCAGTCTTTTACAAACTTACATTTTGATGAATATATGAGGGATATTTTCCTACTGTCCACAGAGGGGGCAATAGCATGGGATATTATTATTACATCGTTGGGCGATGATGTCTTGGAAAAATTTTCAAGTAATAATTTGACTCGCGGAGAAAGGGGTCATTTCTGAAGCTTCCTCATAGCAGCAATAATAAGCGATCCCGTCGATGGAGAGACAGAGATTAAGTCAAGATCCTTATAGTTTTGATGGTAGCAAACTATCATTGGTAACTTGATCTGTTTGTTTTAGTGTTTCAGCAAATAAAGATTATCACGATCGCTTGTGTACAAGGTTACAAGGGGGTCTTACCGTTTGACTGGTGCCCAACAGTCGGGCACCTGTCCACGATCGCTTAGGGCGAGACTTTAGAGACGACTCATGAGTATACTCACTATAACTACTGTGGAACCGATGTAAGAGGATGCTATCCTTGCCAGAAGAGCTCTACGAATGTCAACCTGCACATTTGATCTACTGAGATCAAATAAGTCAGGCGCATGCACTAGTAGAAAAAACCCCTATTTCACCGGTTGTTATGGGTTATTTCACCGGTCTGAACCGGTGAATAAAAAGCCGACGAAATAGATTTCACCGGTTGTAGAACAGACGAAATAGCTATGTTTATTTCACCGGTTGTACTGTACAACCGGTGAAATAGACATGTTTCTAGGGGAAAAAACGTCACCTATTTCACCGGTTGTTTGTAGAACCGGTGAAATACATATACCTATTTCACCGGTTGTTTCTAGAACCGGTGAAATAGCATATACCTATTTCACCGGTTGTTACTTACAACCGCCAAATTAGATGTGTCCAGATTACATTTTACATTCATCTATTTTGGCGGTTTTGTTTAACAACCGGTGAAATAGTTAATTTTTAAAAAAACAAATTTTGTTTTTCACTCACCCTCATATTTTCAATTATCAAACCTGCATATTCAATATAAAACACTTGTACTCACAATCATCAACCCAGATACACCTGATATTCTCACACAAACGGTTTTCCATCCATTTTTACCAAAAACAATATCCACTCACAGTACATAAGTGCTTGCAAGCACGTTTCCAACACGTTTGTACCAAAACTAATATCCAGTTATAATACAAGATAGATCCGTTACATATCCAAAGAAATTAACTTCAATAATACAAAACTCTGGAGATATACTTTGCCCACCTCTCAAGCACATAGTCAATACTCAATTTTGTGTACACAAAATTTTCACCAATAATCAGACTGAATGCCTACAAAATTGACAAAAAGAAAACATGGTAAGTAATCAATAGTTACAAGCGGTTACAAATGAATTAAATCTAGTTAAACAATAACTTAACACTTACCCTCTCCAATGTATAATCATCCACAGCTGACATTGCTGCCATATCATACATATATCTAATGATATAATAACCGCACTCTGAGCCTCCAGGTTGTTTTGTACACTATATATTGACAAATAAATATACTTAATAGATTACAATAAAACATATTCATGTTTAATTAGAATTAAGTGTAAATATATTTTTAAGAACATACATCTATTCTGTGCCACTGAAGTGGTCTGGTTTTGATTTGAATTTGACCAAATGGTAACAGTTTCACCAAATGGTAACAGTAGAGATCAAAACTTCTGCTGTCATAGTGGACAGCAATGACTAGTTTGTAGTTTATATGCTTATCATTTATTTTATTGGAGTGACAAAATAAATCAGGCTGCTTCTGTTGTAATTGCAAGAGGAGAAGAAGGAAGGTTGAAGTATTACCGGTTCTGAAGTGAAACGGTTTCCAGCCCCCTTCAAGAGCTGATAATACTGCTGAAGTAGTTCTGTAACAGCATTAAATAGAAATGAGTTTAGCTTACAATTTCACACCACTTTCAGCCTATGATCAGCACATAAACAAAGCTTATAAATCCCAGCAAAACAGAAGCTTAAACAGGGGTAACATCTCAATTGAATTTGGCCATCATTTGATTCTCATTGAATCTGTCATATAATGCACCTATTGGTAATTCAATTTGTGTTGTTATGGTGCAGTAGTTTTCTGATTTTAGGTGTTGTTATAGTGTAGTAATTTCAGAGCTAATGTGTAGTGTTTGTTGATTAGCATATAACCCATAATCTGTTCTACTAAACCACACTTGTGAACATCAGCAGATTATTTGAGTGCAGTCACAAAGAATAAAGAGAAGATATCAGCTTGAAGAGTACACCATCACTGCTCTAAAAGTATAATCTGCAGCGTGTAGTTTGATTATAAAAAGCAGAGTAGCTACTGCATATATGCTTATCGTTTACTTCACAAGGAGCAGCAGAAAAAATCAGAGTAGCTGCTGCATATGTGCTTATCGTTTACTTCACAAGGAGCAGCAGAAAAAAAAAAAATCAGACTAGCTGCTACATATATGCTTATCGTTTAATTCACAAGGAGCAGCAGAAAAAAAAATCAGAGTAGCTGCTGCATAAAAGCTTATCATTTAATTCACAAGAAGCAAGTAGAGCTTCTAACCCCACACTATTCTGCACACAATATCATCCTGTAAGGCTTAAGAGCCAAACAACAACATATTCCATCATGCTTATATGGTTGCTTTAAACAGAGGCAAATGCTGAATCAAACTGAGCATTTTTCATATCTAATACTGCTGAACAATTCCCTATTTTAGTAGCAACAATCAAACTACTTCAAGCTTGAAGTCTCACTATCTTCTCAGCTTAATAGCAGTTCTGCTAAGTGTTCTGCATTGTCTCCCTACGTTAAAACAAACAAACAAACAAATTTTTAAACAGGTTAATAGGTAGGCCGAAGCAAGAGCATAAACCAACTTTCTTTTGAGAAGAACTTTGCAGAAATAGATACTATGCACAACTAATGACCAAATACGCTGGTGTATCATTACAAGTAGAAACAGAGGAAAAATGACGTAAACTAATGACCAAATACGCTGGTGTATCATTGCTAGAAGTTTAGCGTTAACAGAGGAATATATGTTAATATCAGAGGGCATTGTTAGCCACGTCGATCAGAAGCAGTACGTTTGGCGAAAAGACACAATTAACTTGAGCAACCAAAAGAAACAAATTTTGTTTCATCGTCATTGTGTGTTCGAGCAGGAAATAAACCAATTAATTACTTAGAATGGACGAACGAATGGTAAGAACTTGTTACGGTGTAGTAATTCCAGGACTAGTATGTTGTTTCTGACTTTTTCTCTTGATTAACAAGCAAATTGCAACTAATCCACTGCTGTCAAGGTAGAATTAAATCATAATCAAATTCTAATTTAAGCTGCCATCTAATACCAATATGTATTTTAACGTATGCTGTTAGTTTCACTAGCAAATAGCCAAAGCTCTTTGAGTCACTGCATTTATAAACATCAGAAGCGGAGAAGACAGCAGCTTCAGGGTGTGCAGTTACGGTTGATTAACAAGTAATACAATCTGCTCAATTAAACAATGTTATCGCTGCTCTTAAAGTCAATTCCCAAATCAGCCTATTTTCTTTTCTTTCAGCTATGAACAACAAGTATATAATGCTTATGCTGTTTTCTGTTTTTTTTTTGTCCTACCTATCTTTAATTTCACAAGATGCAACAGCAGAAAAAAATTTCTATTGTTATTATGAACAGCTTGTTTATATCCAAGTCTAGCTTTGGATTTTTTTATTCTAAAACAGCAAGATACTGCAGGTGATATGCTTACCATTTGTTCTACTGTTGTGAAATTAACTCCAACTTCTATGTTTAATTGTTGGAAGAAGAAGGTAGTTCATAGTATTACCGGTTCTGTTTCAGCCGCGTGTAATCTGGTGTGCAAGATGCATCATTCCAGTGATTTGTTTTAGTTGAATGTAGGCACAAGGATGATATAGTGGTGCTGCTTAAATCTGTTGTGCAAGAATGTAGCAGCCAATGATTTATCAAACCATAACGAACATACACAATAGGAGATGATGAAGTTGGGCAATGTCTAAAATCTGGTGTGCGGCAGAAGAGATAAAACAGCTCATGTTGTTGTGTTTGACAGCAAGGTAAGCTACAGCATGTGATGTTTATCGTTTACTTTACAAGGTGTGACATAATCAACAACTTTTGTTGTTATAATCACCAGAAAGAATAAGATAAGTTGATATATTACCAGTTCTGGAATGGACAGCACACAACTATAATTCAATCTGACATGTGAGAATTCAGAAGTAGGAACCTAGGGACGTTTTAGAATCTTAACTAAACAGCTAATCCACGTGAGGGAAGTAGGAACCTAGGGCCTTTAACGAAACAGAAAGACAAAGAAAAAAAACGAATGAAAGAGACCAGATCAAACTTCAGTGATTATTTTCAGTTTTCAGATTTCTGGTTCTTCTGTGCAAAGGACTTTCCGAGTTGCTAACCATGTCATTCTGGGTTTGTGACGAAGTTATAAGTTTGGGGATACACTTGGCTAGGTGGGTAATCAGTTTGAGAAAAAAAAATTGGAAGACAGATCTGTGAATATGCAGAAAACAGCAAAGAGAAGTTATCAGATTTTGAGTGTTAGAAACTGAAATTCTTGGTTTCAGTATAAAAACGTTGCAGTAGGAATAACAGTATTGACTTGGGTTTCGTTTTGGGTTAGAAACTTGTTACTGCAACATAGATTAAATAGATTGACCATATCGATAAGCGTATCTTCAGGATTATAAACCGCTGAAAAGGTTTGTAATGTGGTTTATGACAGTTTAAAATCAAACCTTGAATTATGAGCAGCAAAGTAGAAGAAACTTTTAACGGCAATTGACTAGAAGTGACCCATGGTTTAAAATAAAATTTAGGGGAAATTGCTTGAGACCTGGTCAATGGTCAATTTAAAGAAGTTTCAGAGTCTCCGAAGCAAAATAATCCGACTATAGACTTATTATTATTACCATAGAATGTAAAATTAAAAAAGCTACGTCGAAGAACAGGTTAAGCAAGTTCAAAACAAAGGTCTATATGTTCCCAGCAACATTTTTGTGACATTACCTAAAAGGAAGCGATGTGCCCTCATTCTCAAGGTTCCACCGTGGTTTATATTATCTTCCCTATACACCCTCAGTTGTGCTGCTTAATCTAATATTAAGGATCCTAACCGACAATTTAAGTTCACACATTTTCTTTTTTGCTGCGTAATTACCCAGTCTGCATTAATCCATTACTAAAAACTTGTAAGCGCTTTATAATATAATGGAGCTTCAACCAGTTAGTAATCACAACAAAAGGGGGGAAACTTTATATGAGATATTTCTTTCTTTTTTAGAAAAGGCCGTATGAGATATTTTCAGATGCAAAATAATAAAAATCGTCCAAGCATATACCTTCAAGTGATGCCTTTATTCTGTGCCCATTTTTGTCCTCAATTGCATTTTAATTCATATCATACAGAAAACAGATGAAGCACCCCACGTTGTTGAGATTTGTGCTAACAATTATTCACTCAAGCTACCGACCATACTGGCTGCTCTTGGAAATCAAATCTATGCGGTTTACCCTGGAGGTATCTAGAGAAGAGAGATTACCTGGTTTCTGCACACCAATACAATTAAGCCTCTTTTAATATATTGAACAATACCAGCTTACCGGGTTGACATTCGCCTATTTCAGAAAGGACGTTGTTATTAACTATCAAATCTATAACAGATGCCAACAGAAAACAGATGAGTAGAGGCAATTTAGACATGCAGGAGAATTTAGAGTTTTCTTCATTTGAGCAGGAAATCTGTCAAGTTTGAGTATTGGCCAGTAGTTGGGGAGAAACATGTCTCAGAGAATCCGACGACTGGAAGGAAATTCCAACTTACGTGCATTTCATTCAGTTTTGTATAAGTATTCAAAAACCTAATTTCACATAGTTTTGTATAAATATTCGAAGCCTATGGTCGAACGAACAACATACCTGGGCGTCGAACTAATTTTGCAACCTAATTACACATTCAGTTTTGCATTTCCTTCTCTAATTTTGCAACCCTAAAATCGCAACCCTTACTGTCGACCTAGAACATACCTGGGCCGCTGGGCGTCGTCGGTGGTGAGCAGAGCCGTTGGCGGTGGTGAGCAGAGCCGTCGTCGGTGTGAGGTAGTGGGTGTCGTCTTCAGCCGTCGTCGGTGGTGAGGCAGTGAGTGTTGGCGTGAGCGATGGCGTGAGTGAGGCAGTGAGTCGAATGAGAGCAGCGCGGCGTGAGCGATGGCGTGAGTGAGGCAGAGTCGAATGAGAGCAGCGGTTTTCATATTTATCATCTATTTTACCGGTTGTATATTACAACCGACGAAATAACATTAGATATTCACCGGTTTTGGTACAAACCGGCGAAATCGTCACCTATTACGCCAGTTTATGCTAAAACCCGGTAAAATAGATTTTGAAGTCATCCTATTTTGGCGGTTTTAATACAACCGGTGAAATAAAGGCGTCAAAATAAGCATTTTTTCTACTAGTGATGGGAGACAAGAAAAGAAGAAGACAAAAGGTGACAAGAAAATCGATGTCTACTTTTTCCAGTTGTGTCTTCAGCTGAAGATTCTTGTTTATGGTCCCAACTGGCGCGGTAGAGCCACTTAGAAGCTTGGACTTCAGAGCAACCTTGAAGCAAGCTTTGGAATCCACTAATCATAAGGAAGCATCTCTAGTATAAGCAAAGCAACCTTCACTTGTAAAGTGTGCTGAAACCGGGCCAAACATTGTAATAGAAAGCTTTGAGAGCTTAGACTTGTACAAGTTTATTTTCTTAGTGATTCAATTATCAGTGAGTGTGTGAGGATCTCTTGTAAAGTGTGGAAGTGTGAAAGTGTGAGCGAGTGAAGTACAAAGACTCATAGTGATGAGTAGGCTACGGTGGTAGAGAGAGCAGTCCAGAGTAGTCGGTGGAACTGTTGAGGAGCTGTTGAAACTAATCCCTTCATGGTTGTTACCTAGTTCAAAAAGCATTGTCAGCTCTCACTATTTTTATTTTATCCTGTCAAAGTGTCTTTCAATGAGTCTAATAAAAGAAACACGAGTGCTTAAAGCATCATATTTTATCATAAGCAAATGAGTCCAGGTGCACCTTGAATAATCATCAACAAGAGTAAGGAAATAAGAGTATCCATCATAAGTGGGAAGTTTAAATGATTCCCAAACATCCACATGCAAAATTAAGTTTCAATATTTTTTAAAAATGTTGATTTTTGATTTTTGATTTTTGAATTTTGAATTTGAATATTATTTTGAATTTTCAATGCTATTATTTAATTTTCAATATTTTTTAATTAAAATATTAATTGATATTGTTTGAAAAAAATTAGCCACTCTTATTCAAATTTTTTAGCTCCACGTGTATATGGGCCATCTAATTGCCCAAACATCCTTGCAACCACCGCACAATCCCATGCCGCAACTTTTCAATTCATTTGGTTGCCGTCATCAACATCGCTTGTCATTCAGCGAATCCAAATCAGAATTTTAAACACCTATGGCCATATACTACATCAACCCATCCAGAAAATCAACTCCAGGAGCGACCGTGTTCATAGACAACATCAACACAGCCACCAAGTCAGGCAGTAATTAGAAGCTCTTCGACAAATTTGGACAGATAATTGGCATCCGACTTCCCAAGACTCCAAGAATACGCACAAAAACAAGATATGGTTTTGTCGAATACAGACTAAAATCGGAGGCGGATGAAGCAATTCTTGAAACTAATGGTATGATAATAGATAGGAGCAAACTCCAAATTCAAACAGCATTTAACCGGAGGTTGCCCCCGGGATTTCCACCTCAAATTTGGGCACCGAAACCACAATTTTCTCAAACGGAATCAACCCGCCAAAGGCCTCCTACACCGCCGCCGGTGCAGAACCCCCCTCAGCAGCCCCATACAGCAACATCATCAAGGCTAAATTCACTGTCAGCGGGTATTCTAAGTCTTGATCCCTCGGTTATCATGCAAGAACGATTAGCCAGAGGTGCATCCTTATTACACCCTTGCACACCGATCAAAAATTCATTGTCAGTAAGCTGCTAGGATGGAAGGCGAGATTGAAGAAATTGTATGTTTATCAAACACAAAATTTTGCATCATTTTTAAGGTTTACTCCAAGGTAGAAAGTTTCATCTCCTCGAATATCGGAGTAGATTTAGGGTGGATAAAGAAGGTTTGGCATCCCAATGATCAAATGATAACAAGGAGCACCAGAGTTGCCATAAGAGGCATTCCTCTTCTAGTATGGTCAGAGGCCACAATTCACTGCATTACCAGACATCTGGGGTCAGTAGTCTCGATAGAGAATGATATGCAAAGGAGGTCGGGTCAAGCATAATGGCAGTTCTAAAAACCCACCGGTTGCAGCCACGAGATAGGTGACACTATATTGGGGACAAGGAAATAATGCAAACACGATAGAAGTCCCCGCATCCGATCAATCTGGAGGCCTAGTAGTCATGTGGAATCCCAGTGTTGTAAACATCCAAAATTCTTGCCAGAAAGAACGATGGATAGCGATCAAAGTATCATGGCCTACTAATTCCTTTGTGGGTTGTGCAGTTTTTGAATACGCACCAACCCAGCCCAAGGCTCGAAGACAGATATACACAGAATTATTGAGTCACAATTTCAATAGCCCAATTCTATTGGCAGGCGATTTTAATGATGTTTTTCGGGGTAGTGATCGAAAACGTGGTAATGACTCCCTCGGAGCAAGAGGAATGGAGGACTTGGGTTATTTGGAATAAGCGTAACAAGCTTCTCTTTGAAGATACCCGATCTCATGGTCAGATGCAACTGGGATGGTCAAGCGGAGGTGTTTGGAATGGTGCCGCCATGAGAGTCTTCCTCCAGACCATGTTATCTTATCTTCTAGAAATTTGTTTACTCTTTTATTTATAAAGTAGTATAATTTTCTTGTTTTCTATCTTTTCTTTTTATTTTGGCGAGAAAGGCTATATGCCGAAGTATTGCCTTTGTAACTGGGGTTCCCAGCTGAAATACCCCAAATTAAATTAATACCTTAAAACTGTTAAATAATGAAGAATTGATCTTGGATTAAATCATTTTAGTTACGCATGCTAATTTATGCATGCAAGCATTACGTAAATTAATATCACGCGTGCGTAGGCAAACTCATGCACGCAAACGTAACGTAAAAATAGTCGTTTTACCATAAACACCAACGGGCGTAATTTTACTAAACGTCTTAACATACTCGTACAAAACACTCATGTACGTTTATTAACAAGGATTAAACTCCTTACATAACGGGCTCGATAAAGAGAGCGGCAACATTGAAAGATCAATACGAACGTTTATACAATTCATAAAATTACAACGTTCGCTCCACGAACGCTAATATAATGTCGTCTTCACGTACTCATATAAACGCTTACGTACGAACATTAACGGGCATTAAACCCCTTACGAAACAAGCTCAACTAGGAGAGCGTCATCTAGGAAAAAAATATACGAGCGTTTATACGGTCCGGTACACAATAACGTTCACTGTAAAAACGCGAAAAAAACTAACAAGCAACGTAAATATTTTACGATTGCCTAAGTATTTATAAATGCTAAAATAAATTGATATACACATTTAAACAATGTAACAACTTATGTTACATCATCTTAATACTTAATATATACCATAAATACATAGGAAATGTTATAACAATACATATAACACAAAGTTTACAAGTTATAAATCTGCACTAATTGTACCGGTTTTATATACCATTCTTGGGCATGTTTTTACACACTTTGACTTAGTAAAAATAAACTACCTAATATACTTACTTAATACATAAGAACTTATTAGCACAAGGTTATTTCTCTAAACTAACCTATACAAACCGGTAAAAGCATGGTATCATGCGAACAAAAAAACCGCTAGTATACACATGATTACCGTTAAGACATGTGCTTAAGAGTGACAAGAGTAACCAGTTGTATACTAATAGGAGAGAGCAATTCACTACTGCAAGCGCAGTCATCATCACCCGGTGTTCATTTGCAGAAAAGAAGAAATAAGCAGTAGATACAAAACGCCCAAACCGCAATAAGCAGTAGATACATGTGCTTAGTCAAATAAAATATATAGTAATCACCCTTAATAACGTGGTGTACATGCGCCCAATTGACAGAGAAAAAAAAACTGTAGCCAATCATCACATAGCATTAACGTTATAGAATGAATTAGGCAGAAAAATTTTGTAGCATCACCATGTGCATTCGGTGGGTATGTACCCATGATACCAATATTAATCGGCAGCACCAGCATGTAGTGGAGCGTGACTCACATTTTCACCTTGTTAAAAGAGACAATTATTACACTTTTAAATACACAACAAACTATCCTATTACCCACTTGACCTGTCATTGTCGCATGCCTAGAGGTGTATTACCACCCATTAATCAACTACAATTATGCACTAATTGCCCAAGCCTAGTACCTACTACTTCTTTAGCCGATTTCCTTTCTTTTCTATCGGTACCTTTCTTCTTCCTCTGCTACGTAACATCACAGACTCTCTTCTTTGTTGTTCCAGAACCGAGAATAACACACAATCTTCATGGCTGCTACCTCCTTCTATAGGTAAGTGTTTTTGGCTCAAGAATATCCATCTTCTTCCTCTTCGTTTCTCTCATCAAAGAGCTAAACCATGCTCATTTTCATCCAGCAACTAGGACTGAGTTGGGAGAAAGTAGAGCAGTTTCTCGCTGATAATAAGGGAAGGAAGGGAAGCAAGTTCCTTATTTCCTAAGGTAAAAACTTGCATAAACCCACCAGATCTTCTTCTCCATTACCGGTCTTCTTTCCAGATTTTTCCCAGCTCTTATAAGCTTTCTCCCTGCTCCTTTCACGTACAAAAAACAGAGGAAGTTCCCAGCTTATGCCTTGTCTTCTTCACAATAATCAGAGGGAGCATACCCAGTTTTTCCTAGCTTAAATCTCTGCTTTCTCACGTACAAAAACAGAGGGAAAAACACCCATGCTTCATGCTGTAACAATACCCATACAAGGAGCTCCTTCTTCACCCATTCGGTAAGGAAAAACCATGCCCATTTCCTTCTTGTTCCACCGAGTACACATGTTGGTATGAGTAGCAGTTTAACATTCATTTTGCCCATTCAAAACCAGGCGTAAACAGCCATTCAACCATCTTGCTGTACCAAGCTTGCAGTAAGATTTTTCCCCCATAAATACTACTTGTTCTACCGGGTTTTATGATGATATAAGTAGCAGTATAACACCCTTTGTTGCTCACTAAAAACAGGCGCAAATAGCCACCTAAAACAGCATCAAAACCAAGGTAAATGTTATGCCATTATCAAGCCTAAACTAACCTTGATGGCTCTTATATTATGCGGCTAATATGTGTCCTGTTTCCATGCGTGAACTGCTGGTATAAACACCTTGGAATCCTGGAAAACTCATGCACAAAACCGTAGGAAACAAGTCCACATATAAGGCTTGGAAAAGTGAGTTCATTTACTATACTAATGAATATATTAAGCATAGAGGATTAGCATTCAAAAACTAATTCATATGTTGTGTTAAAAATCAGGCTGAGAGCCTAAAGGGTTGTTTGGAGTGCTTGGAAGCTTGGAAAAATCAAAGCTAGGTGAGAAATACTTACCTTATGCTATAATATAGTTTTTATGAAATTTTGTTACATATATGTAACAGCCGTGGGAATATATAAGGGTGGATGGCTTGATTTTGTGTTAAAATATTTAATAACATTTTTGGTGAATTAGTTTGGTATGTTAATGACCTATAAGGTCAAAGAAATTAGTTATGGGTCAAAAACATAATTTACAAAAAATATTGGGGTATGGTAATGGAAGCCGAGACCAAACATGGTCTTAAATAGCTAAACTATGTATTATAATGTTCTATAACATTTTTAGTTGATAATATAAGGTTTAGATGACATACAATGTCATAGGAATTAATTAAATGATTTTAGGAAACATAAAAGAAAAACTATACAATAAACCGTAAACAATATAGTTTTTATGACATTTATGTGTAATTTTATTCTATGTTAATTATTGCAATAAGGCCAAGCATTTTAGGCCATTTAATTTAATTGTTATATATAGTTAAAAATGGATTTAAAATGAATTTAGAACAAAAATAAATATTACCGTAATAGTTTGGGATTTAATTGCAATTTAAATTAATTTTAGGGGCTAACTATAAATCATAACTGAAAGCTAAGTATTAAAACCTTATTTTATGAATCATATAAAATTTAATAAAGTTTTGAGACAAAAATGTGATTTATGAAAATTATAGGGGTCAAACTGTAAATATACAAACTTCTGGTCAAACTGAAAATAAATAGGTAAATATAGACCATATTAGGAAGTTTGACCAAATTTAATATCATAAATAATTAATTTATGAACTTATATTAACCTTATAAGTGAAATGTCGAATTTATAAAACTTATGGGGTATAGCATGCAAATACCGAAAAGTAAGGGTATAGATTGGTTAATATAGTGATTTATATCCTAAGTACAAGATAAAAGGGTTATATTGATAAAAGAGTATAATATATGGTTTTTGTGACATATGGAAAGTTTATGTGAAAGCCAAAATACTTGGGGTTGATTTGTAATTTAAGGAACTATATGTATACATTTCAGCAAATTAAGGAATTTGATATTAAAATTATAGGTTATAAGTTATTATGTAAAGGTTATAAGATTTTTGGGGTAAAATTGTAATGATAAGAAATATATGTTAAGGCTGAAAGTTTGTGGGGCCAAAATGTAATTTTTAAAAGTTATAATGTTCAAATGGTAAATACCGAAATATTAGTGGTGGCTTTGTAATATAATTAAATAAGGAATTAAAACTATATAATATAATGAGATTAGAGTTAAAATGTAAAGTTTATGAAATATTGTGGTTGTTTTGTAAATAACCGAAAATATAAGGGTGAGTATTAGAGTTTAAATAATTAAAGGTCCTATGTGGATATTTGGAGGAATTAGAAAAAAGAATTCTGATTAAAGGGATTATGGAATTAAAACTATGGGTTATATAGTTACAAGGAATTTAATTATAGCCAATTAATATTATTTGTGATTAAGTGGAGAACAATAAAAATTACAAGAGTATTATGTCCATGCGCAACATATAAATATAATTGAGGAATTTATAAAGTTGTTGTGTCATTTAGACAACTATAAACATGTAACATAAATAATACATGAATATATATATATTAAAGGATTTATAAGTAAATCAAAGGAGAATAACGAAATAAGTTATACATTAAATCATAAGGTAATTAAAAGAAATTACCACACAATATAAGTTGTATAAATTAAGTGTACATGATTTGGAAATATATATAAATACCTTAATTATTAATAAGGATAAGAGATTAAAGAAACTACCTAAGTAAAAGGGAATAAACCTCACATGAAATAACGAATACGGAATCGTTTCACGAATCAATAAAATTATTATACGAGAGTTACATAAATTAACACTCTCAGTTAATCCTATTCTAGGACTATACTTGACCAGGCGTTGACAGGGAATATTCAATTGCAATCTGCGGTGAACAGTATGGAATTCTTGCAACCTGTTTGCTACCGGATTACATCGGCTTGTGTGCTATCTGTTGTTTGACTTAACGACCAAGATAAATGTATGTAAAATGTTGTATTACTCTTGTGCACTGTTGTGTTACTTTATGTGCGTGATGATACTAACTGTAACGTGTATGTTCCATGCATACAACACTACATTACCAGTGGATTAAATACCTGCGTATTATTATACCAAGAACTTGTACTCAAGTTTCTCACTAACTTCACTTTATAACGAACGTCGTTATCCTAACCGTGATAACTGACAATACACATTACATTGTGTTCTTGTTTAACGTCCTTGTGTGACACCTAACAATTCTATGCTACGAGAAGCGAGGAGCCCAGTTGTATCTGGCCATGCATGCTACAGGAGCTGTACCTGTCTCAGGTCGACTCCATTTCAAATATACGTCGCGACGGAAGTTTTGGGTGCACTCTATGTTTACTCACCGGGACCGTATCGGAACATTTTTAAGTTGGGAGAAAGGCTTCATTTCTCTCGAGGGTATGATACCCACCTCTTTTAAGTACAGGAGTTAACTACGTTATCTTCTGAGGGAATTATTACCCACCTACTTATACGAGAGTCCCATCTCGTCTAAGGGTTTATCATACCCGACCAATTTACTCTATGAAGATAGAGTTTAACGAGGTTACTATACCTCCACTGTATTAATGTACACTTAAATACATGTTAGTCCCATTGTGTGGATCTGACTACTATCAAGCAATTACAGAACATCTAATTAGACCTTCCGAAGTCTTGTTCTGTGTGACATTGTTGTCCTTGTATGGATACTTGTCATGATTATATTATGCTGCGTGTTTACAGCTTTACAAAAAAAAAGATCTGCATGTATTCGACAAAGTAGTTGGTGTGGCCCAGTAGCTTGTGGGCTGCACGCTTTCATACCAGCAATTTATTTTGCTGAGCTATTTCATGGCTAACCATTTCCAGGTACATGAAGAAAGAAGAGATTACCCGACCGAGTGTAGGTGGGGTAGAATTAAGACAGGGGATTATTACTACCGGTGTCATTTTACAGTACTGTACTTTTATTATTGACTTCTGTTGTTTTAAGCGGTTTGTATTCAACACTCAGACCGTATCGTTTGTAAGTTATTTTGGAGCTAGCCTTGTTAGTCACATGGGTGACTAACGGCGTTGTAGCACCACCCGTTGTTATGTATATATTTTCCGCTGCATTTCCAGTTATCTTTGGGAGCTATCATCGTACAGGTTGTGGAGTTTCGGGTTGGGGTGTTACAAAAAGTGGTATCAGAGCGTAGTTACTCTCTGAGAACCGAATACAAACCGAAATTAGCCTTGGGATACAGGATGTGTGATAGAACAGTGAAGAATAGTAAGTTAGTTTTTACTTGGTCCGACGAAGGGCGTTAACAACTGTCCGAACTTACAGTAACTACAATTATGACCTGCCTGAATAACGAGCAGGTGTCATGAAAATGAATACATTAATTAACATAAGTACTTAAGACTACCTGAATTGTCAAAAGGGTTTATTGAGAACCGTACGACGCCAACCATCATTCACACGGGAAGCTGACGACGAATGACAGTGATGTCATACCAAAGACAGCAAGAAAGGTAGACAATACCGCCAAGTATACAGTGATGAAGGAGTATATATGTATCGTAATAAACATACACTGCATGATGATCCAACCTGCATGGCGCACTTGCTACAACAAGTGCTGCTTCAGTAAACCAAATAAAGGTGGAAACCGTAAAGACCTACAAGCTGTGGCTAACTATAAGGACGTCATATTATACCTCCTATGACGACGGTAAAATAATACCCAGAGTTGAGTAAAGACAGCATACCCTTATAATGCTTGAAGAATGAATGCATGAGTTAAGGCAACAGAAAGGTGAATGAAGACCTACACGTGAAGAGCAAACACTGAATTTTGCGGGATACCCAGGCACTGAGCTTGTCGCCTAGTGCGGGACTGGAAAGTCTTACAATCCCTTATTAACTTCGCGAGAAGAGCATGCTAAACCTGGAAATATGACTATCAACGTAGTCTTACAAAAGTAACCAACAATAATATCAAGAAAAACAGGATCTCACTATATCTAATGAATACATCCATCACGGATAAGCACGGGTTTAAATACCTGAACAAATACCAAGGGTCTCAGCTAGTATCAAAATAGTGACAAAGCTGGACTCCTAATAAACAGTGAGAAGAGAACAAACTCCGAACCTTTATATATTCTGAAGTCAGGAGAACTACCTAATTAGCAATACTAAATGCTACGTATATACATATAATTTGGAGGTTGTAAACCTAACACTTTTGAGGAGTATTGATATATATATTTCAGAGGGTTAAGTACCATAAAATATACCTACCCTATTTTGAGGCACATGTCCTACACTATCCTTATGGATCTATACGAGCATATGTCTTCTATGACAGCTCAATTTGGGAATGCGAATAAAGAGCGCATGAAATCAAATAAAGTTAACCCTCAATGTAATAATAAGTTAAATACGAACATGGCAACGAATAACTCTCCCTGACACTAGCAATGGAGGTAGTGTAAGTTATATTAAGAGTTTGAATTTATATATACACTAAAAGTGAGTGGAAGTTAAACTTAAAGGTAGGAAAAACATACCCCTTGGCTTGTAGCAAGTGTTGTATACGTGAACTTTCCTAACATTATATACCAATCTCTATGATTTTAGATCCTCTATTTAATACACCAAATCGACCTATTTTTGGAAGCCATTGAGTTTGTGGTTTAACCACGTTTCTAAGAGGTAGAAACAAACTATAGGGTTTAATTGCCTTGTCACCAAACCGTAGGATTCAAACTGGGAACCCCTAGTTTGAAATGGTACCAATATTAAAAGATACTTAACCTAGGAGGAACATATGATTCACCTGATTCATGGAGTTTAAATGGAACAAGAAAAGGACAAGCTTTAAGGCGGAGGGAATAATACTTTATGAAGTCTTAATTGTAGAACGAATTATAAAAACTTTCCTTGGAGTCTTATCCCAAATTTAGTAAAAATTATGATTGTCTTTGTTCCAAGTGATGATAACCAAATGGTAGACAATAATCAAGTCCTGATAAGTTAAATACTAGATATGCCTTTTAAAGAGAAGAGTGTATTCTAAGGTATCCAAGTCCATAACTGAATTTATTGCTTGTATTATGGGTTTAAGAGGCAAAAGATTGATGAAATAATTATTAGGCAGTAAGTGTCTAGATGTTTTAATAAGAATTTATCTTTTATGCCAAGAAGAAAAAACTGGCTTCCCCGCTAAATGATTTGATCAAAGGAACGTGGTTCTGGGGATTAAGGAATGCACTAGATTCGAGTATAGATTATAACAGATATTGGATTAGTTGTATAGTGGTTAAGGGAAAATGTAGTACTCGTCACGTCACAAAGTTTGATAAGATAACATTTGGAAAATGATAATTATGTGGTTGTTTGATATTTGACGTGGGAGGTCGAACTTGATCCTGGTCAGATCAAGGGAAAACCAAACACAAAATGGAGTGGAAGGATAGTTCAACATTGACGCTGACCCCGTCAGGGTTGGATGATTCCTGAGACTCTCTACAAGTGGTCACCAATATTTCTGTGATAAGTAGGTATTTATTCTTAATTCTAACATAAAATTTGACTAATAAATTATATGAGATGTGGAAGGAGTAAGTTAAGAGTTAAATTGTCCAGGTTATCCTGAAAAGATTTAATGGCTAAAATGACTCCGCGTATGGCGGAAAAATAGTCGACTGTGAGGGAAATACTAACTATTATTATTACCATGAGCCATAATAAGTTAAATATGAGATCAAGAGACAATTACCTATAATAAGAGTATTCTCAAGCTACCTTCTAAGTTATGGCCATATTGCCATCTGAAGGGAAAGATCGACTTTAAGTCTTTCTTTATGAATTCAAACCCAGTATATTAAACGGGAACCTACCTATAAGCATGGTAGAATAAAAAGAGTAAAAACATTATACTAATACTCACATGAGTTGATCCATAAACCGCAAGAACATGTGGAATTGTGAGGAAATTTTACCTTGTTAGAAACCTTAACGGGAACCCTACTGTGGTATACTTGATGAACAGACAATAAAATATCGTGTATGTACTACAGACAATTGGTGAATCGATAATAACATGAAATCTTTCTATATTACAAACAAGATGCACGGCTCGACCGTAGCTCATACTTTATATTGAGAATGAAAACCGAATATGGTGTCAGTAAACTAAAATACTAGAATCACAAGATGATGACCTGAAGACCAAAGAGAGGAACTTTAATATGCCCCAGTATTATACAAGACCCGAACGCCGACGATTACAACTACAGGAGGCGATGACTAGAAGACAAATTTAAGACCAACAAGAATACTGCAACCTTACAGCTACAACAACTGAACCACTGAATACATCAGCAACACCGACAAGATGATGAACCCCACTATCAGGACGCTACCACTATCAACGGAGAATATATATAGTAAACCAATCGGGTAAGACCCATGGAAAGGAGAATGCTCTAACTAAACGTGCGAGAGATTATGAACTTGACAAGGAATAATCCTAAATTGGACAGGTAAGTAGTAATATATCAAGAAGGTACCCCACATGCGAAGACGACTAGTGTGAAGAACACGGGAAATAACCAGCACGGTTGAAATACCCCGACATTAAATATGGCGATTAAATTATCCTAATAGGTATTTGAGAGCCTAATAATGATTAAGAAATATGGTAAGGGAAATAAATCCAAAAGAAATAAAGAAACGCTTAAAAAGCGAAAAATGCTAAATGAGCGTTAACTAACCATAGGAGGTATTAGACCTCGGTTAGCGTATTATAAGGATTCTAAAGGCTGAATAAGACCTAAGTAATCATGAGGGGACAAGTCCCAAAGAAACGGATCCTTAAAACGGATTATAAACACAAACGAACCTTAAAGCGCGCTTTTCGAGGAAACCGGGAAAACACGTCTTTAAGCGGGTCAAATAGACTCGTAACAATTTGGTCAACCAAATAGTCATTAATAAACATTAGTGAAGGTCTAGAGCCAATAAAACCAATAAAACGAGAAATAGTAAAAACTGTCAAAAACGGGAAGTTGTGGGTAAAAGCATAAATAAACCGAACTAGTGTGTCCACTATTGTAAATAACATTTTAAAACCCACAAGGGGCTGTGTATCAACCGATCCCCCCCCCCTTCCCTCTCACACACAATAAATAAATAAAGAAAGAAGAAAAAGAAAGAAGAAAGAAAAAAGAATACAAAAAGCAAAAAGAATACTCTCTTTCCTCACCATTTTCTTCTCTCTCTCCCATTTCTCCTTCCCCATCGTGCTCTCTTTCTTCCTCCTTCCCTCATGCAGCGATTTTGAGCTTCCCCTCTACAACAATGGAAGCTCTCTCTTCTTCTCCATGCCCCACCCTCATGTGAGCTTCAAATGCAAAAATAAATTACATATTTGTAATCCCCACATCATCCTCTACACTTCTCTCTTTTCAAAATCCAAAAATGAGGAAGTTCATTTTCGTGGGTTATACCCCATTGGTGAAGAAAATAGCATCAATGTGTAGCTTGGAGTCCCCTCTTTCCATTAAGGTAAAAATCTCCATGAGAACCTTAAGTTTTCTTCATCTCCTTTGGTAACCGATTTTTACCCCATTGTAACACTCCATTTTCTCTATCTCTTTTGAGCACAATATCAACCTTGCAATGGTGGTGGATTCACCTTCTTGAACCAAGGGCTAAAACCCCTAAAAGCTTCAAAGGTAAACCCTAGCAATTTGTTTAAAACATCTCAATGAGTTAGTATAAATCTAAGGGTTAGTATATTAATTATACTTGTTTTGTATGCTTTGGGTGATGGAATGGAGTTTGGCAACTCCATTCCCCACAAAACCGATTTGTGCAAGAAAGAGAGGAAGAGGAGACTTGAAAAAGGAATTGAAGGAACTAAGAGCTTTAAGGTAAGAGCTCTCTCTCAATGCTATTAAATGCATTAGAGTAATGGGAATGGGGAAAGCAATTTAAAAGAACCTAAACTATTGTATTAGTAGTGTAGTTGTGGAAATTTTAGTATTTGTGAGCAAGTATGTGAATTGTAGGCCTTGGAGCCAAATGTAATGAGTATGTGTATTAGTATTGTTTCTTGATGGTGTATTGATGTATTAAGAATTGCTTTGAGGTGCTGGTAGGACCCTTCTAAGGGTGTGGCTAGATTAGGAATGAATTTGGAGAGAATGGATATGTGTGGCCAAGTAAGAAAAGTAGGTGAACTATGGCAAAAGTTTGGTAGAAAATGTGCATTTATGGATGACTTGGTGAATGGTAGAACCAAGGTGTATATTGGGTTGAGTAGAGATGTTTAGTAACCATGTAATGGTAGTTGTAGGGTGAGAATAAAAGGGTGTAAAATCTGTAGCAAATAGCATGTGAAATGCATTGGAAAAACAAGAGAAAGAGTTAGTTTTGTAACCTTGAAGATGGAGATTTGACTTAGGTATAGGTAGTGCATATGTATATAAATGAATCGGTATGGTAAAATGAAGTTAGGAAAAGATGCAAAGTGCAAAGGAAAGTGTATAAATGCACAAGTGTGCAAGTTGTAGAAATGAGAATGGAAATTTGTAGAAATTGGGCAATAAGTTGAGTATGGATTGGACCAAGGATTTGAGGTGGTTTAAGGAGTGTTTTGAGGTGTTTAATTATGTAGGAAACTTGTGGAAAGATTATGGAATAATTAGGGGTGGATTAAGGGTTGATTTGGGTTGAAAAATGACCTTAATAGCAGTTTTTAGCAGGGTCCGGGACTTAGGATATGTACCAAGTCCCGGACCGCTTCAAAAAAAGGCCCGAGAGTGAATGCAGGAATTGGTCCAGGACTTAAGTCCAGGACCAAGTCCAGGACTAGGGTAGAAAATATGGCCAAGAGAGTTAGACAGTGCATTGGTCCGGGACCTAGGGTCCGGACCAAGTCCCGGACCACCCCCAGAATGCAGCAGAGAGTGTTTTTAAGGGTTCTAAACATGGGGGATTAATTGGTAATGGTTTTAGAAGTTGTTAAGGCCTTGTTTGGTGACCTTTAAAGGCCGAAGTGTAAGCAAGTATGAGGAGTGATTAAGAAAGTTGTAAGTTTAAGAACATTAAGTTAAACCGGAACAACGGGATAACGGGGTAATATGAGAGTAGTAATTATGTAAGTATTGGAATGCTTAGTATTGATTGAACCATTTGGCATGTAGTCATTGGTTCGAGACTAGGACTCGAGGAACAAGTAAGGACTAAGGAACAAGGAGACACCGGTAAAGTAAATTTCAGTAAAAGGTATGATTTCTTCATGCCCTGTATCCTAATCTGGTTACCTCGATTTGTGTGCTTATTTGATCACCTAAATAAGATAAATGCATGAATCGGACTATATTGCACCTACTTGTGCTTGACTTATGTGTTCTGATATTTATTGTCTAGAACACTAGTTTATAATTCATGAAACATATGAATGATGATGAAGTGTATTTGTACCCGGTATTGTATTTGTGTATTGTATTGTATTTTGTATAGATGTTACTTGAGCAATGCATTTGTGTATGTGGCTTGGATGTTGACTTCTACTAATTCCTAACTACCTAACTCCTAACTTAATTGTGAGTAAATTGGAATGAGTAGAAGTCCATATAGCTTCGGCCACGCGTGAGGATGAGGAGACACAAGAGGTTGGATCCGATTCCTGACTCTTAAACTGGTCCGCGGCCCAAACCCCTTAAATGGGTAGCATCCCGGATTGGTGAGTCAAGTAAATCCGGTGGTGGGACGGAGTAGTCCCCGGGCCGGAGGTCCCGACGACTTAACATGAGTAAGAGTAAGAGTAAGTAAGTAAGTATGTATGAGTATGTATGCGTAAGTACTGTGGAACGAGTAAAAGAGTAATCTCCACCCGATTAACCCGGGTGGACCAACATGACTAACAAATATGGTGGATTTGTATGTATTGTGCTTGTATTGTGTATCGTGGATATCGGTAAGGTATATATATCGGATGGGCCTGTATGATTTACCATGTATGTATCAAGTATGTCTTGAAGTGTATGTATGTATTCCTTGCGTAATGTATTGTAATTTATGTACAAGAGCATGTATGCATGTATGTTTGAATGAAATCTATCGCATGTATTCGACCAAGTGGTCGGCGTACCCTCACTAGTACGCGGGGTATGCGGTTATCATATGCAGCGAAAGCTGACCCCCTAGGGGGAACGTTTTTTAGTGTGCAGGTACTCGAAGGGATATGGTCAAGGTAAGAGACCGGTGGCTACACTTGTATAGCTAGAAGTAGAATGTAGAGGTGTACTAATGGCACACCCTTGTACTTAGGAAGTAAGTAGTTGTGAGGAATGGGTAGATGTAGACTCTTAATGAGTACATAGGAACTTGGAAGAAGTATTGTATTTGTATTTGGAACCTAGTAAACTCGGTTATGTATATTGTATTGAATGGTATTGTAAAGGAGAAAAGTGTCGAATGGAGCAATGTAGTATTTAGTTGGTAAATGGAGTATGTATGTAATGTGTAGTACTCGGGATTCCGGTCCATCAGACCGATGCGGTATGTAGTAGTAGCCTTGTTAGTCACGTGGGTGACTAACCGGCAGTGTATCACCCACCGTTGAGTATGTAAGTATCCGCTGCGTGAATCGATTGTATAAGGAGATGGACGGTAAATGATGGTATTAGCGGAGGGTGTTACAAAAGTGTATCAGAGCGAAGTATCGCTCTGATGACTGAAATACCGAGCTTATGGAATACCGAGTTAGGATTTGGAAGCTTAGGGCTAAGGGCTGAGTGTTAGCATTAGAGATCGGAACTCCCGGTGAGTACCGGATACCTGCAATACCAAGTCCCGCCCACCGCATCCCCATTGTATAACTTGGGAAAGGACGCCAGAGAGGAAAAGCCCTCTCATCTCGGGAAACCCGATCTGGCAGTAATGAGATATTCCTACAAGAGGAGAAACCTGTCATATATTAGATTCCAAGAAATGGAAGACCCG